>CP125978.1:403894532-404241285 GCA_030063025.1 Avena longiglumis | reverse complement strand
CTTCGAGTTTCATGATTATCATTAGTTCTTCTTCAATGTGGAGCCAACTCCTAACAATCTCTCCGCCACAAGGCTTACCCGGCCATATTTCTTTGAAGAGAAGAATCCACAACCTTCGAAGTTATAATTCTTCCGACTACTTCACACCTTTCGCGATGAAACTCTTTTCTCTAGAAAGGATCCATTCTCGCAACAAAAACCTCAAGGTTCCTGGATTCGCGGATAGAAGGAATACCTAATAGCTTCTTTTAGGGTATCCGGTGAAGACGAGATTTTCCGCTTAGTCTCGAGTTTAGTCCTGCTGAAGTTTCTTCACATAAACATCGTGATTCCCAAACTTTAAGAATGATACTTTTAGGCGAGTTTCCCAAACCATAATCTATACGCATGTCTTTTTCAACGGATTTAGATGGCGCCCGATTTAAAGTGAATGTAAACAGCTTTCTAGTGCATAACCCCAAAATGACAACGGTAAGTCCGGCTGTAGACATCATAGATCTAAACCATATCTACAAAGTAACGATTACTTACGCTCCACACACCGCTGGTTTTTATTTCGCTGTGGTGTTCCTAAGAGGGTGAGTTGTGAAACAATTCCACACTCTTCATGTGAGTGCTAAACTCGTAACTTAGATACTCACCTCCACTACGATTGACTGTAGAAATTTGATCTTCTATTACGATGATTTTCCACTTCATTCAAATTCCTGAACTTTCAAAGGTTTTATTTCAGGTTTCATCTAGTATATATAACCGTATCTACTCAAATCATCCGTGAAAGTAACAAAATAACGATATCCACCTCGCGCCGACACACTCATTGGACCACATCGTAATGTATGATTTAACAAATCGCCGCCTGCTCCATTGAACCTGAACGGTGTTTAGTCATCTTCGCTTCTATAAGGCATGGCTCATATGTATCAAATGATTCATAATCGGCATTCCAAAAGTCCATCCGAATGGAGCTTCATGCTTAATGCCAATATGACCTAGGACGGGCAAGTACATGTATATGCGGATATATCATCATTAAGTTTAACTTTTAGTATCAACATTATGAATATGTGCAACATTATCATCGAGATCTAATAGAATAAACCATTCATCATCGGTGCATGACTCATAAAATATTTCATTCATATAAATGGAACAACCATTGTTCTCGGGATTTAAATGAATAACCACTTCGTAATCAAACATGATCCGTATATTAATGTTCATGTTTCAAAGCAAGGTGCACCGTTGATAACATTTATTCAAGTTTATAATTCAATCCTCGACTCAGTAGGCTTTGGAGAGGCAAATGTTCACGGCTTATCACATCAACGCTTGATCCATTGGGTTCGACAAAGATCTTCGACTCTCACCCCTGCTAGTTTGTCGCTTGTTCCGCAATTCTCCATTCGAAAGTTACAAATATAAGCAATCAACCCAGATTAAATACCTGTGTGCTAAAGCATCATGGCACTAGTCAAGTACACATCAATATACATGTATATCATATATACCTTGTTTGCCTTGCCTACCTTCTTGTTCCGCCAGGGGACACTTGGGGCGCTTATGCGCCCAGATGCCAAATTCCCTCTTACAATAGTAGCACTTTGGAATCGACTTAGGTCCAACTCGGGGTTTTCAGGCGCTGCAACAATGTTTGCCGCCTTACTTCCTCCGCTTTCCTTCTTGCTCTTTCTTGAAACCAAGAGTTCCTATTGATCATCAACACTTGATGTTCCTTTTTCGATTCCACTTCGCAGCTTTTAAGCATTGATGTAAGCCCTGGAGAGACTCTCTTCATGCCTTGTATATTATAGTTCATCAATAAGCTCTTATAGCTAGGTGGCGAGACCGCAACAATTTACGGATGCTCTAAGTCAATGGGAATCGCTATTCCTAAGGACACAAGCTTATCATTTGCATGAATCTGACATCTTGAGTACATGCTCACTAACTGGGGAGTTGGTGCTCTTCCATCATGCAGTTAAAGAACTTTTTCAAGCATTGTAGCTCTTCACGTTAAAGATAAAGTGCCGAAATCATTTTCTTGGCAACTCACCCATTGTATCAAATGCATTATCAGCTTTCGAGACGCTGGAGTTCTCGGCTCTAGCCCATACAATATGCCGCAATGAACTAAGTTGTGGTCCTCCCGATGACGAGTCCGATAGACATTCTTCTCCTCGCTGTAAGCATCATCAAAGTAACGAACGCGCTTCTAGCACATATTGCTTGTGCAACAGAGAGAGAATCCTCAAATTCATGGCCCATTCAAGAAAGTTGCTACCGTCGTTGTTCACAAGGCTCTTTTCTCCATGAACACATTGAAATTAAAAGCAGGTGGTGCCATCTACAACAGAATTTGTAAAGTTTAGATTATGTATGATAGATCGAGTTCAACTAATCTATATATTATTTAATGAACTCCCACTGAAAGTTTACATCCTCGTGTCCTTTGGTGATTACATGAACCAAACCACTACACCAAGTCCCGATCATCACGTGAGCTCTGCCAGATAGCTTCAAAGGCGTAGCATCAAATGGGCATCATATCAACTATATGACTCCATGCTTAACCTTCGGTCCATGTTCCGAGGCTACATGTCTCGTGACAAGCCAGGCTCGCCAAGTTAGAACCTTAGTATTCGCGCAGTAACCTGCTTTTACACCGAATATGAGTCGTGGATCCAAGAACACCCGATCATCACGTGATGTCTTGGAGAGCCATTTAAACATAATCGGTATACTTTAAAGGAAGAAATGATTCTTATCTTTGATATTTATGAATGAGGATCATCTTATTATGCTTAACAAAGCCGCCTAAACAAGCAATATAAGATGCAAACCAAACATCATATGTTTATTAGTGAAATTATATGGTTCTAGCAGATGATCTCTATCATGTGCATCGCGGTATGATCACTATCATGCCTATATGTAAACCAAGGCTCATGGATTTTATGACGCTATGTGTGTTGTAAGTATTCATCTCATACTTCTACTTACAACATCACCATAACATAATACTAGCTCAAAGAACAATCTAAACTAGACGCTCTAATTTATCCATTGTAAAGTTTTACGTGGCTTATGGCTTTCGAAGATAGAACCGTTTTACCTACGTAACATGAACTACAACGAGGATAACTAAATTGTTGACAACTCTGCAAGGTAAATTAGATATTGATTATAGTAGGAGAGGTGTACACCCACTAGCCACTTATGCAAAACTAGTTGCATGTCGTCAAGCGGAACATGTCCTTCATGTGCGTAGGACATGTAAAGTTTGCCCGGGCCGTCAGCTTCATCCCACTATGCCACCAATATCCAAAGTCACAACTAAAGAAGCAATAAAATGATCATCATCGCCTACATATTAATTACAGTGTGTACTACCCGCGGTAAAGTATCTAACGACAGATCCGCCTCGACACTAACGTGAGGGTTTCGTTGCAAAGATAGAAAAACAAAAAAATTACTCTACGATGGGAACAACTATGTACCAAGATCTATCTACTAGATACAAAACAACGCGCTGATGTATATCCGTGAGAGAACACATACCCTTGAATACCGACAAAGTTTAACGAGTCCAAACTCAGCGGTTGATGTGCATTTATCGGCCTTGTCGCATCTCAATATCGAGAGGGAAGTCCTAGCGCCGCAGTGCCCAAAGAGCGCATCCGTGCTCGCAACACACGCTCGAGGCGTAATTCCAGCAACCTCCTCATTCTCGGCCCAGCCATGCAGCTGGGAAGCGCAACTCTTCGCTTAATAGCCACGGGAACATGTATCTCGCTAACCGAGACCATGGGGACAAATTTGTGAGGGGAGAGAGATCCTTCACTAGGAGGTGTGGAGAGACATGAGGAGAATTCTTTTATAGGAGGAGCAACCCTGTGGGGGTGGCTACATGGGGCTGCCCCTGCCCTCCCTCTCTTCTACATGGGTGGACACTCCACCTACAAAACCCCTCTAAATTCCTCCACTCAAAAAAGTCCACCAAAATTCCCATTAAATTCCACTCCAAATTTAATGCAAACTCTCATTAAATAAAACTTTATTTTATTCAGAATTTTGTCAATTACTTAATGACAACATTCACAACAACCCCTTGCTAATTCTATTTCACATGCATAACCACTATGTAATTTCACCAAAACCTCGCTTTCGGGTATCTAGTGAAATAAATTCCACGCTTTGTTCATATTCTTTTTTCTCGCATGAAACATTTGCCCAATCGATGTTTGTCTCTTAAGTGTGTCACCCTACCAAGCTGCGGAATAATGCTGATATGATCGACCCTCTCTCATCAATAATCGTATGGATCCGAGACTCCATACCCACTCTACACATTCAACGATGACTTTCTTTGTGATCGCCTTCAACTTTACGCTTAGTATCTTAACCTTTGTTTCATCGATATATTATATGTCCGGATCACCACGATTCCATACCCCGCTTTGATCTTCATATCGACATGCACTTTTCTCGGCCTCAGGATATAACATTCTAGTGATCAAATCACTTTGCAATAATCAATGTGATATCACTTAGAGGGCTCAGAGTATATCTATCCGTTAACGGATGAACAAATTCCACTCTCGCATCTATGAGCCTCAACATAACACTTTATTAGTTCTGAATCCATCTTTATAATCAATTCGCTAATGCGGTGACGTTTACGTTAATAAGAAAACTCTTCCGGTGTTAGTGATTGACATGATCTCGGTGGTCTAAGGATTAGGATCACTTCGCAAGTTGTTAAGGCAATATGTCCTCAATGACTTTTGATCGTATCGCCATACTTCTTTGATGAATGTTCATCACATCATTATTAATTAATGTTAAATTCCAAGATAATAACATCCAATGTCCAGTGATCGTGAAACCTTGATCATCTTGTTAATCAACGAGCTTGCCGGCGAGAGAGGCATAACTAGTAACTGCTTTGTTTGCCAAACACATGCATTAACGCTTTCCCATTAATACAATTATGTTACGCAAAATAAACATCTATCATATAATTGAACATACATACAAACATTTATTATTGCCTCGTGTAAGTATATCTCTTCAGCCTCCCACTTGCACTAGAGACAATAATCTAGTGTTACATAGTGATAAATCTAATCACCATTGAGTTCTCAAAGGATCATGTTTTGCTCTAGGAGAGTTTTAGTCAACGACTGCTACATTGAGATCCGTCAGTATGTACTTTGTTAGCCTTATCTCCATCCTTACTTGTCATGATGGAGTGAAACCGGCGCTTAATATGCTTGGAATGCTTGTGAGACCTTGGTTTCTTGGCATCAAGTAATGGCACCACTGTTGTCGCTAAATAGATCACCATTGGGTCCAATGCTTAAGTTAATAACTCCTAGTTCTGATATGAACTCCTTCATCCAAACTGCTTCCAAGCCGCCTCCCAAGGAAGAACATATTCGCCTCCCAAGTACATCCGCTACCATAAAAGCTGTTTGAGCTCCTCCACCCAACTGCCTCCGCTTATTCATGAGAAATACGATCCGGATTTCGAGACTTAGAGTCATCCGGATCGGGAAAAGGTCAAAGCTTGAAGGCCGACATAACACTGTTTAATAAGCCTTTCTTTCACTTCCTCCGTGATACAAGAAACATATCCTTAGTTCTTCAGAAGTACTATGATATTCTTGACCGCTATCCAAAGGTTCAACTCGATCCGATTGGTACCTACTAGTCAAACTAATAGCTGCAGCTACATCCGGGTCTTGTACATAAAGATGGCGACATTATAGCCTATGGCTTCAAGTATATAGGACTTTGTCCATTATCTCTTCCACTGCTTGACTTTGGAGTCTTACTCAATGTCTTGCCTGGAATCATCATACCCAAGAGGAAGCAACATGGAAGAGAAGATGATCTTTGGAAAGATCGCCCCTCACCTATTTGTTAGCTAACTGAATCTCGACAAAGTAGATTCACCTAAGGGGTTAGATTTGAAAATATCCAAAATCATGATTTCAAAGATTGTATATCATTCATGCATGCATATAGAATTGAGATCATTTTTCTAAAACTCATTTCGAAAAAACAAAGCACATAAAGGCTATCATTTTATGTGAAAGAAGCAAAAATCAAAATGGCCATCCCCATTTGAGAGTTTGAAATGTTTTTAAACCTATTTTTCATTTGTCTTTAAGGAATGGTTCGAGTGTGGAAATTTGAACCAAGTTTACAAAATGGAAATGGTTCAAAAACCATTTTTCAAATCTTTGTGCAAAGTTCTAATATTTGTTTCTCCAAAGAGGACCAAGCCTTTGCAAGTAGCCACATGACAGTTTATATTTGAAACTTTGCACGGGAAACTCAGAAGATTTGAATTCAAAAAGAGTTTGAATTCATCAAAAACCATTCTCGAAATCAAAACGGTAAAAGAAAAGGACAAAAGAAAAGGACAAAGAAAAGAAAAGGGCCAGCGCCAGATTCTAGCCCAAAGAATGAATCGCCCAACTAGCCCAATTCGGCCTTTCCCTCTCTCTCTCAGACGCTTAAGCTTCACCGGCAATGATTTACCTCGACCCCACCTCCTTCTCACAGGTGTTTCAACACGAGCGGCCCTCTCCACGCCGGCCGCTTTCCTCTAAATCCCGCCAAGCACGAACTCCGGGCCGCTGCCCGTTGTTGCCTTGATTGGCGAGGTAAATTGCATTGATGCAAAGGAAAGCGCTTTTGTCGAGCCTCCGCTATATAATCCCCACATCCTCGCCACCATTTCTCAAATTACTTTTCACGCCACCAAAGTCACGCACATCCACTGACGCCGTCATTGCTCCGACGATCAAGGCCGACGAATTCGTGAGCCCTGTTCTCTCGTCAATCATTCTATCAAGTTCAAGAAGTCTTTGGCGCACGCATCGACATTCCCCATTCGTCTTCAGATGATCCGAAGCTCCAGCAACGACTCAATCGACCGCCACCGCTCTTCTGCGACGAACTCCGCCGACCTCCTCTCCGTCAGAAGTAGCCGCCGCCTTTGCCCTCTCGATTTTAATACACTGAATCCCATCGCTCATGCATCCACAGCCCCCTTCTTTACGGCTGACGAGGAACTCTCGCCAACGACGACGCATCGACTGTGTTCCACGCGTCAGAACTCCCATGAGGAATCTCCGATTTACCCTGGCGCCTTTCCTGCCATCGCCATCTTTGAGCATCAAGAGCTTCCCGTTCTCGTAAGCATCTCTCTTCCCGGAGACCTAGGAACGCCAAAGACCGCCACTAACTCTACTATTGCCGCTGTACCACCGCCATTACGTCACGAAGTTTGGTCGTTGATCTAGAGTCACGATCCGATCCAACAAGACAGATTTAGATCAATTAGCTAATCGCTTTTGGTAGATCTAGGTCAGGTTTTGTGAAGGATCCCACGGGTCATGAAAGGTGATCCGTGAGTTGAATGCACGCCAAAGAGGGAACATGACGCTGCGGTTCAGGGTTAGATTCAAAACAGATTTGAAAACCCCATTTTGATCCAAAATTGAAATGGCTATAACTTTGATTCCCCACTAGATTTTTGCAAATTTTATACCGCGAAATCAGGGAGACAAGCCCTTTCCGAATCATAATGGGAAAGCGACAAAAAGTCATAGTGTTTTTTAAGTGCAGAAACTTTTTTTAGACTAATTTAAGTATAAAAATTTGTTTGGTACTTGTTTTAGTGCTAACAAGCTTATTTAAAGTTTTAATTTGGTTATGTTTATGTATCATGCACTTGGTTGGTGGAGTTTTAAAATCATCACTTTGCATTCTTGCATGCATGCATATATTTTGTTTGTATATGAATTGTGTGTACTTTTGTGCTAAGCAAATTTTGTGTAGATTTTGTTAGTAACTCAGATCAGAAGAGTGCTATTTCCCATTACCAAGGCAAGTGGTACTTCATGACTATTTTCATCCCTATATTTTAGAAGGGCATTAGAAATATTTTACAAGTCTTATGTTACTTTTTTACAAATGCTATGTGTCGGGAGATAGGCCCATGGACATGGTTTACCTTGTATCTTACTTGTATGCCACCTGCACAAGGGGATTTAGAGGCCAAGTGTTGAGAAGTTTACAAAGGCAGCATTGGCAATATACCATTGATCATATAGGTTGCTAGAACTTAGTCATTTGGATGCTTGGTAGGGATGATAGGTTAACGCGCCCATTTGAGAAGGGAAGGCTTCCGAAAGGTCCCTATTTTTGGGAAACCAAGTCTAGTGGGGAAAGTGTACCACCTTCCCGCAAGAGATGGAAAATCTAAGTACACTTAGCCAAGTCCATGGCAATGGACAACTTGAGCATCAAGACATGAAGCTATCAAGAATCTCATCACCCAACTTCTAAGTAAAAAATTGTGGGGAGAACAAGGGTGAAGGACCCCAATGTTCATTGGTGGTTTCTTTGGGAAAGTTTTTATTAAAGAAAACTTAGTGATTTCAACTAATAGGAAACCTATTTTGAGCAAGAAAGCCAAGCCACACTTAGCCAAAAATGCATATAGTAACATAGTCAACTCCAAATTTACTATATCATCAATACTATTCAAAGTATTGACCCACCGTATCGTGAATCTCTGTGATGTTGCAAAATATCTGATGAGGATTAGTGTCGCGAGTCTACACTCAATATGCTTGTCTTCGTGGCATATGAAGATGAAGACTTATATTATTTACTTATTCCAAAATCCTTGTATTAGGCCCTGTAGTCTCGAGTTGTAAAAGACTAAAAGCCATCTTCTCGAATGGATGTAATAAATGACCTTTGTATCCGTGGTGGTACTTCATCTTAAACTGTGGATGCTAAAATGATCCAGACTAGCATTGCAATCATAGGGAATCTTTCTTTGATAAAGAGGATCTACATGAAAGGATAGTAGATAATCACCACTTGTTGAGATAGATCCTTTTTAAGATACCTACAAGTATTTAATAGTGTTATGGATAATTATTATTTTTGGGGATGGAAACTGTCCTCCGTGATCACTTGCTTTTATCTATGAATTATGCGGGTTTTTAAGCAGTATCACAACGACTGTGAAGAAGAAGTTACTCTCCATATATTTGAAAGGAAGAATGATGCATTGTATAAGTTGCTAAAGAATGACAATCCATGGAATGGCAGAGATGGCATCTCTTTTTACTCTAAATTTTATCCTCCTAGTGAAATTCATAAGGATAGAAATCTTATATATAACTTTAACTTCTTGATGGAGAGAGAGTACAACTCAAGCTTGGGGAGATTGAAGTTACTAATGCTTAATGTCCTATTCATGAACTCCCTAATAATATTATTCTCAATAAATTTTATGCTAGGCTTTCTTCACATGATAAAGATTTACTAGATGCTTCTTTGTGCTGGATCATTCACACGATGAAGGAAGTAGCCAATGATCTCCTAGACTGCATTAAAGATAACATTAAATCTTGGGAGAATGACAAAGGAAGAAAGTCGTGCATAAACTATGATTATAAAATTTACTAAATCTTTATGGAACCGTGACTTTCGTGATATTAGCAATGAGTTTGGTCTTGATCCTCGTTCTTGCAAAATGTTTCTGCATTTGCCTCTTATATTGAAATTCTAAAGAAAGAGTGGGACAAGTACCATGCTCATTATAAAGACATTGTTACCCATGTTCTACCAAGGTAGGTTTGTACTATTGATCCTATTTTGCCTCGAACTCTTATGTTGAGAAAATCCTTTTCTCCAAGGTAAGGGAGCATTCCCATTATAGCTAATGTATAGCAAAAAGAAAATGTAGGGTCCATGAGTTTATTGATATTGAGCCTGGTAGGAAGTATTGTGAAAGATCTTGTCACTAGAAATATAGAGGATATATATTGTCTTCTCGTGAAGACGCTTACTAATATTGTTTCATCCTAGTAAAGCTTGTGGAAAAGCTTAGTGTTCAAAAGCTCGTTAGAATTGGTAATCATAGATATTATGGTTTTGCGGATATTGGTGCTAGTTCTAGTGTTATTCCTGGTGAGATTTACGTGTAAATTATGCATGAGATTGTCCTTGTGAGCTTCGAGGACATCGATGTGGTTATTCATCTCCTAATAGAGAGCAAGTTTTGCCCCATTGGCATTGTAAGAGATGTGGAGGTCCTTTGTGGTAAGATTAAATATCCCGCTAATTTTCTAGTACTTGGTAAAGAAGTTTATTAAAACCTATCCTTATATTTGGTAGACCTTTTCTAAATACTTCGTACATTATAGATTGTAGGAAGGAAAAGTTTTGACTAAATTTGTCGGAGAGTCTTATGGAGTTCAAATTTACAAAATTCTCATGAAAATGAACTCGATGAGATTTCAGGGTTGAGCAACTTTCGCCATTTCTCTGCTCCTAACAATGCCTTGCGTTAGCTTTATGGAAGAACATGAAAGTATGTCTTCATGAAGGAAAGAATGAGATCGGGATGCAGGTTTTCCTTCACAGCTGGAACAACTTAAGCATAATCTACCCGGTAAGCATTTTGGGGTACCACACTACCACTTAAAGGGGACCCGCCGAATTAAAACCTTACCTAATGATCTTGAATATGCTTATCTGATGATAAGAAAGAGCATCCCTTATTATTAGTTCTAAAATCCTCGTGAAAGGAAGAAGAGAGGTTATTGGAGATATTCAAGAAATAATTTATATTTAAGTAATATACTTTGATGATTTAAAGGATTTCTCCTATTATATGTCAAAGATGCTCTTTTAATATAGAGCCCCATGCAAAACCAAATAAGGAGCACTAACGTCGCCTAAATCCTAAGATGAAGGATGCTCGTGAAAATGAGTATTAAACTCCTTGATGCTGGTATTATTTATCCTATTGCTGATAGTAAATGGGTTATCCATGTTCATTGTAAATTGCAAGAGTTGGGAATAATCACAGCCTAATGAGTGATAATGTCGAGCTTATACCCCAAAGAGTAGTGGTCATGAATGTGCATTGATTTTAGAAAAAAGATTAATAAAGTTATTGCAAAGATCACTATCCTTGCCCTTTATCGACATCAAATGTTTGAGAGGTTATCCAAAAAAGACTACTTTTGCTTTCTTTTATGGTTATTCGTGGTTTTCAAATTGTTGCAGCATAGGACCAAGAGAAAACTACTTTCACTTGTCCTTATGGTACTTATGCTTTATATGCGATGCTTTTTGGTTTATGTAACGCCCTGCTACCTTTTTAGAGATGTATGTCTGCTATCTTTCATGGTTTTGGTGAATTGGTGGAGGTTTCATGGATCTATTTTTCCTGCCTTATGGAACTTTTGATAAATGTTCGCACAACCTCGATAAAGTTTCTCAGCAGAGATGTGAAGAAACCAACCTTGTTCTTATCAGAGAAATGCCATTTCATGGTTAATGAAGGGATTGTTCTGACACAAGATTCTGAAAGAGAAAATGAAGTTGACAGACAAAATTGAAGCAATTGATAAGATGCCTGTCCTGAGATATCAAAGGTATATTCAGAGTATCCTTGGTCATGTCACTTTATAGGAGGGTCGATAAGATTTCTCCAAAATTTCAAAAAGCCCCTTACTAATCTTCTTCAAAAAGATGTACCTTTGTTTTGATGATGACAGTAAGGAGCTTTGAAACTCTTTGGAAGAAAGCTTTGACAATCCGTTCCTATTGTCCAATAGCAGAAACGCTTTCGACTTAAGTAATCTTGATGAGTGGATAGGTGAAGCTTATGAAAATGCTAGGCTCTTTAAGGAAAAGTAAAAAGATGGCATGATAGGAGAATTCTAAAAGGAGTTCCATGTTGGTGAGAAAGTTCTTTGTATAGGTCTCGTCTCGATTTTTATGGTGAAACTACTCTCAAAATGGGATGTACTTGTTATCAAGGAAGTATACCGTTAAGTGCCATCAAAATATCTTCTTTGAAGGATGACACAACATGTGGTGAATGGTCAAAGACTAAAACATTATATTTCTAGAGATTCATATAATGAAGACGTTGACACAATTCAACTTAGTGACTCCTAAGAATTTATTAGAAACCAAACAACGGAGTCTGCAGAGTTCATCTTTGAATAGGTAAAAGTGGTGAAAATGTATGTCTGTGAAAATCCAATATTTTATATTTTTATGTTTTAATACATAAGGAAGATTGACGAGAAACGGAGGAATCGAGTCCGTGGAATAAACCCACCTCGGCATGGGCCCACCTGTCACACTGAGGGGGTGTGCCACTCAACTCCGCTCCGCCTTTGTTTCCATGTTAGAACCTTCCTTATGCATTGAAATCAATATAACTCTTCGGGTTCCCTGAGGTTCTTGCATCGCTTTCGTCGTGTTTTTTGTTTCGATTTGTTTCACGTAAGCAAATTCTCATATTTATAGCCTCAATGTCTTCCTCTGGATCACCCACGAAGGATTCCTCTGCGGACGTTCTCAACCCGTACTTGTATGAGTTGAGGATTCATCCCAAGGAGTTGATTCTCAAAGAGGGGAAGGTACAAATGAAAGAAGTTCAAGGCCCTAAAAGAGAAGGCAGTTTGTAAGACAAGATGGAAACAATGGAACAAGAAGTTTTCAGGTATAAGAAGATGGCAGAACGCGAAGTGGATGTTATTCACAAGATAAGTTCACAACTCATCACCAAGCACGAGGGAGAAGTTACTGAGCTACGAGAAGAGATCTTCTCACTCCATCAGACCACCAACCAATTGCAAACACAACTCTATGACATATAGAACCAAAACTGTGAGTATGAGGCTAGATTTGATCGCATAATCTTTGCTGCTAGTTTCAGGATTGTGGAGACAAGGACATCCTTCTCGATGGGGAACCATTGCCTTGGAAGTTTTATGATGACAAGAGAACACCACCACCAAAGGAGTAATTCACATCGTTTGACATCCCCTTGGCTTGTTTCAAGCTTGGGTGAGTGTCATGTATCACAACCATTGTCTTTCATCTTTTACCTTTTTAGTGGATTCATATCTTTGGTAGAGAAGTTATCTTATAGTTTGGTTTGCATGTGGAAGCATGTCTCCTTTAGTTGATTATCTATGTGTCCCTTAAGCGTGAGTGCCTTTATTGAATATTAATGAGAAGTCTTATCTTTTACTTTACTTCTTATTTTAGTTTGCAATCTCTATTATATGATGGATCTTGTTGATCAAGATTGGCATCACTTTGGGAGCATCAAGTAACTCTAAATTGGTTCGAAACCGAAGTTCGTCAAGAGTAATACCTTTGAAGTTTGAAAGAAAAGAGAAAAAGCTTAAGTGTATTTTGTATCATTTGTTTTCTTGTTGGCTCATAAGCTTAGTATTCTCTATTTAAGATCTTTTGTGTCTTCAAGGAAGATTGCATGTTCGCTTTATTACTTGTATGTTTGCTTGTTTCTTTCAACTCTCTCGCTTGCTACCCATTCTTGCAGCCAAAACCTATTTTGAGAAGGCGATTTCATGTTTCCAAATCCTTTGAACCAAAAACCCGTGCCATTTGTGTCCACCATATCTACCTAGTAGCATTATTGCTATTCCAAGCAAAATCTCAAGCTTCATCTATCTTCAATTAAAAGTATTTTGTTATGTGAAAACTAGTTAGTAAAGCTCTCACGAACTTGATGGCACACCTTATTTCCTTGCCCCTAATAGACTTGAACCATTGTGCCATCAAAGTTGTATATGCTTGCACCTATACACGTTGAATTAGCGTAACTGTTGTCACGGGAACGCTTTCAACATTGCACTTGTACTGGCCACGATTGATATCGCTCTTTTGTCTATGGATGTCAACTGGTGAAATAAAGAGGGAACTTGTAAGTCCATGAGTCTCAGATTTTGTGTTAGTTGAATGCCAGCCGCTAGCCTGCTTTTTATGCCTAATCATGGTGAAAACTTGTAGCATCACCATACTAAGATATCTATGAAGAATCCTCAACAAAAAGCTGGCACATAGTAAATAAAAAGATCTTAGATACTCATTGTCCGCTTGCCTTGTCATTTTGGTTATGGAAAGCTGCACTATGTGCAAGGGGTACCAGTGGCGGTTCGCTATGATACATGTACTTACAATGATAAGAACTTACTCAGAAATCAAGTTGAGTAGATGAGGAGTGGCCCTCATATTCCATGGACATGAGATTGCCAACTTATATTTCTTCAAGAATATACTCCATCTTTGTGCACTTTAACCTTAATCATCTCAAGATGCCTATGATAGGGGCAATGAGGGCTCAAAGCTAGTAAGTACCATAATCTTTTGGAAGCTCTTTATGACTTGTAATCCCTGCTTCCCTCTATGAAGGACCTTTCTCCTATTTACAAGTTGAGTCAAGAACCTACTTCCTCTCTATCTCCAAGAAGCATTTGAGTTGTTGTGTTTCAATCATTCATATGATGATTTATTCAATCATGTTCTTTATCTTTCTTGTTTGCACAAAACTCTTATCTATTGAGTATTACTTTGAAAGCCTTCTACTTGTGAAAGACCTTTTGAGCAAAGAGTGCCCTGCTTTGAAAACTTCTACAAAGCTTTATTTGTGAAACTGCTTGCCATATTCTCTGACCAAGAACAAGAGTTTTCCAATTCCAATTATGATTTATCTTTATGCATATCTATTGTGACTACTGTACTTGGTTACAAGCTAAGTTATATAATGGTGAGTTGCTTTCTTTTATGAGTTGTGCAATGGTAAGTGTGATGCTTTTTTTTCGTATTCTTTCATCAACACTTCACTTCATAAACCCGTGGACATGTTTATTGAGTTTCGCATTGGGGACAAGCCAGAGTCTGCTTGGGGGAGTTGATACGCCCAATTTGCATCACCTTTCTATATCATAATTTATCTCTATTCATTGATATATGTCTTATTATAAGGTATTACTTATGGATTTTCATATTTTTATGCATGTTGGATGATTCTTGGAGGATGAACTCACGAGTCCTGATTCGATGGAAAAAGGCGCTTATGCAATTTGCAAAGATCATAAAATACCGTAAAAATATGGGAACATATTATTTTCCGTAAGATTGAGGAAGCCGTATGAGGAGTTTAAGATAAATGGGGGCCCACACCCCCAGGCATGGGTCCCCTCGCGCCTAGGCAGGTGTGGCCCACCTGCCTGCCCTCAGAGGGATTCGTAGTATGGAAAACAAAAATTTTCTATCGTGATACAAACAAACAAGCCAAGATCTATCTACTATATTGTAGCAACGAGTCGATGGAATAACTTACCTCGAAGATTCCAGTGTTTAACGAGAGCGGATTCTCGTGGGTGATGTAGTCGCATTTTCCCGATCTCAAGATCGCAGACGATCCTTCCTGACCAAGGTTCCCAAGAGCGCTCCAGCTTGGTCACACGTCGGGTACTGATGAAGACCTTCCTCTCCTTGATCCAGCAAGCGGAGGTAGTAGCACTCTCCTCGAGATTTCGGCAAGACAACGCGTGGCACCTAAGTAGAGGGAGATCATGCAGGCTTCGCCTTGCCGAGCGAGTATGGTGGAGATGAGAGAGCTCACATCTAGGGTTTAGACACACCAAGGAGGAGGGCTAGAGCCGCAACTAGGGTTATGGGGACCCCCAAGTCGGCGGCTAGGGCAAACCCTAGGTGGTGGCGGCGGCTATGGAGGTGCAGTTTTCTAGGGTTTGAGGCGAGGACTCAGGTGTGTAGAGGAGGAGCCCCGCCTCCTTATATAGGTGGAGGGGGCAAGGCTGGGCCAGGAGGAGGAGTCCTCCCAACTCGGCTTGAGGTGGGTCATGGCGCCGAGGAGGATTCCTCCCAACTCGGTTCCTCTCCTTCCTCTTTTCCCTCTTTCCAATTTTAGCCGCTTGACTTTTCAAACTTGCTATTTGACTTTCAATTTAGGATTCAATTTAATCCTTTATTTGGAACAGCGAGAACACTTAGTACATGATGCAATCATTCCAATATGCAATGACATTCATGTACCCTTCCTCCGGAGTGCTTCTACATTCCGGAACCTTCTAGAACATTCCAATGAAAACATTCTAATCATTCCCAACTCAAACGGGACTTTCCTTATATGAATCTTATTCTCCTGACCATTCCGGATCACCTCGTGATATCCCGGATCCCATCCGAGACCAACAACATTCGGTCTCTTTCTCATAATACCATAACTACTCAAACAACGTTGAATCCTTATGTGTCTCTCTACGCTCGTGAATTATGCGACATGATCGAGACACTCTCCTAACAATAACCAATAGAGGAATCTGAAATTCATATGGCTCTACATATTTCAACGATTACTTATGATCGAATGAACCACTTACATACGATACCAATTTCCCTTTGTCTCACGATAGTTTACTTATCCGAGGTTATGATCGCTTGTATCTCCGCATACCTAGTTCAACCTCACATCGATAAGTACTCTTTTCTCGCTCCCGTGATATGTGATCCTCAGAGCCACATGCTTGCAAGCTAATTGATGACATTCCACCGAGAGGGCCTGTAGTATATCTATCCGCTATATGGATGGACAAATCCCACTCTTGATCCATGTGTCTCAACCAATACTTTCCTAACACTCAATGCCACCTTTATAGCCACCAGCCATGGTGTGGTGTTTGATGTCATCAAAGCATCCATCCAAAGGTGATATGCATGATCTCATGGTCGAAGGAATTAGGTTACTATGTATCGTAAAGCATATAGCAATTGAACTATTGAAATGACTTGATCTTTATGCTACACTTATCTATAGGAGCATGTCCACCATATCATTCTCCTAACGATATGATCTTGTTGTTGATAACATCTCAATGTTCATGATAAGGAAACCACAATCATTTATCAACCAACAAGCTAGTGATGTATAGAGGCTATACTAGGGACTTCAAATTAAGTTTACAAATCACACAAGCATCAATGTTTCCTTGTTAATACTATTATAGCATGAATGTAAACATTTATCATAAACACAAAGATATAATAATAACTACATTTATTATTGCCTCTAGGCATATCTCCAACGCCTCCCACTTGCACTAGAGTCATCTAATCTAGATTACATGGTAATATACCAACACCCATGGCAGTTTGGTGTTGGTCATGTTTTGCCCTGGAGAGGTTTAGTCAACGGATCCGCCACATTCAGATCTCGGTGTACTTTGCAAATCTTTATATCCCCATCTTGGATATGTTCTCTAATAGCGGAAAACGTAGCTTGATGTGCTTCAAATTCTTGTGTGACCTTGGTTCAAGATTGCTATGGCGCCTATGTTATCACAAAGAGATAGACATTGGGTCCAGCACTAGGAACCACACCCACCAGAATGAACTCTTTCATCCATATCGCTTCTGTGAAGCCCAAGCCATGTATTCTGATTCGCTTGAAGATCTCGCCACAACGCTTTGCTTTGCACCTCCAGCCTAATCACTGCACCATTCAAAATAAATACGTATCCAGATTGTGATTTAGAATCATCCGGATCGGTGTTCCAACTAGCATCGTGTAACTGCTAACAACGAAATGCTCATCACCTCCATAAGAAAGAACCATATCCTTAGTTCTTCTCAAGTACTTAAGGATGTTTTGATCACGTCCAATGATCCACTCGATCACTTTGATATCTGCTAGTTAAACTAACAAAGATATGCAATGTCGGGTCTAGTACATAGCATGGCATACATTAGAGATCCTATGGTCGAGGCATAGGGAGTCTTACTCATCCTTTCTCTATCTTCGCCGATGTCGGACTTTGAGTTTTACTCAAGGTCGATTGAGCAACATGGGCAAGAACCCTTTCTTGCTTTCTTCCATTCCAAACCTCTTTAGAACTTTGTCCAAATATGTACTCAGACAATGATATTTGGCGCTTCGACTATCTCAGAAATCTTTATGCCTAATATGTAAGTGCTTCGCCAAGATCCTTCATTGAAAAACTATTATTCAAATATTCTTGACACTATTAAGAAGGTCTACATCATTCCCAATCAACAATATGTCATCCACATATAGTATTAAGAATGCTGTAGCTCCCACTCACTTTCTTGTAAATACAAGCTTCCATAAGTTTGTATAAAACCAAACTTTTGATCACCTTATCAAAATGTTGATTCCAACTTCGGATGCTTGCTTCAATCCATAGATGGACCGCTGAAGTTTGCATACCTTGTTAGCATCTTTAGGATCGACAAAACCTTTGGGTTGCATCATATACAACTCTTCATCAATATCTCCATTGAGGAATGCTTTTGACATCCATCCGCCATATCTCATAATCATAATATGCATGATTGCAACATAATCCTCACAGACTTTAGCTTGCCATCGTGAGAAAGTCTCATCGTAGTCAACTCCTTGAATTTGTCGAAACCCTTTGCGACAAGTCGAGCTTTATAGACAAAGAATATTACCATCAAAGATTCTGCTTTCTTCTTGAAAATCCATTTGTTCTCGATGTTCTTCCTACCATCCTAAGTCCACCAAAGTCCATACTTGGTTTTCGTGACATGGACCCAATCTCGGATTTCATGGCTTTGCCATTTATTGAACTGGCTCATCATCGCCTCATATGTCTCGGGGTCGCCGGTGTTGTCCACCAACATGACATTCATAACGGAATCATACCAATCTGGAGTGGTACGAAGTTCTCGCTGACCTCCGAGGCTCAGAGCAACTTCAACCAAGTTTCATGATCACCATCATTAGATTCCTCTCTTATTGGTGCGTACATCACAGAACCTCTTCCAAGGCGCTACTCGCAATTTTGAGAGAAGGTTCGACAACCTCCGAAGTTCTACTTTCCTTCCAAATACTTCTTTTGAGAGAAATTCTTCTAGAAAGGATCCATTCTTGGCAACGAAGATTTTGCCTTCGGATCTATGATAGAAGGTATACCCAATAGTTTCCTTCGTATCCTATGAAGACGATTTTTCCGCTTTGGGTTCAAGCTTGTCCTACAGAACTTTTACATAGGCTTCAGATCCCCAAACTTTAAGGAACGATAATTTAGGTTTTTTCCCAAACCATAATTCATATGGTGTCGTTTCAACGGATTTAGATTGCCCTATTTAAAGTGAATGCGGTGTTTCTAATGCATAACCCCAAAATGATAGCTAAATCTATAAGTGACATCATAGAACTAACCATATCTAAGAGAGTTCGAGTACTACGCTCGACACACCATTATTACCGTGGTGCTCCCGGTGTCAATCAGGAAAGTATTCCGCATTTCTTCAAATGCTCGCCAAACTCAGAATTTAGATATTCACCTCCACGATCCGAACGTAGAAACTTAATCTTCTTGTTACGTTGATTCTCTACCTCTCTTTGAAACTCCTTAAACTTCTCGAAGTTTCGGACTTATGTTTCATGAAATAGATATACCCATATCTACTCAAGTTATCCGTGAAGGTAAGAACATAACGATAACCATCACGATGCTACACTCATTGGACCACACACATCGGTATGTATGATTTCCAATAAGTCCGTAGCTCGCCCACCATACCGTAAAATGGAGTCTTAGTCATTTTACCCATCGTCGACATGCTTCAGATCTTTCAAGTGATTCAAAATCAAGTGATTCGAGAAGTCCATCGGAATGGAGTTTCTTCACACGCTTCACTCCAATGTGACCAAGACGAAGGCTACATATAGGTCGAATTATCGCTGATTTCAAACGCTTAGCCTCAATGTTGTCGATATGTGTATTTCCACCATCGAGATTCAATAAGAATAGACCATCTATCAAAGGTGCATGTTCATAAAACATATTACTCATATAAATCAAACAACCATTATTCTCGGACTTAAACAAGTAACCGCCTCAATAAACAAGATCCCGATATAATGTTCATGCTCAACGCAGCACCAAATAACAATTATTTAAGTATAAAACTAATCCCGATGGTAGATGAAGGGTAGCGTCACCGCGATCACATTAACCTTTGATCTGCTTCCCACGCCGCATCGTCACCTCGCTCTTCGCTAGCTTCCGCTTATTCTGCAAAGACCTGCTTCGAAAGTTACAAACATGAGCAACCGAACCAAGATTAAATACCCAGCACTACTACTTAGTACTAGTGAGATACACATCAATAACATGTATATCGATATACCTTTCTTCTTGATGTTGCCGCTTCAAATCCGCCAAGTACTTTGGGCAATTCCGCTCAAAGGACCTTCTCCCTTGCAAAGAAAGCACTCAAGATCGTGCTTGGGTCCAGCCTTGGTCTTCTTCGCGGCGTGGTAACTTTCTTACCACCCTTCTTGAAGTGTCCCTTCCGCTTAGACTTGCCTTTCTTGAATTTGGTGGTCTTATTGACCAACAACACTTGGTGCTCTTTCTTGATCTCCACTTCGCAGATTTCAACATGGCAAAGAGTTCGCAACGCCTTGTTCATGTTCGCATGTTGTAGTTCATCACAAAGTTCTTGTAACTTGGTGGTAGTGATTGAGGACACTTAAATCCCCAAAGCATTAGGAATCACTATACCCAAGCTTTGAAGTTTGTTTATGCTGCACATCTTAAGCACATGCTCACCGACGAGCCGCCTTCTTCCATCTTGCGCTTAAAGAACTTTTCGTAAGCCTCATAGCTTTCAATTGCCGCATGAGTCTCAAAATCAATTTGAGATCCTCGACAATATCATATGGGTCCGATTCTTCAAACCTTTCAAGCTGATTCCAAACCATACAAGATAGCACACCTAACTATGGAGTACCGATTCTTCCGAGCGAGGTAAACATTCTTACTTCATCGAGCATCACCGCAGTGGGTCACCCAAATAGTGCATCCAAAGACATAGGTCAAATTACCACCGTGGAGGACAATCTCAAGTTATGAACCAATCCAAGTTGCTTCCATTGTTTTTCAACTTTTCTTTCTCTAGGAACGCATTAAAATTGATGGTAGGGGCTGCCATTGATCTACAACATATTTGCAATAGTTTAGACTAGGTTTATGACAAATTGAGTTCAAATTAATAATGAAATTAAACTAGTTGACCTCCCACCAAGACAACATCCCTCACATTGTTTTAGTGATCACACGAACCAAATCCACTACATCAACACCGATCATCACGAGAGTTGATACAGTTTCAATGGCTAACAATCGTCATGTTCATCATATCTACTATATGATTCATGCTTTACCTTTCGGTGATCCGTGTTCCGAGACCATGTCTGTACATGCTAGGATCGTCAAGATCAAACCTTAGTTTCCGCATGAGCAAATGCTTGCTCATGTTATATACACTTGCGTAATCTAACACACCCGATCATCACGTGGTGCTTCAAACAACAAGCTTTAGCAACGGTGCTAACTAAGGGTGAACACTTTATGATTTGAAATTCATGTGCATGAGGGATCATATTATAATGCTACCGCTGCCTACTAAGCAATACAAGATGCATAAAGGATTAACATCACATGCAATTCAATAATATGTGATATGATATGGTTTTCTTCTTTGTGCTTCCGATCTCCATCTTCAAGCACCTAACATGATCTACATCATCACCGCATTGCATCAAGGTCAATGACGCTTCCATGGTTGTCGCCCACCGCTTCAACTATTACAACTACTTTGAATAGACACGGGTCTTAACATAAATTAAAGACAACCATCCGGCTCGCCGTTGCCAACTTACAATAAGGAACATTGCCTACATCAAATATAATCACAATCATGGCCATATCACATCATCAGACACCCCTGCAAAACAAAGTTAGACGCCTCTACTTTCTTTGCATATTTTACGTGGTTTGGGGCTTTCAATAAGTGTCGTTCTAACTTACGAACAAGAACCACAACATTGATACTAGCATTGTTGATCACCCGTTGTAAATTGGATCTTAACTATGCTAGGAGAAACAGGCACCTGCAAAGCCACTTATGCAATACAAGTTGCATGTCAAGCGTGGAGCAAGTCTCATGAACGATGTCATGTAAGGTTAGCCCGGGCCGCTTCATCCCAACATACCGCAAGATGCAAAGTACACAAGAAGCAATCGACAATAAAAGCATCAACGCCCACAATGACCATTGTGTTCTACTTCAGCGTATCTACATATAGACACGGCTCGATACCATCAGAGGGATTCGTAGCATGGAAAACAAAAATTTTCTATCGCATACAAACAAACAAGCCAAGATCTATCTACTAGATTGTAGCAACGAGTCGATGGAATAACTTACCCTCAAGATTCCAAAGTGTTTAACGAGAGCGGATTCTCGTGGGTGATGTAGTCGCATCTTCCCGATCTCAAGATTGTGTAGACGATCCTTCCGGCTATGCTCCTAAGCAGCTCTCATGTCGGTCACATCGTTCGATACTCGATGAATACCTTCCTCTCCCTTGTTCCAAAGAAATGGAGGTTGTACCACTCTCCTCGAGATTCCTAAAGACAACCAAGTGGTACCCAAGTAGAGGGAGATCCCAGGCTTCGCCTTAAGACGAGCGGTATGGTGGAGTATGAGAGAGCTCCTCGATCTAGGGTTTAGACACACCAAGTAGGAGGGGCTAGAGCCAACTAGGGTTCCGGGACCCCAATTCATGCTAGGGCAAAACCCCTAGGTGGTGGCGGCTATGGAGGGGCTGCAGCTTTCTAGGGTTTGAGGCGAGGGACTTGTGTGTGTAGAGGAGCCCTTCCTCCTTATATAGGTGGAGGGGCTTCTGCCAGTGAGGGAGGGAGTCCTCCCAACTCGGCTTGGAGGTGGGTCACGGTTGGAGGAGGATTCCTCCCCAACTCGCTTCCTCTCCTTCCTCTTTCCTCTTTCCAATTTTAGCCGCTTGACTTTTCAAACTTGCTATTTGACTTTTCAATTTAGGATTCAATTTAATCCTTTATTTGGAACAGCGAGAACACTTAGTACATGATGCAATCATTCCAATATGCAATGACACATTCATGTACCCCTTCCTCCGAGTCTTGACATTCCTAACCTTCTAGAACATTCCCGATGAAAACCCGGAATCATTCCCGAACTCAAACGGACTTTCCTTATATGAATCTTATTCTCCTGATCACCTCTTGATATCCGGATCCCATCCGAGACCAACAACATTCGGTCTCTTTCTCATAATACCATAACTACTCAAACAACGTCGAATCCTTAAGTGTGTCTCCCTACGGTTCGTGAATTATGCGGACATGATCGAGACACTTCTCCGAACAATAACCAATAGAGGAATCTGGAAATTCATATGGCTCCCACATATTTCAACGATTACTTTGCGATCGAATGAACCACTTGAAGGGTTCGCAGCATAGAAAACAAAAAATTTCCTACGATGTGAACTATATACCAAGATCTATTTATACTAGATACAAACAACGGGCGGATGTATATCCGTAGAGAACATACCCTTGAAGACCGACAAAGCTTAACGAGTCCAAACTCGTGGTTGATGTAGACGATCTCTTGCCGATCTCAAGATCGAGAGGAAGTCCTAGCGCCAAGAATCAAGGCGCATCCGTGCTCGCACACACGCTCGAGGCACCGAGCAACCTCCGCCTCGCCTCCAGCGATGCAGCGAAGCACAACTCTTCTTGCCGAAAAGCCACTGGAACATGTATCTCGCTAGTCCGAGACCATGGGGATAAATTCTAGAGGGGAGAGAGATCCTTCACGAGGAGGTGTGAGTGAGAAGTGAGAGGAGGGGCCTTTTATAGGAGGAGGGGAACCCCAAGGGGTGGCTTGGCGCATGGGGCTGCCCCTTGCCTCCCTCATCATGTGGGTGGACACTCCACTCACAAAATGACCCTTCAAAAGTCCACCAAAATCCCACTCAAAATCCCATTAAATTTCCACCAAATTTAATGCAAACTCTCATTAAATAAAACTTTTATTTTATTCAGAATTTTGTCAATTACTTTAATGACAAACATTCACAATAACCCTTGCTAGAATTCTATTTCACATGCATAACCACTTTATGCAATTTCACCGAAAACCTGTTTCGGATCTAGTGAAATAAATTCGCGCTTGTTTATTCTTTCGCATGAAACTTTTGCTCCAATTGGATGTCGGTCTCTTAAGTGTCACCCTACTACGGTTCGTGAATAATGCGGACATGATCGAGACCCTCGCATCAATAATCGAAGCGGATCCGAGACCCATACCGACTCCACATATTCAACGATGACTTTCTTGTGATCGTCTAACCTTTACGCTAGTATCTTAATCCCTTTGTCTCACGATATATTACATGTCCGAGATTCGATCATCGGTATCTCCATACCTAGTTTGATCTCGCTATCGACATGCACTCTTTCTCGCTCCCGTGATATAACATTCTAGTGATCAAATCACTTGCTTGCAAGCTAATCAATGTGATATCACCGAGAGGGCCCAGAGTATATCTATCCGCCATCGGGATGAACAAATTCCACTCTTGATCCATGAGCCTCAACATAACACTTTATTAGTTCTGAACCCATCTTTATAATCACCCCGTTACGGTGACGCTTGATGTTATCAAGAAACTCTTCCTGTTAGTGATTGACATGATCTCATGGTCTAAGGATTAGGATCACTGTAGTTGTTATAGCAATATAAACTCAATGACTTTGATCGTAATGCTATACTTGATGAATGTTCATCACATCATTACACTAATGTTGTGATCCCGTTATTAACAACATCCAATGTCCATGATCAGGAAACCTTGATCATCTTGTTAATCAACGAGCTAGTTTATGAGAGAGGCTTAACTAGGAACTTTCTGTTTGTTTATTAAACACACATGTATTAACGTTTCCGTATTAATACAATTATAGCATGCAAAATAAACATCTATCATATACTTGGAATACACATAATAAACAATTTATTATTGCCTCTCAGGGCATATTCCCTTCAGTCTCCCACTTGCACTAGAGACAATAATCTAGTTACATAGTGATATATCTAACACCCATTGAGTTCTGGTGTTGATCATGTTTTGCTCTAGGGAGAGTTTTAGTCAACGGATCTGCTACATTGAGATCCGTATGTACTTTACAAATCTTTATATCTCCATCCTTGACATGCTCATGATGGAGTGAAACCGCGCTAATATGCTTGGAATGCTTGTGAGACCTTGGCTCTTTGGCATTGGCAATGGCACCATTGTTGTCACAATAGATCACCATTGGGTCCAACGCACTTGCCACAACTCCTAGTTCGGATATGAACTCCTTCATCCAAATCGCTTCCGAGCCGCTCAAGCAAAGAACATATTCGCCTCCGTTGTTGATCCCGCTACCACAGTTGTTTGGAGCTCCTCCAACTAACCGCCTCCGCCATTCATGAGAAATACGATCCGGATTGAGACTTAGAGTCATCCGGATCGGTGTCAAAGCTAGCCGACATAACACTTAGCTTACGAGCTCTTCTTCACCTCAGATACAAGAAACATATCCTTAGTTCTTCTCAAGTACTTAAGGATATTCTTGACCGCTATCCAAAGGTTCAACCCGGATCCGATTGGTACCTACTAGTCAAACTAATAGCGTGTGCTACATCCGGGTCTTGTACATAGCATGGCGACATTATAGAGCCTATGGTCAAGCATAGGGACTTTGTCCATTATCTCTTTCTTCCGCCGGCCGGACTTTGAGTCTTACTCAATGTCTTGCCTTGCAACATAGGTAAGAACCCTTCTTACTTCATTCATTTTAAACTTCTTTAAAATCTTATCAAGGTATGTACTTTATGATAGCCCTATTAGGCGCCTAGATCTATCTCTATAGATCTTTATGCCTAATATGTAAGATGCTTCACCTAGGTCCTTCATTGAAAATTTGTCGCTTAGATAACTTTTAACACTGCTTAAAAGTTCTATATCATTTCCCATCAATAATATGTCATCCACATATAGTATCGTAAATGCCACATTGCTCCCACTCACTTTCTTGTAAATACAAGCTTCTCCATAAGTTTGGACAAATCCAAACTCTTTGATCACCTCATCAAAGCGGAGATTCCAACTGTGATGCTTGCTTCAATCCATAGATGGATCGCTGAAGCTTGCACACCTTGTTAGCATCCTTAGGATCGACAAAACCCTTTGGTTGTATCATATACAACTCTTCTTCAATATTACCATTGAGAAACGCTTTTGACATCCATCCGCCATATTTCATAATCGAAATATGCAGAATTGCTAACATAATCCTAATCGACTTTAGCATCGCTACGGAGAGAAAGTCTCATCGTAGTCAACTCCTTGAATTTGTCGAAACCCCTTTGCGATAAGTCGAGCTTTATAGATGGTCACATTACCATCAAGACGCTTTTTTGAAAATCCATTTGTTCTCCACGGCCTTCTACCGTGAGGTAATTCCACCAAGTTCCAAACTTGATTTTCATACATGGATTCCATCTCGGATTTCATGGCTTCTAACCATTTGTTGAACTGCTCATCATCGCTTCTTCATACGCCGCAGGTCATTATTTTCATCAACCATGAAATTTATGACAGATTTCCGACACCGGAGCCGACGTCGCCCTGCTTGACCGCGAGGTTCGTAGTACTCTCTTCGGAGTTTCATGATCATTATCATTAGTTCCTTCTTCAACAGTGGAGCCAACTCCGAACGACTTCCAACAAGGCGCTACTCGCCATACTTTGAAGAGAAGGTTCCATAACCTCTTCGAGTTCTACCTTCCGACTACTCACACCTTTCAGAAACTCTTTCTCTAGAAAGGATCCATTCTGGCAACAAAAACCTTGCCCTCGGATCTGTGATAGAAGGAATACCCAATAGTTTCTTTAGGGTATCCTATGAAGACGATTTTTCCGCTTTGGGTTCGAGTTTATCCGTTGAAGTTTCTTCACATAAACATCGCAACCCCAAACTTTAAGAATGATGCTTAGGTTTGTTTCAAACCACAATTCATACGGTGTCGCTTCAACGGATTTAGATGGTGCCCGATTTAAAGTGAATGCAGCAGCTTTAGTGCATAACCCCAAAATGACAACGGCAAGTCCGTCAGAGACATCATAGATCGAACCATATCTAATAAAGTACGACACGACGCTCCGACACACCATTTCACTGTGGTGTTCCGGCAGTGTGAGTTGTGAAACAATTCCACACTCTTTCATGTGAGTGCTAAACTCGTAACTTAGATACTCACCTCCACTTCGACCAGAAATTTGATCTTTCTATTACGATGATTTTCCACTTCATTCAAATTCCTTGAACTTTTCAAAGGTTTCAGACTTGTGTTTCATCAAGTAGATATAACCGTATCTACTCAAATCATCCGTGAAAGTAACAAAATAACGATATCCACCTCACGACACACTCATTGGACCACATACATCCAATGTATGATTTCCAATAAATCCGCCTGCTCCATTGAACCGAAAACGCGTTCTAGTCATCTTGCCCATAAGGCATGGCTCACATGTATCAAATGATTCATAATCAAGTGATTCTAAAAGTCCATCCGAATGGAGCTTCTTCATGCTTAATGCCAATATGACCTAGACGGCAAAGCTACATATATGCGGATATATCATCACTAAGTTTAATCCTTTTAGCATCAATATTATGAATATGTGTAACATTATCATCGAGATCCAAATGAAATAAACCATTCAACATTGGTGCATGACCATAAAAGATTTCATTCATATAAATGGAACAACCATTGTTCTCAGATTTGAATGAAAACCACTTTGCATCAAACATGATCCGTATACAATGTTCATGCTCAAGTGCACCAAATAACAGTTATTTAAGTTTATAACTAATCCCGACGGTAAGTGGAGAGGTAGCGTTCGACGGCGATCACATCAACGCTTGATCCATTGCCGACACGCATCTTGACCTCACCCTTGCTAGCGGTCTGCTCCGCAGCCTCGATTCGAAGTTACAAATATTAGCAACCAACCGGTATCAAATACCAGTGCTATCATGAGCACTAGTCAAGTACACATCAATAACATGTATATCATATATACCTTTGTTTGCCTTGCCGCCTTCTTGTCCGCCAGATACTTGGGGCGCTTGCGCCCAAAGGGTACCCTTACAATAGTAGCACTCTGATCGACTTAGGTCCAACTCGGGTTTTTTCAGCGCTGCAATGTGCTTGCCGCCTTACTTCCCTTCCGCTTTCCTTCTTGTCTTTCTTGAAACCAGTGTTCCTATTGATCATCAACACTTGATGTTCCTTTTGATCTCCACTTCAGCTTTTAAGCATTGATGTAAGCTCGGGAGAGACTTCTTCATGCCTTGCATATTATAGTTCATCACGAAGCTCTTATAGCTAGGTGGCGTAGACCAGAACACGATGGATGCCTAAGTCAATGGGAATCGTTATTCCCAAGGACACAAGCTTATCGCAGAATCGACATCTTGAGTACATGCTCACTAACGGAGCTGTTCTCTTCCATCATGCAGCTAAAGAACTTTTCTCAAGCATTGTAGCTCTCACAGCAAAGATGTGTCGAAAATCATTTTCAACTCACCCATTGTATCAAAAGCATTGCCGTCAAACGCTTTCAAGTTCCGCCTAGCCCATACAATATGCCGCAATGAACTGTTGTGGTCCTCCGACGAGTCGATAGACATTCTTCTCCTCGTCAGGCATCACAGGTGGGGCCTAACGGCTTCTAGCACATATTGCTTTTGTGCAGCAGAGAGGAGAATCCTCAAATTCATGGCCCATTCAAGAAAGTTGCTACCGCTCGCTGCTAGTTTCTCTTCTCCATGAACGCATTGAAATTAAAAGGTGTGGTGCCATCTACAACAGAATTTGTAAAGTTTAGACTAAGTGTATGATAGATTGAGTTCAACTAATCTATATTACGAATGAACTCCCACTCAAAAGCGACATCCCTCGTGTCCTTTTGGTGATTACATGAACCAAATCCACTACACCAAGTCCGATCATCACGTGAGTCGGATAGCTTCAAAGGCGAGCATCAAATGGGCATCATATCAACTATATGACTCATGCTTAACCTTTCGGCCTGCGGTTCCGAGGCCATGTCTACATGCTAGGCTCGCCAAGTTAGAACCTTAGTATTTTTTAATGTGTAACGCTTTACACCAAGTATGGTCGAGGATCCAAGTACACCCGATCATCACGTGATGTCTTGGAGCCATTTAAAACATAATCGGTGCATACTAAAGGGAGAACACATTCTTATCTTGATATTTAAAATGAGGGATCATCTTATTATGCTTAACAAAGCGCTAAACAAGCAATATAAGATGCAATCAAACATCATATGTTTAATAGTGAAATTATATGGTTCCCGCAGATGATCTCTATCATGTGCATCGTGGTATGATCACTATCATACCTATATGTGTAAATCCACAATCTATGGGTTTTACGCTATGTGTGTTGTAAGAGTATCATCTCATACTTCTACTTACAACACTACCATATCATAACACTAGCCCAAAGAACAATCTAAACTAGACGCTTCTAATTTATCCATTGCAAGTTTTACGTGGTCGAGGGCTTTCGAGATAGAACCGCTCTTACCTACGAACATGAACCACAACGAGGATAATCAAATTGTTGACAACTCGCTGCAAAATAGATATTGACTATAGTAGGAGAGACAGACACCGCTAGCCACTTATGCAAACTAGTTGCATGTCAAGCGTGAACAGTCTCATGTGCGAGGACATGTAAAGTTTGTCCGGCCGCTTCATCCCACTATGCCACCAATATCCAAAATCACAAGAAAGGAGCAACAACATGATCATCATCGCCCACATACTCATATGTGTACTACCCGTAAAGTATCTACGCATAGATCCGGCTCGATACCATCAAGGGTTCGCAAGATAGAAAACAAAAATTTTCCTACGATGTGAACTATATACCAAGATATATTTATACTAGATACAAACAACAACGGATGTATATCCGTAGAGAACATACCCTTGAAGACCGACAAAGCTTAACGAGTCCAAACTCGTGGTTGATGTAGACGATCTCTTGCCGATCTCAAGATCGAGAGGAAGTCCTAGCCGCAAATCAGCCAGATCCGTGCTCGCACACACGCTCGAGGCACCGAGCAACCTCCGCCTCGCCCAAATGATGCATGAAGCACAACTCTTCTTGCCGAAAAGCCACCTGGAACATGTATCTCGCTAGTCCGAGACCATGGGGATAAATTCTAGAGGGGAGAGAGATCCTTCACGAGGAGGTGTGAGTGAGAAGTGAGAGGAGGGCTCCTTTTATAGGAGGAGGGGGAACCCCAAGGGGTGGCAGCATGGGGTCCGCCTTGCCTCCCCCTCATCATGTGGGTGGACACTCCACTCACAAAATGACCCTTCAAAAGTCCACTCAAAATCCCACTCAAAAATCCCATTAAATTTCCACCAAATTTAATGCAAACTCTCATTAAATAAAACTCTTTATTTTATTCAGAATTTTGTCAATTACTTTAATGACAAACATTCACAATAACCCTTGCTAGAATTCTATTTCACATGCATAACCACTTTATGCAATTTCACCAAAACCTGCTTTGGTATCTAGTGAAATAAATTCCTGCGCTTGTTTATTCTTTCGGCATGAAACTTTTGCTCCAATTGGATGTCGGTGTCTCTTAAGTGTGTCACCCTACGGTTCGTGAATAATGCGGACATGATCGAGACCCTCTCGATCAATAATCGTATGGATCTGAGACCCATACCGACTCCCACATATTCAACGATGACTTTCTTGTGATCGCTTAACCTTTTACGCTAGTATCTTAATCCCTTTGTCTCACGATATATTACATGTCCGAGATTCGATCATCGGTATCTCCATACCTAGTTTGATCTCGCTATCGACATGCACTCTTTTCTCGCTCCGTGATATAACATTCTAGTGATCAAATCACTTGCTTGCAAGCTAATCAATGTGATATCACCGAGAGGGCCCAGAGTATATCTATCCGCCATCGGATGAACAAATTCCACTCTTGATCCATGAGCCTCAACATAACACTTTATTAGTTCTGAACCCATCTTTATAATCACCTGCATTGTGACGCTTGATGTTATCAAGAAACTCTTCCTGTTAGTGATTGACATGATCTCATGGTCTAAGGATTAGGATCACTTCGTAGTTGTTATAGCAATATAAACTCAATGACTTTGATCGTAATGCTATACTGGATGAATGTTCATCACATCATTACACTAATGTTGTGATCCCGTTATTAACAACATCCAATGTCCATGATCGTGAAACCTTGATCATCTTGTTAATCAACGAGCTAGTTTATGAGAGAGGCTTAACTAGGAACTTTCGCTTGTTTATTAAACACACATGTATTAACGCTTCCGTATTAATACAATTATAGCATGCAAAATAAACATCTATCATATACTTGGAATACACATAATAAACAATTTATTATTGCCTCTCGTGGCATATTCCTTCACCACTTACATACGATACCAATTTCCTTTGTCTCACGATAGTTTACTTATCCGAGGTTATGATCGTTGGTATCTGCATACCTAGTTCAACCTCGTTACCGATAAGTACTTTTCTCGCTCTGATATGTGATCCCTTGTGAGCCAGTCACATGCTTGCAAGCTAATTGGATGACATTCCACCGAGAGGGCCCAGCGTATATCTATCTGTCATATGGATGGACAAATCCCACTCTTGATCCATGTGTCTCAACCAATACTTTCCGAACACTCAATGCCACCTTTATAGCCACCCACGGTGTGGTGTTTGATGTCATCAAAGCATCCATCCCAGAAAGGTGATATGCATGATCTCATGGTCGAAGTAATTAGGTTACTATGTATCGAAGCATATAGCAATTGAACTATTTGAAATGACTTGATCTTTATGCTACGCTTATCTATAGGAGCATGTCCACCATATCATTCTCCTAACGATATGATCTTTGCCGTTGATAACATCTCAATGTTCATGATAAGGAAACCACAATCATTTATCAACCAACAAGCTAGTGATGTATAGAGGCTATACTAGGGACTTCAAATTAAGTTTACAAATCACACAAGTATCAATGTTTCCTTGTTAATACTATTATAGCATGAATGTAAACATTTATCATAAACACAAAGATATAATAATAACTACATTTATTATTGCCTAGGGCATATCTACAACACCCCGACTCGCTTCTTCATATATCTTCCTCTGAAACCCTAAGGTGAGGGTGACCACAGATAGATTTCCGCCTCTAGGGGGCGGAAAACATCGAGAGAAAGATCTCTTCGCGATAGATTTCGCTTGGGGAATTCCTTCCGGAGGGAGACCGTCGCCATCAACACCATCATCAAGCTAGGATTCATCGGGATAATCATCCACACCATCATCTCCACCAGCACCATCATCACCACTCCGTCCCGCTGTTACAATTGTGTATATTGCTTTAGTTCTTAGGGGGAACTTTCCTGGTGTTAATTACTATTGTAGTTGATGCTTGTGAGTGCAACCATTGGATTATTGTTTATGTTCAGATTGTTATCCATTACCATATCATCTTTGATATTGATCCATATGATGTCTTGTGAGTATTTCGTTGTGTTCTTGAGGACATGAGAGAAGTCATGTTGTTAGTAGTGGATTTGTGTTGAGTTATTATTCAATGGTTTATTATTTAAGTTGTGGTGCTATTCTTCTAGTGGTGTCATGTGAACGTCGACTACATGATACTTCACCATTTATGGGCCTAGGGGGATGCATTGTGTATTTGGCTACTAATTGTGGGGTTGCCGGAGTTAAAGAAACCTTCTGCTCCATACCACTGTTTAGCACCTTCTGTTCCTCGTTGGGATAGACACTCCTATTTATCGAAAGTACTACGATACACCCCCTATACTTGTGGGTCATCACACTGCCCCTTCTTAAAGCTCTGTCCCGCGCGTCGTCGTGATGCCAAGTGGAGTATTCTCCTTCGCGCGGTCCTCCTAATAAGGCTGTGTATGCTTTCCAAGTGTCACAAAGAGAAGCAATATGAGATTAAAATGAGAGAGGGGGAGATACAGAGGGTAAGAGTATAGATTTTCTCTTTTATTTTTTAAATTTTAATGATTCAAAACGAAATATCTTAAAATCCGTTTGTCCAAATTACAAACCGTTTTTATTTTTGAGATCCCCGTGCTGAGATCTTTAAAACCAGATCCCATGTTGATAGGTTTCGAACAATTTTTTTTGTACTTTCAAAATTATTGTCGTGGTTTACTTTAGATTACTTCAGTTCTATACTTTTGTACTTCTTGTTCTTGGTGTACTTTTTACTCGGGTTACTATACACTTGTACTTCCCCGTACTTCGGCGGTTAATACACTTGTACTTTTCTATACTTCGGCTCCTAGTACAGTATTACTTTTGTGTACTTGGATCTAAGTACCATTATACTTTGTACTTTCATGTACTTGGTTCTAACTATAGTTGTACTTTGTGTACTTAGTCTGTAAGTATACTTTTAATTTCATATACTTTGATGATGAGTACAATTGTACTTGTCTTGTATTTTCATATAATTATGTTCTAACTACGCTTATACTTCATGTACTTAGTTTGTAAATAGTTTTATATACAGTACAGTTGTACTTACAACATTAACTACTTTATTTTTTTGGGCATTAGCAGCTACCACGTGCAAACACGGAGCAACTCCGGCCTTGCAAGCATACCTTTAAGAAGGTCGGTCTTTTTTCAGCGATACCCGAGCTGCTCGGTAGCGCTCGGGCATCAGGTCGCTCCCGTTTCGCTGAAGAATTTTCATCTTGGGTTGGCCCATTTACTAATTACTGTTTTGCTCGTTCTCTTTTGTTCACCTCGGACGTAGTTCCCCCTAGAAAAACTAGGTCATGGTTCCGCAGTTTTGATTTTTCTAGATCGTTTGTCTGAGGTAAGATATAATGGTTTTTTCATCAATCGCGTGAAGAAAAAAGCACGACGTGTTTCTTCCACATCTATGTTGTTCTCCCTACATTTATCTTTCTTCTTTTCTTTTTCACTTTTTATTTTCCATGGTTTAGTTTCTATTTCAAGTTATGTTTTCTTTTTGCCATGATTTTATTTTTTCTATTTATTATGAAATTTCTTTCTCTTGTACCACATGTGTGCTCCACAAACATTATTTTTCCTGGTTCATGTGAGTTTGTGATTTAAGCTAGTGCCATTTTTCTTTTCGTGGTTGAGTTCCACTAGTGGTCTTGTTTTGTTCCATATGCATTTAACAATTTTACTTACTCTTAAATTTATGTTCTATCCGTAGTTGTTATTTTGGTCCACGGGCACTAATATTTTGTTTCATTTGGTCTATATTTGTGTTTTGCTTATAGTCATGGTTTGTTCCATTTGGTCCAAATTTGTGTTCTGCTTATAATCTTGGTTGGTTCCATGTGTACTAAATTTTCATTCCATGTAGCCCAGTTCGCTTTATACATATGATTTGTTCAAAACTATTTTTTGTTGCACTCGTATAATTTTTTGGTTCCATGACGATGTGATTTTTGTTTCGCAGACACTAAAACTCTCCTCCAACCGTAGTCGCATTTTTGTTCCATTTGGTCTATCTATTTTATTCCTCCAGTAAACGAGATCCATGCTCATAAGTAGTTGTGAATTGTCCTACAAACATTAATTGTTTGTTTCTCGTATATAAGATATTTTGTTCCGCTAAGATGTGATTTTTGTTGCATGCGCTAAAATTCTTGATGAAGTAGTCATGGTTTTGTTCCATTTGGTCGACATATCACGTTCATCATGCAGTTGAAGTTTGTTCTTTCCCTTCGGTGCTATATTTTTTTTGTCTAGGTCGGTACTATGATTTTTACTCCACATGGTCTATATCTTTTGTTCTCGGTTTTAAATTTGTTTTGTTCCTTAGACGCTATTTTTTATTTGATCCTTATTTTATTAGGTTCTATTTTTATCTATGGAGTCGTGATTGTTTATTTCACTTAGTAAAAAATTTTGTTCCAAAATTTAGATGTGCTTTGTTCCTTTGTAGCTACTTTTGTTTTATTAATAGTGCTATTTTTCCATGTTGGAGTTATGATTTTTTGTTCCACTTAGTCTAATTATTTTTTTCATGAAATCAGATGTGCTTTGTTCCTTGAAAGAAGTCCACATGACCCTCCTAAGTATTTGTTTGGGACACTAACCCCCCTAAGTTTGGATTGGGACACTTAACCCCCTAAGTATCAAATACCGGGCAAATTACCTCCTCCGACAGCTGATGGCTATTTTGTTAGCTGTTTTAGTCCACGTGGATAAGTGGTTTTAGTGCTTGTAGATCTTTGTCGGGCCGAGGTTATTTAGTTCTTTCAGTCATGGGCAAAGAAAATAAGCCACCGCTCTAGTCCTCTCCTTTGTTGCTACCCCCATTAGCTGAATGATCATCGGGGTAGCCTGCTGCTACTACGAAAATAGAGAAGGGTGACGATGATAACAGTATGTAAGATAAGCACGTCACCATGGCCAAACTCGGCTTGTGAGTAGAAAGAAAATATAGGGAAATCTAGAGGCCAGCAACGCTCCAATCAATTGATGATATCTTCAACACTCTAGTGGCTTTAGGTGATGGCATATATACATATGGAGACCTAGAACAAGGAGGCGTTCGCTCTGCTGAAGAAGATCGCCGGCCTCTACGTCCCTAACTCAGCTTCCGTCGCTGAGCCCGTCTCCTGAGGTCAACGCCCTGTTCATCTCCCTCATGGTCGTGTGCTTCCCGATCCCCATCGCTGGGAGCCAAGGTATATAGGATGCATGATGAGCTCGTTTGGCTCTGCGCCGATGCAAAGGCACGCCTCAAGGCACAGTGCTCTGACGTGCTCGCCGCGCTTGACCACCCACGCCACCACTTGAGGGTTTTTTGGTACTACGATAATCGGGCATAGTCGGCGACTTGGAGCTCGAGCACGAGCTCTGTCACGCCACGTCGACTGCCTCGCCGTGCCCACGCGCGCCACGTTCGTTGGTTTGTTAGCTCGCTCTTGCTCACCACGCACCACACGCCGGACGCCGTCATCGATAGCTTCGACCGGAGCGACAATGTCAACGACCGCGCTCGAAGGCTGCTGCTATTTTGGTTCCGAGGATGTGGAACGGAGATGGTATAAATTAACCCCTAATATCCACCGTGGTACCCACTTGTCCACGTGGACCAAAAGAGCTACCAAAATAGCCATCAACGGTCGGAGGGGTAATTTGCCTGGTATTTGATACTTTTATCACCGTATTTTGGCCAAAGACGGAGATGGGCCGTGATCAAGATGGGCTTAGAAGATACATTTATTCAACGTGTTGTTGGATCGGCCTAGTGCGTAGATTTGGGCTGAATTGCCCGTGTATCCTGTATCGTAGTAAGATTCGTGTTTGTTTAGGTTCCGTTTATGTTTAGGTAAAGATAGAGTTGTAGAGTTATTCCAAAAGTAGAGAGTCTCCGGACTATAAATATGTACCTAGGGTTATTGAAAGACAAGGACAATCACGTTCACAACCAACAACAATCTCGGCGCATCGCCACCCCTTGTTTCTAGGGTTTTTCTCGGGTAAGTGCCATCTGCCTAGATCGCACCTTGCGATCTAGGCGATTACTATCGTTATCCGTGTTACTCGTCTTTGAAGCCTTGTTGATGGCGAGTAACACCTTTACCACAGATTGTTAGAGCTAGCATCGACACTTTTACTATGATTGCTTGCTTATGCTACCTCTAGCTATCTCGCCATCTTTGCACCTTCTCCCGGGTGTGAGGGTGGCATCTTGCTTGATTTCTATTTAGTCGATTTGATCTGTTATAGTTGTGCCTTGTTCATCAAGGTTTAGTTTAATATCCACGTGATTAGGCCTCACAAACGGGTTGAACGATCCGATGTCGTAAAATATGGTTTATTGGTCTTAGAGGGGCGTTAGGGAATTGACGTTGTGTTGGTTTTAGGCCTTCTCTAGGATTGGTTTTCTACTATTTTTCGTATCTATTAGGCTCAACTACGCGTGGGACGTTCGGTTGCGTGGTGAAAACACTAAACTATCGTAGATCGATTTAACTTGTAGTAATTAAGCAAAACCCCATGTTATCATAGATCAATGCAAAACCATGGGGATAATCGCCTGAAAGCCGATTTACTGAAACACAGGAGCCGATCACGGCTCGAATTTTCGTATACTTGTTTACCGTGCAGAAACCAATCGAACAATCCATCACCTTCCGGCCAGGTATAGGTCGGTGGCACGCCTCGAACCAAGGCAGGGCGTGCGTCTGCGGAAGATTCTTGGCCGTTGACCGAGGGACTAGGGCCCTAGCTCTGGAGCCTCCGGCTCTTCGTGTTGCTAGTCACTGCCGCGGTGAGTTTTGACAGCAACATTCGCACGCCCGGTGGGACCTTCAACAACGTCTACATCAATGTCCGACGATGGAGAACAGGCCGGTCACGTCTGACGAGCTTCTGCTGAGCACAAAGCGGTATGACGAGATCAAAGAGCTCTTGAAGCCGACCTCATCGGCTCTTTCGAGAGGACCGTCTGGCGGGGCATCAAGTGGAAGGATTCTCCCGAGGGTGCTCTCGATGAAGTAGATCTGCCTTCCTTCGAGGAACGCTCGGGCTCTCTCTGACGAAGTCAACTATATGGTGGCTCATTCTCTACACCGCCACTCTGAGAGCCTGGTGAACGCTTTCGAGCGGATTGCAGTTCGCGTGGTCCAGGAGATCATGAAACATCAGTACTCTCCGTCGGGGCCCACTTTAGGAACCCACCAAGGAGAAAGACCGCTCCACACCAGATCGCAACTGCCGGTCACGCTCGCGGCTCCAGAGCCGCCAGGATCAGCGGCATACATTGTCTACAAGGCTGGAGGCGATCCAGGTGATTGCCAATTCCTGTTCGAGCCACCCAAGGAGATTCCGCATGGGTACATATGTGCCTACGTGCCGGACTGCAACAACTTGGCGCACCAGCGGATCGCAACCGCGAGTCTCCATGCGGGGGTTCCTGCCGCGGGATCTTCGAGGAAGCGTTCTGGAGCAACGATGTCGGGATGGACGACGACAAGCAGGCGTGGCTAGCCAAGTATGCCTGGAACTAGCCATGAGAATCCAGCCCTGCAGCTCGCGATGGACCAAATCACTACCATCTTGAGAGATCGGTTCGACCGTGCGAAAAAGGCGCCTGTCGGCTACTCAAAGCCGTACTCCCCAAGTTTGACTGATTCACGCCCAAATATAAGCTCCCCGAGTTCTCAAGATTCAGCGGTCGAGAGGGTCAAGCTCGATCGAGCACGTAGCCGATACTGGCGCAGCTAGGTATGATTTCGACATCGGATCAAATCTTGGCGTGAGAGTTTTTGCACAATCTCTAACAGACCAGCTTTTGGGTGGTACACCTCATTGCCACGATTCAATTCGCACACGGAAGCAACTAGAAGAACAGTTCCACATCCAAGTACCATTCGAGGCGACCGAGGCATTGCGAACTGGCGCAAGCACTGACGGGAGAAGCGGCGAATACATCCGGTAGCAGAACCATCAAGAACGATGTTATTCGGCTCGTTTAGCGAGAAGGAAGCAATCGACCTGGCGTGGTGGGGCTCTTAGCACCCGTCAAGGATCTGCTTTCGGTGGAGTACAACTCAACGCACACATGGCCCGAACCGGCGATGTATGAACAGCGCCACCGAAGTTATACCAAGACAGTTCAAGCGGCGTAAGCTGGTAGTTCTGAAGAAGAAGATCCTACAAGACCGGAGGTGGCGTGGCCGAGTGGGCTCGAAGGCACCACTGTCCTGCAAATGGGTGAAAGCAACAGGGCCTTTGAAAGGGTTTGACTTCACGGCAAAAGCCGGCGGATATTCGATTCTTCGCTGAAGAAAGCGGTGAGGTTACCGAAGGCCACAAAATCCCTACCGCTCGAGAGATGAGCGGAGACCATCGCAAGTGGCATCATTCGTTCACCCACACCACCAATGATTGCAAGAGCTACGTCGCCAAATCCAGATGGCAATAGAACAAGGCCGATCCTCGCCAGCTCGCCATGAAGGTGGACACGAACCCGTTCCCGGTGTCAACATGATAGAGCTCGATCGCTCCGTGAGGCGCCAGCTGGACTTTTCGTTTGGTGTCAACATGGCTGGGTGCAGGTACCACCATGACACGTACAAGGAAGGAGGTGATCACTCTCGGGCAAAGAGAGAGAAGGCTGGTCCGCGGCCGGCCCGATAACGGGCGGTGCCACAGAGGAACAAGTGAGGAGAGTGCGATATCAGAAGCCACATTCCACGCACCTCCTTAACAAATATGAGCGCCAGTCTGACCAACGTCGCCAGCACGACAGAGACGATGAAAGACATGGGCACCTCGCCAAGAGACCACCCAAAGAGAAGGAAGGTGCAGACAAACATTGGGACTGCCCCTTCTTCAAGCATTGCTGGGACGTGGGAATGAGCCGATTGCCTACAGCCGACAACTGCCCAGAATGTGGACAACAAAAGAAGGGCACGAGGCCAGTATCGGTGTTCGAACGTCTAGGACCTCTCCCTCGGAGCCGTCCTAAGGAGTCCACTAGGCGAAGGGCCTTGAGAGGCCGGGGATGACGTAGAAGGAGACAGGTTTCACCGTCCAAGGTGGTGCCCGATGGACTCGAGACACACCGAGCGTGAGTGCAACGGCTGCGTAACAGAAGAAGTCAAGCGATATCTCCACGCACTAAAGAAGGCACGGCGGATCGGCCGTCAAAGTAAGCGGACTACGGAGACGGAGGGCGCGCGACAAGGAAAGAGTGGCGCCCCAAACCAATAAAAGCCGATGCACGAGCATCGGTACAAACATGGTGTTCATACTCGGCGAGTTCTGCGCCACGAACCAACATGCTACCGGTGGCACGGCTTGACTGCGGCCCACGGCGATTATCTTCGAAGCCACGAGAGAAGGGTTACAAACATCCGAAGGCCAGACTGCGGGGCCACATCAATGGACAACCGTCGGCAAGATGTTGGTGGACACCGGGCGGCGATTAACATCATGCCATACTCCATGCTACTCGGCGTTTGGGGCGCTCCACGCGGACTGATCAAAACCAACGTCACGTTAAGCGACTTCAACGGCGGTCTTGAACGCAAGGTGTTCTTAACGTGGATCGGCGGTGGGCGGAAAACCATACCCACGTCGTTTTCGTCGTGAACAGCAAAAGTACCTCGCCGTCTTGCTAGGAAGGATTGGATCCACGCTAAGCTGCATTCCATCCACGATGCACCGATTACGATCTGATGGGACGGAGATGAAGTGGAGGTCGTCCATGCGACGATTCTGCCGAGGTTTCCATCGGTGCACGAACATCGGGAAGCGAAGACCAAGAGCCGATCTGGAATCAGTTTGACGGCTGTGGCGCATTGAAGCTTCAAAAAGCGGGGTGAGGCTGGTCTTATCCATCGGCCCGACAGTAGAAAGGTCCACGATCATCATTAGTACGGCCGATCATCACGATCGGCCACAAAAATAAAAGCAACGATCATCGACAAGCGGATCATGTAGTCGTGGCGAGATGCCCGCCATTGTAAAGCCATGAGGTGTAAACCGTCCTTGTGACGCCAATAAAAAAGGGGCGATTCAGGCAATCGGCCCAAATTATTTTGTGGTCTCACCTACGCTTGCCTGTGTTTAGCATCGATCGACAGTGACGGAAAGCTAGGGTATGGGTTTACATCCCGATGAGCTAGAAGAGATTGACATTGGTCACGGGGATAAGCCACGACCAACATTTATCGACAAGAAATTAGATCCGGTCTGCGAGGCCCAATGATCGCCTGTTGAAACAATACCGATCGCTTCGCTTGGGACTACACAAATGCAGGTTAGACAGAGCATCATTGAGCATCGGCTCCCATCGAAAAAGGATTCGGCCATTTCGGCGAGCACGGCAAATGAAGGCGAAATTCGTAGAAGTCAAGGAGGTCGAGAAAATGTTGACACCAAGTTAATCGGGCCAATTAGGTATCTTGAATGGATTTCTAGTATAGTGCTGTGGAGAAGAAGGATGGCCGATGGCGGGTCGCCATAGATTTTCGGGATCTCAGGCGACCCAAAGGATGAGTATCCGATCTGGGTAGCGAGCGTTAATCAACGCAGCGGTGGTCACAAGATCTTAAGTTTCATGGATGGCAATGCTGGTTACAACCAAATTTTATGGCTCCGAAGACATACACAAAACCGCATTGAGTACCGGGTTCGGTGGGGCTCTTGAGTATGTGGTCATGACGTTTGGACTAAATCTGGCGCCACATACCGGAGGGCCATGAATTATATTTTCCACGACCTGATCGGCCGGTTGGTGAAATCTACATTGACGTGGTGGTCAAATCTGCTTCAAGCAAGGGCACTTGGGCGATCTACAAGCGTCTGGACCGAACAAGAAAGTTCGGCCGAGGATGAATCAAAGAAGTGTGCTTTCGGAGTGGCGACGGTCGGTTCACGGGTTTCTTGGTCCATGAGCGGGATTGAGATCGGCTTTAAGAGTAAGGAGGCGTCACGAACAATGAAGCCACCACTACAAAGAAAGAGCTGCGATCTCTCATCGGCAAGATCAACTTCGTCGACGATTCATCTCTAACTGTCGGGAAGGATAGAGCCGTTCATGGGGCTCGTGAAAATTAAAGTCGACGAGGAATTCGGCTGGCGAGAACAACAACGGCCTTGACGAGATCAAAGAATATCGACAAAACCGCCCGGTGTTAGTTCCACCCCAGCCAGACAAACCATTCTACATTTACTTGTCAGTGGCTGACACGTCCATCGCCTCAGTGGTGGTACAAGTGCATGATGGGCTAGAGCGAGTCGTATTATACATAAGCAGGAGGATGCTAGCAGAGACAAGGTATCGATATCGACAAATTGTGCCTCTGTTTGTTCTTTACATGTACCAAAGCGCCACATTTTGCTATCGTGAGGTCATCATCATATGCAAGTCGGACGTCATAAAGCACATGCTATCGGCTCCTATGTTAAAAGGCCGATTGGGCAAATGGATGTTTGCGTTATCGAGTTTGACATCGGTATCAACCATAAAAGATGTTAAGGACGGTATGGCTGATCTTATTATTGCTGAGAGGATCAACACTAACATAGCAACACTATCCATAAAAGCATGGGCTATGTTTTTGACGGATCGGTTTGTGACGATGGGCTGCGGCATCGGCATTTTTCGTGTCGCCCGGCAACATTTTCCTTCTCCATCGGGTTGTCTACCCTTTGCACCAACAATGTAGCCAGTGCGAGGCAATACGCAAGGATGGAGTTACTCCTCGGAGCCGAGGCCGTGGAGATTTTGGTGACTCAAAGTTGGTGCTTTCCCAACTCACGGAGGAGTACAAGTGCGAGGCGAGTCCCTCTTCCCGTTATGGTTGCCTTTGTGAGTTGATGGCACGATTCCGATCGTGAACTTCATGGATCCCGGTCGCGAACATAGAGGCCAATGATCTTGCAGATGGCTTCGGGGCTATAAAGAGGCAAGGAGGGAGCCGATATTCAGTGCATGACTCTTGGAAGCCGGCCCGGAGAGCCGATATCTTCAATTACTTGAAGGATTAAACGGGGGCACCTAAAAGGATAAGGTGAGCCATGAAGTATGTGCTAATTGGGGACGAAATGTTTTACAGGACCTGGAAGGATTATTGCTCAAATGTTTGGGAACATGAGGCCAATCGGCTCCTACACGAGGTACATGAAGGCGCTGGGACTCACCACGGCTCACAAGATGAAGTGGTTGATCGGAGATCAGGTTTTATTGGCCCACCATGCTCGAGGATTGTTTTAAGTACTACAAAGGGTGTCAAGCATGTCGATATTTGGAAAAATCCGGATGGTACCGCATCAGCGATGAATCCCATCATCAAGCCTTGGCCATTCCGAGGTTGGGGCATGGACATGATCGGCAAGATCAATCCTCCGTCAGCAAGGGCCACATGTGGATCTTGGCCATCACAGATTATTTTACCAAGTGGGTGGGCCGTCCCTATGAAGTCGAAGTTCAAAAGATGTTGTCAATTTTGTGAAAGAGCATGTCATTCATAGGTTTGGGATTCCTCAGACTATCACAACCGATGGAGGTTGGTTTCACTTCTCACGAGTTCGAGAGTTACGAGGACACGAGGATTAAGTGATTCGATCATCTCCATTACTATGCTCAAGCAAATGGACAAGCCGAGGCTTCCAACGAGTCTTATCAAACTGATCAAGAGGAAAATCGATGAGCATCCTAGGCGTTGGCATGAGGTTTTATCGGAGGCTTTATGGGCTTATCGTGATGTCGTGTCATGGGCGATAAAAACCTCTCCGTACCATCTGGTCTATGGACAAGAAGCCGTGTGCCTTGGGAATTACGGCTGAGTCGAGGGCGTCACTTTTCGAGCGATCTAACGATCAAGAATATGCAGCTTTGATGAGTGTGACATTGAAGATGTGGTGAGCTTAGGCGTAATCATTGGAAAAAATAAAGAGAACAAGGCTAAGGTAGCTCGTGCCTACAACAAGAAGGTGAAGCCAAAGGAGTTCCACGTTGGAGATTTGGTATGAGAAGTCGTGTTGCCCTTGGGTACTAAGGACGACATATGGTAAATGGTCTCCAAATTGGCACGGGCATAAGGTCGACCAAGTTTTAAAGGGAACGCATACATGCTCGGCGTTGGATGGAGTAAAGTTCCCGATGGTCAATGGACAACATCTCAAGAAATATTTCCCAAGCATGTGGGATGTTGGACAGTAAAACTGGAGGAGCCGTTACATGAAATCGGCTAGGTAAAGTTACGAGAAGTGATGAACAGGTAAAATATGGGGGCCGATGCTGGAAATCGGCCGAGTAAAAAAAAAATTTTTATATATATAGCCGATGCATGGTCATCGATGCTAGAGGTTCACACATGTTACAAAAACAAAAAGGGCCACTTCGACGGTCTTGGCCTTGTCATCTTCATCTTTGCTTGTCACTAGTAATTTGTGTGGGCAATTGGAGATTTGGGTCGTTTGTGTTTGAATCCACCGTGTTGAGGAAGGTCACAGGAGGAGCCGATGGGTGGTCATCGGCTTTGTGCAATTTAACTTGTTTGACTGTATGCATGCAGCATGGTGAAAGCCGATCTGATGTCATCGGCCGGCCGGAACATCGACCTGTTTCGGATTATCGGCGAAGGTGAAGCAAAAAAGGAGCAATATTTGGGGAACAAAGTTTCATTCATTCAAAGGATCATTGCTTACAGAATGATCGATTACAAAAGGGGCCTGCTATTGCTACCATTACTACTAATTCTAATCTAAGCCGAGGTCGTCGTAAATGCTGTCGTCGCCGCCGTCCTCTCTTCACATCTTGGCGCTGCTCGTCGTCCTCGCTTCTTCTTGAAGGCCAGCGGGGACCTCTTCGTCCTCGTCATCTTCAGTATCCTCGCCCGGACCCGTGGCGGAAGCGCTTCGTGGCGGATACCCATCGGAGGAGGTGTCCTCCTCCGATTCCTCCTCGATGGAAGAGTCGGCCGTCCCACGACCCGGATTATCGTCGCTGCTCTTCGCCTCCGGTTCCCGTCGGCGAGGCAGAGGGCTCTCTTCGCCGTCGATCGAGGGCGCATCGTCCTCTGACGGGCGAATCAATCCTTCGTCCCACCATCGTGGGGCGAAATCTTATGTCGCCGTGGTAGTGCTCTGGGGTTGGTTCTCGCTCGCTAATCGAGTTGGAGGCATGGGAGGATGCATCGGAGGAAGCAGGGGAGGCCATGGCGAGAAAGAGGGTTTTTTTCCGATGGAGAAAGAGGGTTTTCTGGCTACGGGAGGAAGATGAGGACTCGCTGTCAGCTGAGTTAAATAAGGGAATAGTGACAGACGGTTCAATGCCATGGCGATTTCCCAGATTACCGCCAAAATCGTGAATCACATTGCATGCAGGAGTTGAGAAGACAGGGCATCATGATGAAGGGTAGCGTGGCGGTCTTTGTTACGCCATGCGTTACGTCGACGCCCGATAAAAAAGGAGAAGAGGAAAAAAACGCAGTGGTTTTGGAATTATCATTGCCAAAACCGGGGCATGTGTTATCACCGTATTTTGGCCAAAGACGGAGATGGGCCGTGATCAAGATGGGCTTAGAAGATACATTTATTCAACGTGTTGTTGGATCGGCCTAGTCGTAGATTTGGGCTGAATTGCCGTGTATCCTGTATCGTAGTAAGATTCGTGTTTGTTTAGGTTCCGTTTATGTTTAGGTAAAGATAGAGTTGTAGAGTTATTCCAAAAGTAGAGAGTCTCCGGACTATAAATATGTACCTAGGGTTATTGAAAGACAAGGACAATCACGTTCACAACCAACAACAATCTCGCATCGCCACCCCTTGTTTCTAGGGTTTTCTCGGGTAAGTGCCATCTGCCTAGATCGCACCTTGCGATCTAGGCGTATTCTATCGTTATCCGGTGTTACTCGTCTTGAAGCCTTGTTGATGGCGGTAACACCTTTACCTATTGTTAGAGCTAGCATCGACACTTTTACTATGATTGCTTGCTTATGCTACCTCTAGCTATCTCGCCATCTTTGCACCTTCTCCCGGGTGTGGTGGCATCTTGTGATTTCTATTTAGTCGATTTGATCTGTTATAGTTGTGCCTTGTTCATCAAGGTTTAGTTTAATATCCACGTGATTAGGCCTCACAAAGCGGGTTGAGCGATCCGTGTCGTAAAATATGGTTTATTGGTCTTAGAGGGCGTTAGGGAATTGGCGTTGTGTTGGTTTTAGGCCTTCTCTAGGATTGATTTTCTACTATTTTTCGTATCTATTAGGCTCAACTACGCGTGGGGCGTTCGGTTGCGTGGTGAAAACACTAAACTATCGTAGATCGATTTAACTTGTAGTAATTAAGCAAAACCCCATGTTATCATAGATCCAATGCAAAACCATGGGGATAATCGGCTCTGAAAGCCGATTCTGACAGAAACAGGAGCCGATCACGGCTCGAATTTCTGATACTTGTTTACCGTGCAGAAACCAATCGGAACAATCCATCACCTTCTGGCCAGGTATAGGTCAGGTGGCATCTCGAACCAAGACAGGGCGTGCGTCTTTGGAAGATTCTTGGCCGTTGACCGAGGGACTAGGGCCCACCAGCCGCTCTGGGAGCCTCCCGGCTCTTCGTGTTGCTAGTCACTGCCCGCCGGTGAGTTTTGACAGGCAACAGATACTTAGGAGGGTTAAGTGTCCCAATCCAAACTTAGGGATAGTTAGTGTCCCAAACCCAAGGAATCTCCACAGAGGCTAGGACAGACCCTCTCGCGTCTCTCGCTCCCCCGAGGGTGACGAGACGCCGCCCCTCCCTCCGGCCACCCCCGTCCCCTCCACCTCCCTCCATCCTTTGCCGGCGTCGGCTTGGGTCGCATGGCGAAGCCCTGCCGGTGCCGGCGGCGGACTGTCTTCCCCCGTTTCCTAGAGATGGGGTCGGGGCCCCTCTTCTCCTCGGCGGCGGTGCTCTTCGGCAGGCCCTATTCCGGCGGCGCCGGGTGGCCCAGGCGATGGCGCCAACCTCGGGCGGCAGGCGCCATGGTGGGGAGCTCTGCTGGAGTCCGTCCCCGGCTCGAATCTGGGCACCTCGGGCCTAGATGGGCTCGAGCGGGCCCAGATGGGCTTGGGTGGGCCGGTGTGCTGCATCATTGGTGTTCTCTGTAGGTGGCGGCGGCGGCAAGCTAGAGTGGAGAATGTGGCGCAGTAGCGTCCCATTGCAGCTGCGGCGGCTAGGGCTTTACGGGCCTATCTAGGCCCGGCCGGACCCTCCCGGGTTTGGTGTGCCCCGGCTGCCCTGTCCGGTCGATGACCGCCTCTCGACGGTGGAGGTGATTTCCTCCCGCGCGCTACGGGGCTGTTGTCCCTCACTCCGGCGTTGTCGTGTGCCCTCGCTGATCGGGCCATGTGTCAGTGTCCATGAAGAGGCGGGTGAAGATCATTGCAAGATCATAGTGGCGCATGCTAGTTGGTGGTGTAGCTGGATGGTGGTGTTCCGAGGTGTCGGGTTCTATGTGGGCAGTGGTCGGGAGAAATCCATGTCAGCGTGTCCGACCCCGACGCGGTGCCGGCTACGGGTGGTGCCACTCCTTCCTGAAGGGCGTCGTAGGATTCCTCTGCCTCCACTTTACTCAGAGTACCGGGGGAAACCCCATGACCTTGTCCGGGTAGCAATACCGTGCCGACGGTGCTTCCCTTGGGAAGGGGCTGCTTGTTACTCAGCGCTTCGGAGCGCTTGGAGCGTTGTAGGACAAAATCGGAGGACGCAGCGATTGCGAATCATTTTAGCCTAGTCGCTTCGCCTTTGTCTTCATTCTTTTTTCTTTGGGCAGTTTGTGTTGTGCTGTTTGCCCCAGCAGTTGTCGTGGTTGTACCGGTTTATCCCTTGGGCGTTGTGCTGTCTGGCCCAGCAGCGGTCTCACATGTGTGCTTTATTTATAAAGCTGGGCGCAAACCTGTTTCGAGAAAGAGAGTGTCCCAAACCCAATACTTAGGGGTAGCTACTTTCGATTTTATTCCTAATTTTAGATGTGATTCGTTCCTTAGTCGCTATTTTTTTCTTGTTCCTAGTTTTTCTTGCGGATAGTTCCTAGTTTTATTAATAGTGCTATTTTTCCAACTGGAAGCGTGATTTCTTTTATCCACTTAGTCTATATTTTTATTCTTGAATATAGATGTGCTTTGTTCTTTGGTAGCTACTTCTGATTTTGTGGTTTTGTTTTTTCCTCACCGGAGTTGTTATTTTTTGTTCAACTTAGTGTATTTTTTTTTGTTTTCTAGGTTTTAGATGTGATTTGTTTCTGGTCGCTACTTTCGTCTGGTTTTATCCATGGTGCTATATTATTTTGTCTCAATCAGAGTTATTATTATTTGTTCTACTTAGACTATTTTTTCCCAGTTTATATGTAGCGCTAGAAGCAGCACACACACACATAGCTAGCCAGTATTAGAAAAGAGTTGCACACATAGTAAGTTAAAGGAACTAGCGCCGTTGCAGCTCATGCAGAATGAACACACATCCAAGACCGGTTATATCCAATTCTTGTGATTTATATAATTTATTTCTAATGGTTTTAATGGTTTCTAACTGTGGTGTGTCAGCGTTCGCGTGTTCGTACGAGAGTAAAGCCTCGTTTTAGCACCAACGTAGACAAAACCAGTGGCGGAGCTAGGACACCAAGACTGTGTAGTCAGTTTGAAACTGTGTAGTCAAATAGAGTATCTGTATGAATTTTTAATTATTTTTGTAAATTTTTTGCTTGTATAGCAAAAAAAAACTGTGTAGATATTTGACTACACAGCATAAGCGTGGCTCCGTCACTGGACGAAACCATGCGGGCGTAGGATACCCTTATTTTTAGGGTCGCGTCCCCCGGGGAATAACTTGTCACGTGTCTTTTAAAATAGGTCTAAATCCTGTTTTTGCTACAAACGATCCGTTTTTGCTATAATTTGCTCTAAAAATGGTTCGTGTACAAGACAAAAATAAAAAGACAGATCTTGTCGGAGACATCGCCGGACACTTTGTAGCAAAAACGTTGTCCTAATGTAGCAACACTGACTTCGTCGGACACTTTCGCCGGGCGACCTTGTAGCACAAATTTTATACTATTGTAGCAGAACCATAAAACAGTGGTAGCAAAAATAATATGATAATATAGCAAAAAGAAGACATCGCCGAAGACTTTCGCCGGGAGACCTCGCCGTACACCTCGTAGCAAAAACATTGGACTAATGTAGCAAAACATGAGAACAAATGTAGCGAAAAAACTATATTAAGGTAGCAAAAACAAATTTCGTCGTAGACATCACCGAGACTCTCGTCGAAATTTGTAGACAAAATTTGTACAAAACACACAGATAGCAATATCCTAGACCAAGGTAGCAAAACCAACTACCGTTAGTAGGAACGGCATACATCCGTGATAGCAAAAAAGCTTCCCAGTTGGTAGCAATCGCCATGCATCCTAGGTAGCATGTAGGAGAAGGGCGCGCTCCGGCCATACGGCCATGAGGCAACACCGACTGCAGCAGTGAGCAACGCCACCCTGCATGTATGGAGCAACACCGACCGTACGTCTTGGGGAGCACATCCCCAGCGATTTCCTGAGCTCCCCAGTCCCACATGGCCATGAAAGGGGAGGCGGGCGGCTGGGAGGAGGAGAGGGCGGCGAAGGAGGAACCTAACGGAGGAAGAGGAGCCAGCTCGGGCGGCGCGCATCGGCGCTCCAGGGAAAGGAGTATGGGGCGACCGGCGAGCTGCGGAGCTGGGTGGCCGGCTTTATGGCGGCGTGAGACGCGACCTTCTCCATGGCCAAACTGCCTAAGAAGCAAAATCAGGGAGAAACAGAAGCCGAGATGGGGACAAGGAGCACGGCGGCGGAGCTCAAGCCTGGGCGCGCGGCGTCGGCCGGCGACCGTCCATGGCAGCATTGGGGATTTGTTTTCTATTTTGTTTCTATAAAGAGAACGAGGAGGACAGGAGGATATCGAGAGGATGGGAACGAGTACACTGCATCGTGGGTGGGGTCCGCGGTAAACCGCCCGTGTGATGCTGGCCATCCAACGGCCACAAACTAGGAGGATGCGATGCGCGTTTTCCCCCGGGGGTATGGTATCATTACCCTTATTTTTAGGGAAAACGACAATACTCCCCTGAGATCCCGTGATTTGATCCCCTGGGTTGCGCGAGAGACGAGAGAACGAGGTCATGGTGGGCCCTCTCCTCCGTAGGCTACCACACCTACCTCGCGCGATGTCGGCCTGTTGAGCACGCGCCGACGCTGCCTACCCGCGCTGCCGTTCTGGCACCTCCTCTGCTGATGGCCGTGGCTGCGGCTGCTGCCCTAGCCGTCGTCATCCTAGTCGCGCGCCTCAGCCCTAGCTGTCATCCTTGTCGCGTCGTCATAGTCTGGACCGCGATGCTCCCCGGTGCCCTCGCGATCTCGCCGCCGCCCAGTCATGCCGCCGTGCCCACCCTCGCCGGAATACCGCCTCCCACATCCTCGTCGTTCCTCTCGCCGGAGCGAACCCACCCCTTTGCCCCCAACTCCCCCATGACACGAGCTATCCTCGCCGGAGTGACACTGCTACCTACAGTCACCAACACTGCTACCTACGACATCAAGGTTTGCTACATGGGGTTGGAGACGTTGCTGCCTAATGCCATGCCACTGCTACCTAGGACGTTGAGGTTTGCTACATGGGGTTGGCGGTGCTGCTACATACGACCGGCGGCGGTGCTACAAGAATATCTTGGGTTTTGCTATAATGTATCCGACGAGGTGTTCGATGAGGTCGGATTTGCTACAATATAATATTTTGTTACAAACGTTTTGTGGTTTCTCTAAACTAGCATAAAGTTTTTGCTATATGGTCTTCGGTGTGGTCTACGGGCGAAAGCCTCTGGCGAGGTCGGATATGCTATGTTAGCACAATTTTTTTGCTACATGGTCACCAATGAGGTTTCCGGCGAAATCTCCGGCGAGGTTCAGACTTTTTTTCTGCTATATATATCAAAAGCGAGACTATTTGTAGAAAAACATGTATATTTATAGCGAAAACAAGATTTTAAACATTTTTTAAAACATGTGTCAGTAAGGGAATTATTCCTCGAGGACATAATCTATATACCTAGTAATAAAGAACCTAATGTTTCTATCGTCGGTACGTCGTTTCTAGCGTCGATACGTCAAAAATGGGGATCGATAGATCGATCTCGGTCGATCTCTATGTGTGGCCTTTCCGACGGGGGTACGTCGTTTCTAGCGTCGATACGTCAAAAATGGGGATCGATATATCGATCTCGGTCGATCGCTATGTGTGGCCTTTCCGACGGGCCAAAGTTGGGCCTAAAAACGCACCGTACCATCTCTCCGTGAGGCCTTGGTTGGCTTCAACCCGTCAACGTGAAATAAATCATAGACAAACTTGTGTCAAAGACCTGATACGACTGTTTAGTCCCACCCTGCTCCTTTGACCTCTGCCTCACCTGTTTATATACCTTCACAAAAAGGCTAGAATTTTAGCAAGCCAAATCAGGAAACACAAGCAGACGGACCATTGTTTGGTTTCAAAATTGATGAACATAAAGAGATGAAGGATTGCGGGCTGCTCTGTAGGTCTGACAGCTGGCTAAACAAGAGGGGGATTTGTGGGGTTTGGGGGTAGTCTGCGGCAGCGTGGTGGGCTGATGAGTTTGGTCCTGATACTGTTTAAAAATTTTTTTTTACAAAAGGTCTTTTATGTGTCCAAAAAAGACTTTAATTTTATTTCTTAAAGTTACCCACCGCTATCGGTAAGTTGATTGCCCTCCCACACCGTACAAGCAATTACTCCCCTACGTAACATAGTAGAAAAAAAAAGTTAGGCCCATCCGACAAACTGGGCCGGTCGGAGAGAATTCCCGGGTGCTCTGTGTTCTTCTAATCAATGGATTTTGACCATGTGTACGATAGATTGGTGTTGAATAGTCCCACATCGATCCCCCATATCGAGTCCAACCAATTCATATACTTTCGCCGGCTGTCAACAAGCCAAGCAACAAGAGCTCAATGAGATAGAATCGAACTTGGGTGGCTAAGAGGAGGGGAAAGAGGCACGGCCAGAGGTCAACGGCCGGGCGCCAGTCCTACAAATGAGCTATATGCGGAGGGAAAAGAGGCATGGCCAGAGCTCGGAGGGTGAGGTCGACGGCCGGGAGGCCGGTCCTACAGATGAGCTTAGGAGGAGGGGGGGTCCTTTGACCTCTGCCTCACTTGTTTATATACCTTCACAAAAAGGCTAGGATATTATCAAGCCAAATCAGGAAACACAAGCAGACGGACCATTGTTTGGTTTCAAAATTGATGAACATGAAGAGATGAAGGATTGCGGGCTGCTCTGCAGGTCTGACTGCTGGCTAAACAAGAGGGGGATTTGTGGGGTTTGGGGGTAGTCTGCGGCAGTGGTTGCAGTCCAGGCGGCAGGGAACGGCGATGACCTGCATGGCTACGCGCTGCCAGGGATTGAGAGAAGGAGGGACGGACGGGAAACGATGGGTGTTGAGCCGGCGGCAGGGAATGGCGGCGACTGCGTTGCAGGGATTGAGAAAAGGGGGAGGTCCAAGCGGGAGATAATGGTCTCGAGCTTCGTTTGGCGGGAGATAATGGTTTCTCATTTAGGAGAGAAGCGAGGAGGAGGCAGTGTTGGGGAGGTAACCCCGGATAGGGTAAAGACGGGGAAAGACGAAAGGATGTTCCCCGTCTAGTTTCCGAGTTACAGTCTGAGTCAACCGAATCCTGTAGAGGTCGGCCGAGATAGGAAAGGGCAGGACCCTTATAGTAATGGCAAGGCATTACCCGGCCGAAATACTGCGTAAGTCGGCTGGGTTAGCCCGAGTAATCTTGATGCAGGTGAATGACAAGCCGAGTTACGCGAGGCAGGGCCGAATGATACGAAGCTTGCAGGAGAAGGAGAAGCCTGAAGTCAAACTCTAGCTGCAGGCTAGGGAGAATCTGAGCGGAGCCAAGCACTACGGACAAAGGCGCAGAGCGACAAAGAGGCAGAAGGAGGTCACGGAGGTGATCCTGGCCCGAGGCGCCAGGAGGGGCCCTCGGAACCTTGCCGACATTAGGGGAGCGGCAGGGGAAAGAGGCGCCGAACTACTATATTGGGACAAGCATATTCCTCGAATATGCTTGCCACATCAGCCCTAAAGGAACCCAAGGCTCTCCTTTATAAGAGGAGGCTTGGACCCTGAGGAGGGGATCGGCTCATTTTTAGTACCGTTAGGCTAGTATAGTTCTTCCTTCTCGAACACAGCTCAAGGAGCACTTGTAGCCCAAGGAAGGAGAAATAATATCTTTACCTTTGCCTTCTGTGTGCAGAATCAACTGCATCTTCTCTCCCCAGATCCCTCTAGCATCCATTGGCCCCATACTTTAGCCTACCCATGGCATCTGCCGTGCCACCACCACGATAGTTGGCGCCCACCGTGGGGCCAGCAGCGGTGCTAGCTGGAGTCATGATCCGGACGGGAAACTTCATCAACACTGGCGAGCGCGTTGTTTCTGGCTTGGTCCGGAGGTTTGATCTCTGTGACTACGTCAGCGACAATGCGGGCAGCTTCAGGGGAAAAACTCCCCCGCGCAACGGTGTCTTCATCAGCTTGGGCGGGCACAGGGTCTACGTCGGCGTCGACATCTCCGGCATTTATCCTCACCAAGTTGTTGTTGCAGGAGAGCCACCCCTTAGCGCTGCGAGCCGTCCACGCGGAGCGCGTCCCGCAGGCAGCGTCGAGGTGATGGTCGCGGCCGGAGTGCAAGCGGGAGTAGCGGCTGCCGGATCGACCAGAGACCCCGCCACAGGCGTGCAGGGCGCGCCCAGGCAGACGGCACCACTACCCACCGAGGTAATCCCTCCAGTGACCAACCAGGCCGAGGTACAGGACACTACCCCAAAAGCACCAAGAGTAAGAGGGCCACCTCTGGAAAGGCCAGAAAACATTCTTCAGGCAACCATAGAAAACTTGACTACACCTGTAGCGCCGATACTTGATCCGGCCAATGCTCAGGCAGAGTTAGAAGAAACCAGGCAAAAGGTGCTGGTAGAGGCAAAAAAGGTGTCGGCCTTGCGGGAGTCCTTAAACAGGACCCTGCGAGAATATGCCAAAGCTAATAAGCTTGACGTCGCGCCCGAACGGGGGGACGAGTTAAGATTGAGAGGGAAAAACCTCATAGATGATATCAACAAAGAGCATGATGCTCATAAGGCGGAATCAGTTGATTTGGGCTTGCCGAGGTACAGTACCCCGGCAAAGAACCTAAGAGCGGCAAATGCCGCAGCATTAGAGTTAGAGGGGTTGACCGGCGAAGCCCGGCAGAAACAGCAAGAAAGAGTGAATGAGCTGGTGCGCATCGCGAACCAGCAAAACGAAGAAATGCTCAGGGCAGACCCGGCGAGGCCGGGGGCCTCGCGAATGGTTCACTCGGCTGGAGCAGCACCTGCCTTGTCCGTGGCAGCAGCGTCCTCACCCGGAAATAATGCACGAAAGGACAAAGCAGTAACTTCAGGAAAGAGAAACAAGCAAATTGTTCCGTATGATCCGGCAATAGCCGGGAAGGCAAACGAGAACAGAGGCAATGGAAGCCGAGGTAACAGTGGTGAGAGGAATCCCGGCCGTATTGAGAAACACGGCGGAAGCCGAGGCAATGGAGACCTCGGCAGAAGAAAACTCGGGGAAGAGGCAATCATGAGAACAATACCCCGGTTGAAGTAAGGAGAGAACCGCCGCTCAACCCACAGCCAAGACATGAACCCCGGCAGGAAAGAGAAGCGAGATGTGGCATCCCGCAAAACCACTACTAGAAAATCGCGTCGTTTTTGTGCATTGCATCATCATGACCGCATGCTCATGTCATCATGCCACATTGCATTTGAGCATCGTCATCATCTTGCATGTGCTTGCATAAAACTATTTTCGGAAAAATCTAATTTGTTTTCTAAACGCTCCGTCTTAATTCAAACGCAAAACCCGGGTCGCCGGAACATTTTGTTTTGTCTGCTATCGGTTTGCAAAAGCCCGGGTTAAAATAAATAAATATTAAATTATTTTAGTGGGGGCAGTCGAACGGGCCGATTCGACCCGAACGACCACCCCCAGAAATTAAAACGGCCCACCCATAATCCTAAAGCTACCCAACCTAATCTACCCACAACCCCTCCACCTCACCCCGCCCAATAACCTGCCGCCACCTCACCCTCTCCCTCCCCTCTAACCAACCCCATGCCGCCACCTACCCCCCACTCCCTCACCTCCACTCCTCCTGGTACACACACGCTTCCACCCCCCAACCGGCCCACCCAGGACCGCACCCACCTGTCCCCACGCCCGGTCCCACCGGTCCCTCCCGCTCCTCTCTCCCCTCTCCATCCTCTCCCTCCCCCGACCACGCTCCCTCGCCTCTGCTCGCCCACCGCCGGCCGCGGCCTCTCCTTCCCGTGGCCTCCTCCACCCGCTCCGCAGCCGCCCGCCTCGGGCTCGTCCCTTCGCCCGACCGCGAGCTCCTCCTCTCCGCCTCCGCCTCCCGCTCGATGTAGCCGCCATGGCTGCTCGGCGCCGCCGTCGCCAGGCGTCGACCGCCCCGCCTGTCTCGCCAAGGGCCTCGTCTCCATCCTCGCCACCCACCTGCTTGATCCTCCACATCGCCTCGCGCCACCGTCCGCCCCGCGCTCTCGCCCACCTCCTTCCGCCTCCGCTGTGGCGCTCCGCTCGCGCCTCGCCGGCCGCCTCCACCCCGGCGCGCCCGCCACCGCCCGGTCCTCCGTCGCCCGAGCCTCGCCCGCACTCTCGCACGGAGCTCGGCCCGCCTCTGACGCCTGCCGCCTCCGTCCGCACAAGCTCCCGACCCGCCTCGCGCCGACCTCGCCGCCCGCCACCACCCGCGGTCCCTCCACCGGCGCGCCGGCCCGCCTCATCTCCGTCGCCGCCTCCCTCCGGCCGCCCGAGCCGCAGCCGAGATCCACGCCTCCCGAAGCTCGCTGCCGCTGGCGCCGCTCCGCAAAGGCTGCTGTCGGCCGTCGTCCTCGCCAACTGCCCGGCGCCTCCTGCGGCCCCGTGCCGTCCGTGTCTCCGGCATCCGGTCTGCGGTATCTCGCGAAGCTGCAAGCGGCAGTCCGTGTGTACCCGCCTTCCTGTAGCATCGAGTTGGACCGTTTCCGGGAGGAGCTGACCGATAGGTTGCTGCCAGTTTGATACCGACGTTTTTCAAGATCGCCACCGGCAACCGAAGCCATAGTGACAAGGCCTTCGACACACATTGAAGTAACCGGAAGATCATCTACACGGACGTCATGATCTTCGATGCAGGACTGCTCGTGGATCAGTACCAATACGAGAAGCTCGAAGCCCCGTTGCCAGGCCCGGATGTTTCAAACGCGAAGATCTGCTTCATGGTTTCGAAGACCGATCCCGGCGCGCCCGAACCCCGTCGAACACCAAGGCCCTCGGAATCGCCAAGTTCTCCTTCTCGGATCAGAAGACCGAACCCGACACGCCAAGATCTTCCTCTCGGATCCGAAGACGCCGAGAACCGGGACACCAAGATCTCCGCCGAGAAACGACAAGACCGACTTGATGGCGCGGACCCGGCAAGACCTTCGCAACGACGAGAACGACACCGACCCGGAAGAACCCGATGCGCCCCCGGCGCCGAACCAAGTCATGCTTCCCGGATGCGACAAGATCTACCCCAGTAACCCGAGAACGCTCCCGCCGAGACCGAAACCAGATCCGAACCCTGAGACCGACCCCGAACCCCGGAACCCAAGATCGTCGAGACCCCCTAATGTGTGAACCCCTTCCCGAAACCCTATTTTATAATATAATACAAATTGTTGCATATTAAATTGTCATTCTCGCATGCATACCATTGGTTTGGGGCCTTATGCCGTTTCACCTAATAATTAAATATGGGGCCCATATGCGGGCAAATCTAGTCTTATAGTGGCCTCATTTAAATTTGTGTAGCGAACCGGCGCTATCTTTTGTCTTGATAATACAACATTTAAATTGCGGGGTAGTTAAACAACTGGAACCATTTAATTAATTGTCGGGACCCCCAGTTCCGCTTAATATGACCTAATTGCATCGCATCTTTACCATGCCATACATCATACATGCATCATGCCGATCTTCTGTCGTTGTATTAAATAGCGCATCCGGTGTTTCTTCTAGTGTTTTGCTTCTTCGCGGATAAGGCCGTTGAGTTGATGCGAGTATCGACCCGATCTTCGGTTGAACCTTCGACAATGTTTTCAGCAGCATCTCCCCTTTCTACCTATCTTACTTTTATAGTATTTATTCCCTCCTGTTGATCTATTGCTATCTCGTGTTGCGTTGCTCTAGCTTTCGCATTCGTGATATCCCTTGCAGCCTTATATTTGCCTTGGACACTTCCTATTACCTGTTGATTGGTAGATAGTTGGACTTGCGCGTCATAGTCGCTTGCTCAAGTGCTGTTGCTTGTCGTCAAGTACCACAGTTGTTGGTGTATTGCCGCATGGTGATGTTGGAGATGATCATGGCTTTACTTATCGTTCATTTTAATTCCTGTTTAACAACTAAAATTGAAGTAAGTAAGCAGAGGCATCGGTGGGTGATAGATAATATTTGGTTTCCGACCGCCCACTTGTGTCCCGTAGGACCCCGAGTACTTGATACCTGTTCCTTGATTTATCGCGCTATCCACATCCGGGAGGATTATGGGACCCCCCTGAGCCAGAGCTTGATTCAGTCTTATTTCTTGGGGCCACAAACTAGTTTGAGGTTTTATTTACTATCCTGTACTTATGCCATGCTACTGCTTTATTTACAATTGTGCGAGGAGCACACTGTACTGTTTAGGATCGGGACACGTTTTCGCGGTGTCGACAAGCCCAGTTTTGGGTTCCCCGCTCACCGGCCCACCCAAACCTCGGGTCCATCTCGAGCTAGCTTACTTATGGTGTACTCCAAGGTGGCCCCTGAAATATTTCTGAATCCTGTGATTGCTTTGTCGTGAAGGCCTCGTTGGGTTTTGATTTGGTTTTCCGAGGTTGATCGAGTGTGTGTTGCTATTTGTGCACCCGCCGGGTTAAAACTTTCCAAAGTGTCCGCGGTTATGGACGACTTGGAGCACAGTATCTCGATCATAGACAAGCATAACTAAAGTAGTGCTATAAATTTGACTTTATAATGACTAGTAATCAGCTTCACTATAATGGAATGGCTAAATAATACTACCCACAATTGCTTGTTTGGAGTGTCGCTTGCAACCATTGTACCTGACTAGTAAGTATTGCAACTACAACGGAATGGCTAAATAAAAGTACCAACAACTGTTGGGTTTTGGGGTTATCTCATGTTAACTGTATCTGACTAGTAAGTGTTGCAACCACCACAGAATGGTTAAATAAAAGTGCCCACTGCTTATTTTATCAGGATGACTATCTATACCTGACTAGTAATTGCTGCAACGATAACTGAATAACTAAAATTGCCAACTGTGTGGGTTCCTCGGTTGACTTCCTCGTTTGGTCTCGAGGGGGAAACGCCAGGATGGGTTTGTCTGATGGTAGAATCAGGTTGGTTCCGAATAGGTCTTTCTTATCCCTCTCTGATAGCCGCCAGTTGTATCGAGTCTCTATAGGTTGTTTAGTGCATGTTGCCGCTGCCGCTCAGTCCACCATAGCTATGTAGGCGAGGACCGACCTAGCCTCGCCGTCTTGGCCTCGATCGACGCTCCTCTTTTCCTTTGCCCTTTGTCGGCACCCCTTTTGTTTAAGCAGGTTTGAGATCGGCGTCGTTAGCGGGTTACCCTTCCGCTTGGGCAGGGTTATGGACACCATTGGTTATTCCCGGGGCTCTTAGCCCCATTTGCATCTTGTCCGTAGTCGGACGCCTATCATTTTCAAGGTGATTTGGATCTTTGTATATTATATCTGTATTCTTGACTCATGGAGTCGCGTTGTATATATATCTGTTCTGTGGGTCCCATCGAGGACTGTTGTGTAATGTTATTACTTCGTTTTCCACCCGCACGAAAGTGCCTGGTGGGCACCTTTGAATCGTTTCTATGCAGGTTTGGCGGGTTTCGCTAAAACTTGCATAGGGTCGATTCTGAGGGTGTTACAGAGTGGTATCAGAGCTCAGCAGTTGCGATACCCCACAAGTCCAGCCTGTAGGATAACCTAGCTAACGGCCGAAGTAGAGTGTCAAAACTATTTTTCAAAATCGGTTGGATAGTTCTGATTAGGTCCGATTTTACTCCTTACCCCTCTGTTATTCTCCTCTTATCTCTACGCGTTTTGAATCCACTCTCTTACCTTTCCTCGATTCCAGGATTTCTCGTGGTTGGGTTCCGTCGTACCTTCAGGGTTTCGCTTCCTTCTTTGATAACGGTGTTCTACCCTCCGGTGTCCATGCCGTCTGAAGAATCCGTCTACTGTGGTACCATTCTTTGTTCCTTGTTTGTGCCTTCCGGTGTTTTCCGACGCGACGACATCCTCTATGCCAGATCCGATGAAGAGTCTGCATCACTCCTTTGTTTTCCGAACCTCGCTTGTCGAGATCTTCAGTCTAACTCCGAGAGTTGGTTGCATAATCCGCCTATTCGTGTGCAGAGTAATGGTTTGGGTGCGCGATGGACTCATCACCATCCGACTACTCTTATCATTCGCTCTTGTACCTCGAATCAGTGGATCCAGCAGTTTTACTCCGTCCACGGAAGCTAGAGGTGACTTTATTTATTGATACCTCTACCTTCGACTTTTTGTTCCCGGAGTGTCCTCTCGACGGTCACGGACAACGACCTCTTGTTAGTGGTGTCGCGAGGATCTACACGAAGCGCGAAGGATCAGACCGCCGACCTTCCTTCCGGTACCATGAGGCGGATCTCGAGGGCGAGATCCATTGTTAGTGGTGTCGAATTGTGGCATCCCGCAAAACCACTACTAGAAAATCGAGTCGTTTTTGTGCATTGCATCATCATGACCGCATGCTCATGTCATCATGCCACATTGCATTTGAGCATCGTCATCATCTTGCATGTGCTTGCATAAAACTATTTTCGGGAAAATCTAATTTGTTTTCTAAACGCTCCGTCTTAATTCAAACGCAAAACCCGGGTCGCCGGAACATTTTGTTTTGTCTGCTATCGGTTTGCAAAAGCCCGGGTTAAAATAAATAAAATATTAAATTATTTTAGTGGGCGATGAGCGGCCGATTCGACAACGACCACCCTTGAAATTAAAGCGCCCACCCATAATCCTAAAGCTACCCAACCTAATCTACCCACAACCCTCCACCTCACCCCGCCCAATAACCCCGCCACCTCACCCTCTCCTCCTCTAAACAACCCCATGCCGCCACCTACCCCCCACTCCCTCACCTCCACCTCCTGCACACACGCTTCCACCCCCAACCGCCCACCCAGACCGCACCCACTGTCCCCACGCCTGTCCCACCGGTCCCTCCTCCTCTCTCCTCTCCATCCTCTCCTCCCGACCACGCCTCGCCTCTGCTGCACCGCGCCAGCCTCTCCTTCCCGTGGCCTCCTCCACCCGCTCCGCAGCCGCCCGCCACGGGCTCGTCCCCGCTCGCCCGACCCCGTGAGCTCCTCCGCTCCTCTCCGCTCCCGCCTCCCGCTGATGCGCCGCCATGGCTGCTCGCGACGCTGCTCGCCGCCAGCCGCCGACGCCCGCCTCTGTCTCCAGCCAAGGCCTCGTCTCCATCCTCGCCACCCACCTGCTTGATCCTCCCCATCGCCACCGCCCGCCTCCGCTGCCCCGCCTGGCCTCCTTCCGCCTCCGGCTGCCAGCCTCCACCCTCGGCGTTGTGCCTCCGCCACCGCCTGTCCTCCGCCAGCCCGAGCTCCGCCCCGTCTCCCAAGCCGGAGCTCGCTGCCCGCCTCATGACGCCCGCCGCCTCCGCCCCTCGCACAGCTCCCGACCCGCCTCACGCCCGCCGACCCTTCGCCCGTCACCACCAGTCCCTCCACCAGCCCGCCCTCATCTCCGTCGTCCCGCCGCCGCCCGTCCCTCCCGCCGCCCGAGCCGCAGCGAGATCCACGCCTCCGGTCCCGAGCTCTGCCGTCCGCGCGGGCGCTGCCTCCGCAGCAAGGCTGCTGTCGGCCGTCGTCCTCGCCAACCGGCCCGAGCGCCTCCTGCGGGGCCCGTGCCGCCGTCCGTGTCTCCTGGCATCCGGCCTCTGCGTGTATCTGCTAGTTGCAGCAAGCGGCAGTCCGTGTGTACCCTCCTTCCTGTAACATCGAGTTGGACCGTTTCCGGGAGGAGCTGAATGATAGGTTGCTGCCAGTTTGATACCGACGTTTTTCAAGATCGCCACAGGCAACCGAAGCCATAGTGACAAGGCCTTCGACACACATTGAAGTAACCGGAAGATCATCTACACGGACGTCATGATCTTCGGCGCAGATCGCCGTGGATCGGTACCAATACGAAGCTCAAGCCCGTTGCCCGGATGTTTCAAACGAAGATCTGCTTCATGGTTTCAAGACCGATCCCGGCGGCCCAACCCCGTCGAACACCAAGGCCCTCGGAATCGCCAAGTTCTCCTTCTCGGATCGTAAGGCCCAACCCGACGCCAAGATCTTCCTCTCGGATCCAAGACGCCGAGAACCGGACCAAGATCTCCGGCGAAACGACAAGACCGACTTGATGGCACGGACCCGCAAGACCTTCGCAACGAGAACGACAGGCCGAAGAACCCGCGCCGGCCGAACCAAGTCATGCTTCCGGATCGACAAGATCTACCCCAGTAACCCGAGAACGCTCCCGCCGAGACCGAAACCAGATCCGAACCCTGAGACCGACCCCGAACCCCGGAACCCAAGATCGTCGAGACCCCCTAATGTGTGAACCCCTTCCCGAAACCCTATTTTATAATATAATACAAATTGTTGCATATTAAATTGTCATTCTCGCATGCATACCATTGGTTTGGGGCCTTATGTCGTTTCACCTAATAATTAAATATGGGGCCCATATGCGGGCAAATCTAGTCTTATAGTGGCCTCATTTAAATTTGTGTAGCGAACCGGCGCTATCTTTTGTCTTGATAATACAACATTTAAATTGCAGGGTAGTTAAACAACTGGAACCATTTAATTAATTGTCGGGACCCCCAGTTCCGCTTAATATGACCTAATTGCATCGCATCTTTACCATGCCATACATCATACATGCATCATGCCGATCTTCTGCCGTTGTATTAAATAGCGCATCCGGTGTTTCTTCTAGTGTTTTGCTTCTTCGCGGATAAGGCCGTTGAGTTGATGCGAGTATCGACCCGATCTTCGGTTGAACCTTCGACAATGTTTTCAGGCGAGCATCTCCCCCTTTCTACCTATCTTACTTTTATAGTATTTATTCCCTCCTGTTGATCTATTGATATCTCGTTATGCTGTTTCAGCTGCATCGTGATATCCCTTGCAGCCTTATATTTGCCTTGGACACATCCTATTACCCGTTGATTGGTAGATAGTTGGACTTATGGCCGTAGTCGCTTGCTCAAGTGATGTTGCTTGTCGTCAAGTACCACGATTGTTGGTGTATTGCCGCATGGTGATGTTGGAGATGATCATGGCTTTACTTATCGCTCATTTTAATTCTGTTTAACAACTAAAATTGAAGTAAGTAAGCGAGGCATCGGTGGGTGATAGATAATATTTGGTTTCCGATCACCACTTGTGTCCGTAGGACCCCGAGTACTTGATACTGCCTTGATTTATCGCGCTATCCACATCCGGAGGATTATGGGACCCGAGCGAGCTTGATTCTTATTTCTTAGGGCCACAAACTAGTTTGAGGTTTTATTTTCTATCCTGTACTTATGCCATGCTACTGCTTTATTACGATTGTGCGAGGATCACTGCATCGTTTAGGATCGGGACACGTTTACGCGGTGTCGACAAGCCCAGTTTTGGGTTCCCAGTCGCTCACAGCCGTCCACCCAAACCTCGGGTCCATCTCGGAGCTAGCTTACTTCGTTGCGGGTGTACTCCAAGGGGTGGCCCCCTGAAATATTTCTGAATCCTGTGATTGCTTTGTCGTGAAGGCCTCGTTGGGTTTTGATTTGGTTTTTCCGAGGTTGATCGAGTGTGTGTTGCTATTTGTGCACCCCGGCCGGGTTAAAACTTTCTGAAAGCCGTGTCCGCGGTTATGGACGACTTGGAGCACAGTATCTCGATCATAGACAAGCATAACTAAAGTAGTGCTATAAATTTGACTTTATAATGACTAGTAATCAGCTTCACTATAATGGAATGGCTAAATAATACTACCCACAATTGCTTGTTTGGAGTGTCGCTTGCGACCATTGTACCTGACTAGTAAGTATTGCAACTACAACGGAATGGCTAAATAAAAGTACCAACAACTGTTGGGTTTTGGGGTTATCTCATGTTAATCAGATCGACTAGTAAGTGTTGCAACCACCACGTAATGGTTAAATAAAAGTGCCCACGCTTATTTTATCGGATGACTATCTATACCGACTAGTAATTGCTGCAACGATAATCGAATAACTAAACCGCCAACTGTGGGTTCTCGGTTGACTTCCTCGTTTGGTCTCGAGGGGAAACGCCAGATGGGTTTGTCGATGGTAGAATCGGGTTGGTTCGAATAGGTCTTTCTTATCCCTCTCGATAGCCGCCATTGTATCGAGTCTCTATAGGTTGTTTAGTGCATCTTTTGCCGCTCGATCCACCATACCTATGTAGGCGAGGACCGAATTCTAGCCTCGCTGCTTGGCCTCGATCGACGCTCCTCTTTTCCTTTGCCTTTGTCGGCACCCTTTGTTTAAGCGGGTTTGAGATCGGCATCGTTAGCGGGGTTACCCTTCCGCTTTGCTCAAGGTGGTTATGGACGCCATTGGTTATTCCTCAGGGCTCTTAGCCCCATTTGCATCTTGTCCGTAGTCGGACGCTCTATCATTTTCAAGGTGATTTGGATCTTTGTATATTATATCTGTATTCTTGACTCATTGAGTCACTGTTGTATATATATATATATATATATCTTCTGTGGGTCCCATCGAGGACTATTGTGTAATGTTATTACTTCGTTTTCCACCCGCACGAAAGTGCCTGGTGGGCACCTTTGAATCGTTTCTATGCAGGTTTGGCGGGTTTCTATGCATTAGGAGATCCAACGCAACCAGAATTAATGTCGGCAGATCATCGGGAGCAACAAGACCAATATGCAAGAGATTTGGCCAGGTCATCCAGGCGCAATGACTTTAGAGGAAGAAGAAGAAGAGAAGAAAGGCCGGATTATAGATATAATTCGGCCCAAGTGGCAGTGGTAGCGCAGGATCAGCCGAGTCACGGAACGACTCAATGGCAAAAGAATGGTCCTCAGCAGTGGACACCAAGGAATGAAGGAAAAAGACAGTGGACCCCAGAACAAAAGAAGCAATGGCAGGAGAGGCCGAAGTACACGTTTGAATCTATGTCAGATCAGCCGTGTAAATTTCACACGTCAAACCCATCCAGGCCAGCCAACCATACGACCCGCCAATGTGCATGGATGAAAAATGCAATGGGAAACCCGGGCATTCGGCGCCCTTCAGTACATCAACAAAGATCGCCCACGCTGATCGGAGCAAATGCACAACAATCGATGTTACCACCTCCTCCCCGAGATACGATAACTCGGACCGGAGATGCGGTACATCAAGTGATGAACCAAGGCCGGATGGAAGGACAAATCCAGAAATACTGGACGCAATGATTACAGAGAACATCATCAGTCTTATTGCGTGTTCACAACGGAACAGCAAGACAAGCAGAGTGTGCAACGCCGGCATATGGAAGTAAATGCAGTTATGCCGGCAGTGCCAAGATATGTCCCTTGGTCAGATCAAGAAGTAACTTGGAGCATAAAGGATCACCCCAAGATAATGCCAAATCCGGGGTCGTATGCACTCGTGTTGGATCCGACATTTGTTGGACCGAGCATTAATGTGAAATTTTCAAAGGTTCTCATTGACAATGGGAGCAGTATCAACATCATGTACAAAGATACCATGCATAAACTCGGAATATCGTAGAACATGCTGCAATCCACAAGGACCACTTTCCATGGGATAGTGCCAGGGCTTTCATGCGAACCCATTGGTAAGGTCCGAGTGGATGTGTTATTCGACACAAGAGATAACTGCAGAGCAGAAAACTTAGAGTTTGAAGTGGTGGATCTAGAGAGTTGTTATCATGCTTTACTCGGACGGCCCGCGTTGGCCAAATTCATGGGAAGCTGTCATGTAAGTTATCTAAAAATGAAGCTACCCGGACCACAAGGAGTGATAACAGTAGCAGGGGATTACAAGAAGTCAATGGAATGTTCTTCAGTCGGGTCAAATTTGGCCGAATCATTGGTTATAGCAAGAGAAAAAAGAAGGATTCAGGTAGCAGCTCGCTCAACCTGGTGAATATGCCAAGACTAGCCAATCCACATGGAAGTGTCTCCTTTCACCGACTAAAGAAACGAAGAAGTTTCGGATAGATGAGCAATTCCCAGCGCATCGTTACTATTGGTGCAGGCCTAGATGCTAAATAGGAAAGCGAGCTCACCAACTTCCTCCGTGAGAATCGGGACATATTTGCATGGTCAACTCAGGATCTGCAAGGTGTTCCGAGGGAGTTGGCTGAGCACTCTCTGAATGTAAGGCCAGGAGCAAGGCCGGTGAAGCAACCTCTCCGCCGCTCGCCGAAGACAGGAGAAAAATAATAGGGGATGAAATAGCTCGGCTCCTCGCGGCCGGGTTCATCATGGAGGTGCTATATCCGGATTGGTTGTCAAATCCGGTGCTAGTAGAAAAGAAGAAAGATGATCCTAATGTAGCCATTGTATGGAGAATGTGTATCGATTACACGAACCTGAACAAGGCGTGTCCAAAAGATCCTTTTCCATTACCTAGAATAGACCAAGTCATTGATTCGACCGCTGGTTGTGAGTTATTGTCATTTGTAGACGCCAGATTCGTTTGCACCGTATACCGTTAAATCCGCCAATCAAATAAAGATCGCGTTTATTACCCCGACGGGGATTATTGCTATCGCAATGCCATCTGACTGCTAAACGCAGAGCAACGACGTAGATGCATGCAAAAATGTCTACACGAGCAGATAGGAAAAAATGTACAAGTATATGTAGATGACGTGGTCATCAAAACCAAGGAAAGCAAAACGCTACTGGATGATATACGGCAGACTTTCGCAAACCTGAGAAGGTTCCGAATGAAGCTTAACCCGAAAAAATGCACATTTGGCGTGCCAGCAGGAAAATTACTCGGTTTTCTTGTATCTAGCCGAGGTATAGAGGCCAACCCAACGAAGATAAAGGCAGTAGAGAGAATGGAGTTGCCAAGGTGTCTAAATGACGTGCAAAAGTTCACGGGATGTTTAGCCTCGCTCAGCCGGTTTGTATGTCGGCTGGGAGAGAAGGCACTACCACTCTATCAACTGATGAAGAAATCAGATAAGTTCATTTGGACTCCACAAGCAGACAGTGCATTTCATGAGTTGAAAAGGATGTTGGTCACATCACCCATTTTGGCTTCTCCACTATCAAAAGAGCCTATGTTACTCTATATAGCGGCTACCAACAGAGTAGTGAGTGCTGTAGTCGTCGTAGAACGACTCGAAGATGATAAGTCGGTACAGAGGCCGGTGTATTATTTGAGCGAGGTGTTATCCGCTTCAAAGCAAAATTACCCACATTATCAGAAGATGGCTTATGGAGTGTACATGTCGGCAAAGAAACTTAAACATTACTTCGAAGAGCACTCCATCAAAGTGATCTGTGAAGCACCCATAGCCGACATATTGAGCAACAAAGATGCAAGTGGCCGAATAGCCAAATGGGCAATTGAGTTGTCACCATATGCTCCACAATTCGATAGGAGAGATGCAATCAAATCTCAGGCGGTGGCCGACTTCTTAGTAGATTGGGCCGAGGTGCAGTATGAGCCACCATTACCAGACCCAAATTATTGGACGATGCATTTCGACGGTTCCAAACTAAGAAATGGTTTGGGGGCAGGAATAGTGTTGACCTCGCCCAAAAGAGATCAGTTGAAATATGTGCTGCAAATACATTTTGTCGCGTCAAACAACGTAGCCGAATATGAAGCACTAGTCCATGGATTGAAAGTAGCAAAAGAGATTGGCATACGCCGAATCTTATGCTATGGGGACTCGGATCTAGTAGTACAGCAAGTCTCAGGCAATTGGGACGCATTAGATGATAATATGGCTTTGTAAAGATTTCATGTGCAAAGGATCAGTGGATACTTTGAAGGGTGTGAATTTCACCACGTACCTCAGGCAGAAAATGATGCCGCAGACACGTTGTCAAAACTAGTATCAACCAGGCAGTCAATTCCCCCAGGTATTGCCCTAGAGCACCTCAGGAAACCATCAATAACTCCATCACCAGAGTCCGAATCCATCTTTATTCTGGCAAATTCAGTAGAAGATAAGGTGCCGATGGAAATAGACCAGCAATATAACCCGGAACTCCCCAAGAGGAGGACAGCAGAGGTAAGCATAACTATGGAGAAAGACGAGGTAGTTATGTCGGTGGAAAACATGGAAATAGACAGTGAGGCAACACCAGATAAAATCACACCGGTATGGGCGCAACCCATATTCTCTTTCCTTAAAGATGTTATTTTGCCGAATAATGAAGTGTTAGCAAGACAGATAGCAAGGAGAGCTAGAGCTTATACAATCATAAATAATGAGCTATATAAAAGAAGCGTCACAAGTGTATTGAAAAGGTGCGTGAGTTCGGCAGAAGGCCAGGAGATCCTCCTAGATATACATCAAGGAGAATGTGGGCACCATGCCTCATCTCGTGCCTTAGTGGCCAAAGCATTCAGGCATGGGTTTTATTGGCCAACGGCGTTGAAGGAAGCCAAAGAGCTGGTTGAAAAATGTAATGGTTGTCAGAGATATGCAACCAAGATACACATGTCGTCGTCCGAGTTAAAAACGATACCCATTACTTGGCCGTTTTCCGTGTGGTGCTTAGATATGGTGGGACCATTTAAGCCGGCCCGAGGGGGGATGACCCACATATTGGTTACGGTGGACAAGTTCACAAAATGGATTGAAGTGAAACCAATAAAAAATGCGATTGGCCCACAGCAGTGAAATTCCTCAAAGATATTATCTTAAGATATGGGTACCCGCACAGTGTTATTACAGATAACAGCACAAACTTTGCAGAAGGAGATTTCGCAAGGTTTTGCCAAGAGAAACACATAAGATTAGATGTTGCCTCGTGTAACACCCTCAGAATCAGACCTATGCAAGTTTGAGCAAAATTCGCCAAACCCGCATAGAAACGATTCAAAGGTGCCCACCAGGCACTTTCGTGCGGGTGGAAAACGAAGTAATAACATTACACAACAGTCCTCGATGGGTCCCACAGAACAGATTTATATAACAGCGACTCAAAGAGTCAAGAATACAGATATAACATACAAAGATCTGAATCACCTTGAAAACGATAGAGCGTCCAGCTACGGACAAGATGCAAATGGGGCTAAGAGCCCTGTAGAATAACCAATGGCGTCCATAACCTGTGCCAAGCGGAAGGGTAACCACCTACGACGCCGAGCTCAAAACCTGCTTAAACAAAAGGGTGCCGACAAAGGGCAAAGGAAAAAGAAGCGTCGATCTTGAGGCCAAGACACGGCGAGGCTAGAATTCGGTCCTCGCCTACATAGGTATGGTGGATCAAGCGGCAAAGATGCACAAAACAACCTATAGAGACTCGATGCAAAGCGGTTATCGGAGAGGGTGAGAATGACCTATCGGATCCAACTGAAGCTAACACCAAACAAACCCATCCTGGTGTTTCTCGAGACCAAACGAGAAGTCAACCGAGGAACTCACAGGTTGGCGCTTTATTTATTCAGTTATTGTTGCAGCAATTACTAGTCAGGTTTAGATAATCATCCGGATAAAGTAAGCAGTGGGCACTTTTAGTTAACCATTCTGTTATAGTTGCAACACTTACTAATCAGATACATATAGCATGAGATAACCCAAAACCCAGTAGTTGTTGGTACTTTTATTCAGCCATTCCGTTGTAGTTGCATTACTTACTAGTCAGGTACAATGGTCGCAAGCGACACTCCAAACAAGCAATGGTGGGCAGTATTAATTAGCCATTCCATTATAGTGAAGCTGATTACTAGTCATTATAAAGTCAAATTTATAGCAATGAACTTTAGTTATGCTTGTCTATGATCGAGATATCGTGTCTAAGTCGTCCATATCCGCGGACACGGCTTTGAGAAAGTTTTACCGGCGGTGCACCAATAGCAACACACGCCGATCAACCTCGGAAAAACCAAATCAAAACCCAACGAGGCCTTCACGACTGAACAATCACAGGATTCAGAAATGTTTCAGGGGGCCACCCCTTGAAGTACACCCGCAACGAAGATAGCTGACTCCGAGACGGACTCAAGGTTTGGGTGGACGGCTGTGAGCGACTGGGAACCCAAAACTGGCTTTTCGACACCGCGTAACGTGTCCGATCCTAAACAAGACAAAGGTGCTCCTCGCACAATTTAAATACATAAGTAGCATGGCATAAGTACAGGATAGTAAATAAATCCTCAAACTAGTTGTGGCCCCAAGAAATAAGACTAAATCAAGCTCTGGCTCAGGGGGGTCCCATATACCTCCCGGATGTGGATAGCGCGATAAATCAAGGAACAGGTATCAAGTACTCGGGGTCTTACGGGACACAAGTGGGCGTTCGGAAACCAAATATTTTCTATCACCCACCGATGCCTCTGCTTACTTCAATTTTAGTTGTTAAACAGGAATTAAAGTGAACGGTAAGTAAAGACTATGATCATCTCCAACAACAACATGCGGCAATACATCAACAACTGTGACACTGAACGACACGCAACAGCACTTGAGCAAGCGACTACGACGTGCAAGTCCAACTATCTACCAAACAACAGGTAATAGGATGTGTCCAAGGCAATATAGGGCTGCACGGTAGATCATGGTTACGGAAACTAAAGCATCGCAACACAGATAGCAATAGATCAACAGGAGGGAATAAATACTATAAAAGTAAGATAGGTAGAAAGGGGGAGATGCTCGCCTGAAAACATTGTCGAAGGTTCAACCGAAGATCGGGGCGAAGCTCACATCAACTCAACGGCCTTATCCGCGAAGAAGCAAAACACTAGAAGAAACACCGGATGCATTATTTAATACAACGGCAGAAGATCGGCATGATGCATGTATGATGCATGGCATGGCAAGGTGCGATGCAATTAGGTCATATTCTGCGGAACCGTGGTCCCGGCAATTAATTAATAGGTTCATGTTGTTTAGATCCCCCGCAATTTAAATGTTGTATTAACATGGCCTAGATACGGTACCGGTTCGCTACATCAATTTAAATGAGGCCAATATAGGGCTAGATTTGCCCGCATATGGGCCCCATATTTAATTATTAGGTGAATCGGCATAGGGCCCCCAAAGCAATGATATGCATGCGAGATGACAATTAAATATGCAACAAGTTGATATCATTTATAAAATAGGGTATCGAGGAAAAGGGTCACACATTTAGGGTTCGGCGATCTTGTTAGGGTTCGACGAACTTGGTCCGGTTGGGGTCTCGTGGTTCGGAAGATCTTGGGGTTCGGAGGAGTTCGTGGTCCGGTCTCGGGTCCGTGGTTCGACGGATCGACGAGGTTCGACGGAAGCGTTCTGACTCGGTCGTTCTCGTGTGCGCGGCATCTTGTCGCGGGGTCTCGGCGTCCGGGAACAACTTGGTCGGTCGGGCGCATCGGCTTCTCCCCGGTCATTGCCGTTCTTGTCGCCGTGCGCATCTTGTCGGGTCCGCTGGATTCCGTGACGATCTTGGCGCTGATGTCCGTGAGGAGTCCTTGAGTCCCGGATGGAGATCTTGTCGGTGGTCTCGGCGTCCGTGAGGTGGATCTTGTGGGTTCACCTTGAAGTCCTTGGGGTGCTCCTCGAACAACTTATTGCGTTGGTCGATCTTGGCGAAACTTGCGTCGCGAACTTTGGATCGGCCACGAGTACACGACAACCGCAAAGCTCACCGACATACAGATTACCAACATGTACTCGCGGTACGGCGCGGGCTTGAAACCGTTCTAGCCGACACGTGCAGCAAGGCGGCGGTCGCCTACGGTTGTGACGCGTGCGAACACGGCCTCGAACGCGGTAGCAAAAGGTTGGGCTCGGGCGACGGCCGACGAAGCGCCCGCGGTGATGGCGTCAGCAGGCCGGAAACCGGATGGAAGGAGGCAGAAACGCGAAGCGCTTGAGGACGCGCCTTGAGGCCGACGCGAGTTGGTGGTGAGCGGACCGCGATGAGGAAGGCGGAGCGTGGCGGCTCCGCGGGCGGTCAACCGGTGGCGGAGGACGGGTCGGCGAAGCTGAGGCGACGCTTAGGGGCTGGGCGCTTTCAGCCGCGACGAAGACGTTCGGGACCGCGGCCGGAGAGCTCGGGACAGCGAAGTCTTGGCTCTGGCGGCAGCCGCCAGCCTTGGCGAGGGCGGAGGAGTGCTTGGGGCCGCAAGGCGGCGCAGGCTCGCCGAGGCCGGGACGAGCGGGCGGCTGGGAGGTTGAGGCCGGAGCGGAGGGCAGGCGAGGCGGCCTCGGGCGGCGACCTGAAGGCGGGCGCGAGCCCGCAGCGGAGGGCGAGTGGACGGAGCGACGGTGGAGGGAGACAGCGAGGAGGTCGGTGGCGGGCGAGGTGCTCATGGGCGTCGGCCCTGAGGCGACGGAGGTAGGCGCCGTCGGTCAAGGGCGGGCAGCGGCGATGGGAAGAGGGGCACGGCGGTCAGCCGGAGGGGAAGAAGGTGGGGAGAAGCGGCGGGCGGCTCCCCAGGGCGAAGGCGGAGCTTGCAGGGGCAGGTGGGGAGCGCGGCGGCGAGGAGCAAGGAAGGAGCACGCGGGGCTCGGGCGGGAGGAAGGAGACGGGAAGGCGCGTGGGGGATGGTTCGTGGGGCCTGAGCGGGGTGGGTGCGTGTGGGGTCTCCGGGTGGGGCGAGACTGGTCAGGGGTGTGTGTCCTCCCAGGGGTGGCTGAGGGAGTTGGGGTGGGACCCGGGGCATAGAGAGAGAGGAGTAGGGGTTGGGGTAAGAAAAAGGAGAGGGGAAAAAGGTAAGGATTGCTGAGGTGGCAGAGTGGGTAGAAAGAAGGGGAAGGGGTGAGGTGGCAGCCAGGGATTGGTGGGTAGGAATAGATTGGGTGGGGTTAGGTTTTAGAGGGAGCTGTTTTAGTTTTTGTGTTTCTTTAGTTCTGTTCAGAATAAAACAAATCCACTTTGAAAAATAATTTTTAGGGAAACAAAATATCCGATACGCTCGGGGTTTTGTCTTTAAACTAAAGAGGGGTGTTTGTACTAATCAAAACTAGGCTTTTCAAAATAATGCAGACAAACAATGCATGATGATGACGATGCAATGCACAAAAACAACGCGATTTTCTAGTAGTGGTTTTGCGGGATGCCACACCTCGGTGGCTCACCCATCATCTAATGGGCAAGTGGAAAGGTCTAATGGACTAGTATTGTCCGGAATAAAACCACGACTCGTCGAACCATTGCAAAGGTCGGCATGATGTTGGATTGAGGAATTACCAGCAGTATTATGGAGCCTCAGGACTACTCCGAACAGATCAACAGGTTATACACCATTCTTTCTGGTATACGGGGCAGAGGCCGTGCTTCTAGCCAACATAATACATGACTCGCCAAGAGTTACTCAATATACAACTTTAGAGGTAAATGAAGTAGCTCGGCAAGATACTGTTGATCTGCTAGAAGAATCCAGAGAGCTGGCGCTATCACGATCAGATATTTATCAGCAGAACTTGCGATGATATCACAGCAAGAAGGTGAATCCAAGAGTGTTAAAAGAAGGGGATTTAGTTCTCCGACTGGTGCAATGCACGGCCGGCATGCACAAGCTGTCACCTCCATGGGAAGGACCATTCGTCGTAAGCAAAGCATTGCACAATGATGCCTATTACCTAATTGATGCTCAATCCTCGGAAAACAGGCGCATAAAGCCGTGAAGAAACGAAAAGGCCATGGAACGTAGCTTTACTTCGTCCATTTTACTCGTAGCATAGTATATCAAGATCAAGCACCAATTATGTATTAAACCTCGGCATCCAGAGTAGTGACTCGGGGACTGCCATGTGTTATTTCAATTTTGGGTTATGTATTAAACCTCGGCATCCAGAGCAGTGACTCGAGGACTACCATATGTTATTTCAATTTTATTTTGTGTTAAACCTCGGCATCCAGAGCAATGACTCGGGGACTGCCATATGTTGTTCCAATTTTATGTTATGTACTAAACCTCGGCACCTTGAGCAACGACTCGGCAACCGTCTTATATTATTTCTGAAATTTGGTTTACACACTAGACTTCGGCGCTATAGGCAGCGACTCGGGGACTGCCATATATTGTTCCGAAGTAGTTGTTAGCCTTTGATACAAGGAAGGTATCAAACTTCGACACTCAAAGTAAGAACTGCTCAATCTCGTATGATATTCGAAGCTCACACCCAGATTAATTGGCTAAACCACGGGAATACAAAGGCAAAGATATATCCCAAAATCAAGAAATCGCAGACCACCAAAGCAAGGGTTCGGACGAACATGACCACTTAAACAAAGTGATAACAATTACAAACATATATGTCTCAGCAGCACACGGCAAAAGAAATTCATGCCATACAGAAGACGGACAAATGTTCCACGTACATCGTACGCCCGGCATACCAGGGATAAGAAATGATTTAAAGGTTTTTAGCTGGAAAGGCAATAACTTGGTCAGGGGCTGGGCACTCCAAGGTAGGCGGAGCTTTGGCCGAGGTTGCCTCGCCCTCCACAGACCCAGGTGCGACTTCGGCGGAAGCCCGAGGCTGCTGAGGAGCATCATTTTGTGCATTTGAATGCCCAGTACCTTTGGAGGAGGATCGCGCGTCGCCGTTGTCATCCGAGCTCGAACTGGAATCACCAGAAGTAGCCGAGTCATGCTCATCTTCCCCTTGTTCAGCTGAATTGTTATCCGATGCATCCTCGACTACGACCTCGTCGTCCGGGTTCGGAAGGAAACTCGGACCTTCATTCCAGGTGTGCACGTCGGCATACTCAACGAGCTGGAAGGCGCGAGCTTGCCGAAGAGCGACGAAGGTGGGGTACTCAACCCAACGGGAACCAGTGCGCAAATTTCTCAAGATATCAAGAGAAATATCTTCATACCATGACATGATAACAGTGAGAGCCATATCAGCGCCAGCTCGTCCGGCTGATTCCCTCCAAAGACTTAGTTGCCTCTCGGACACCATTAATCTTTTCACCAGCAATTGGACCTCATTAATATCAGGAGTCCCAGAAGTATTCAGCCAGAGAACATGGTACGCTCGGATAGCTGCCTACACCAAATCCCTGCCCATAATCTTCATCGGACCAACTGCAGCGCCGACAGCAACCAGGAAATCTTCCATCGAGTACTCCGAATCCGCGTCAATAGGGACACCTCGGCGCACACGAGCAGCAAGAACCGCTTTAGATCTCACGGGCTTAGCTTCTGGAAAATGATCTGCGCAAAACACGAATCGCTGGGGGCAGGAAAAAGAAAAGATAATCCGGCCGTGCTAAGAAGCTTACGATGAATATAACTCATCATTATCTGAAGGTCTTTAGCCCAGTCAATTTTTCTCTTCTCAAAGTGAGCGATCTCCTCGCTCATTCCCCGAGTTTTCAGTTCGGCAGCCTCGAGGAGCTCTTTATTTTTCTGCAGTTGCAGAGCTAGCCGATTTTTCTCCTCGGAGAACTCCTGGTCGACTTTTTCTAGTTCGGACTTATGAGAGAGCTTAAGGGCCTCCACCTCGGCGCGCAGGCGAGCTATTTCATCGTCCTTTTCCTTTAGCTGCGCCGAATGAGTAGCGCTTTGTTCTAAAAAATGCAGCATCACATCAGGCATGGGCGTGCAATCTTGGTGAGATGCTGCAAAGGTTTGTAACTCGGCTTTACCAAAGCCAAACGAGATAAAAGAAACTTAGCGCACATTTTAAAGAGGGAAAGGTACAAGGTAAAAGGGAAACTAACCTTCCAGGTTCTTGACTTTCTTCTCAAGACGGATGTTGAGATTATTGATGTTACCTGTTCACCAACAAAGTGAGCCGACATCTCGCATACAAAACAATAAGAATGTCGGAGATGACGAAAAGAATTGTCGACTTACCAGCTTTTTTCACCACAGGAATAACTTTCTCATATTTCTCTTCCAATTTTCTGTGCGAAAAAAGCAATCTTTGAAATTCAGCAGTCCGCCGGTCATGTGCAACCTGAGCAATAGAGCAAACGATGAGTGGATATTCAAAGCCAATACAGATCCGAGTCAAGCAAAACTTAACCCGGATCTAGGTAGCTGGATATTCAAAGCCAGAACAGATCCGAGTCAAGCAAAACTTAACCCGGATCTAGGTGGCTGGATATTCAAAGCCAGAACAGATCCGAGTCAAGCAAAACTTAACCCGGATCTAGGTGGCTGAATATTCAAAGCCAGAACAGATCCGAGTCAAGCAAAACTTAACCCGGATCTAGGTGGCTGGATATTCAAAGCCAGAACAGATTCGAGTCAAGCAAAACTTAACCCGGATCTAGGTGGCTGGATATTCAAAGCTAGAACAGATCCGAGTCAAGCAAAACTTAACCCGGATCTAGGTGGTTGGATATTCAAAGCCAAAACAGATCCAAGTCAAGCAAAACTTAACCCGGATCTAGGTGGCTGGATATTCAAAGATCAGCTAGACAAAAATCAAGCAAAGTTTAAGGCAGATCTAGTCGGATATAGGTTCGAACCCTAAAGTTAAAACGAATTAAGTAGAGCATCATAAAACGCTTGCAAGTTTCGGGGACTAGAGTATATATAGTAGCATCTGGAGAATTAATCAAAACTCCGTAAAACAACAATTACCTCATTCATCATGTTACTATCAAGGACGATCTTGGCGGCTTGATCCAAGCGGCTGCTAATGTCGGAAAGCTGGAATGGCTGACAACTGGGATTACCCTCAAATTGATCGGCAGCATTCCAGTTATTGGCATATTCCACCAGTGAGCCGAGGTTGTTCCCACTTGCCGTCCGAGTTAGGACTTTACCCTGGACGTGTTGTGTAACCACCGCGGACGCAGGGCTTTTATGAAGAGCAAGCTGGGTACCGGCGTCCCGAGTAACGGAGGTTTTGGTGGAGGCAGTTCCTTTGCGCAGCACATCGGCGATACTCGGCTAAGAAGAGCCGACAAGACCTTTCTAGGAAGTGGAAGCCTTGGCGGCGACAACTTTTCTTGCTTTAGAAGAGGCATCGGCAGGAGCTGATACCTCGGCAATGGGAACGGTGTCTTTAGGAGCCGGAGGGGTCACGGTCGCAGAGGGCGCCGAGATATTGACGTCCCGGGCCGGGGCTGGAGTTACTATAGAAACCGCGGGGTAGAAAGAGGCTCGGTAGAGACGCTCGGATTCACAGAGGAGGCAACTGGTTCGGTGGAAATCTCGGAGGGCCGAGTGGAATCAGCGTCAACAAGAGGAGTCTCAGGCACATCGTGGCGAGGGGGCGATCGATTCGGAACTGGAGGAGATGCAGCACGAGCAAGACTGGGAATCCTGGTATCTTCGGCAGGCGGAGGAGACGGCTGCCGAGTCACACGGCTAGTCATGCTAGGACCGCCGGGCTTAACAGAAATTGGAGCACTGCGAAAATAAAAAAGAAAGAAGGGCGTCAGGTTGAAAAAACAGAAAGAGAGAAATAAGAAATACGAGCAAAAGGAACTTACCCTGCGACTCCAGGCATAATCTTGCGCCTGGGAGGATTCGGTGCGGATTTCTTCATCCGTTTCTTGGGGGCCGCCTCTGAGGCACCAGCAGGAGCCCCACGTTTCCGCGAGGTAACAGGGGGCCGGGAAGCAATAGGCTCGGCATCGTGAACCTGACCGGCCGGATTAGCTGGGAAAGTAGAAGCCGGAAATGCATAAGAAATGGGCATTGCGGCAACTACCTCTAGAACTTGGACCTCGTCCGAATCACCTTCATCCTCGTGGGCCGAGGTCTTGCCACGAGCACGAGCCAGGGCGGGATCCGACTTGGTGTCGTGGTGGTATCACGGCATATGCCATGGGTAGGCTAAAGTTGGGGCCGATGGACGTGGAGGAATCCGGGGAGGGATGATGCAGTGAGGACCGCACTCGTATGAACAAAGAGAAATGCAATGTATATTGGATTGAAGCTCTCAAGTGGAGATAACACCTCACTCTATACATCTAATCTCTTATAACCTTGCCATCCTTGTGGCTACAATCATGCTCCTGGAGTTGTATCTCCTATCCTTCTATCTAGATCTCTATGAGAGTGGAGGAAGAGGAAGAAGGAGAGCTCCTAGTGAGCGTAGGGAGGAGCCCTTCGGGCCTCTCTAGAACGATCCCCCGGTACTCCTTATAAAGGGGAGTCCAGGGACAAGTCTTGTGCTACACGCTTAGCATCTAGATGGCATATTCGGCATCTTCCGAGATGTGAGCATATGCCTTAGATCTTTGGAGATGCTGCATATTCCCTAGCATCTTATTTGATGCTAAGAGCATATTCCTAGCATCTTGTTAGATGCCATGGGCATATTCCATACGCCATGTGCCACTCGAGTGGAGGGCTCCCAAGACCGCACTGCAGTGGAGATTGTCTTGGCTTGATGGCGAGTCGTTGTAGATTCGGATGCGTGGGAATGGATATGTGGCATCTGGTAGTTTTATTCGCCCGACGCCCTAGGAAAACATTAATTCGGCCTAAGGCCTGTTTGAGTCGGCCCGGAGCTAGAAAGCCCAGCCGAGGCCTTATCTTCCTCACAGCCGAATAAAGATAAAGGCCCAGGAGTGTCTCTTCCTATTCGGCCCACGATGGGAAGAGCCCCGCCGGGTCATCCTGGCTTCCACCGGGTCGAGCAGGCCGGCTCGGATCCTCTCCTGAGGCCCAGCCGGGTCAAGGGGACACCTGGGTCTTTGTGCGGCTCGTCGGTGGGCCGGGATTGCTCCCGCCGGCCCATGCGGGGAAGGCAGCTGCTTAGGCGGCGCCCGGGCGGACTGAACCCGCGGTGGGCCGAGGTCCTCCTGACTCGGCCCATCTGGGAGGTGATGGCGAGGTGCGGGCTCCGAGATGCGGCAGCTGACCGGGCCGAGGTCCTCCTAATTCGGCCCATGCGGGGGATTAACCTGATTCGGCTCCTGCTGCTTTGATTCGGCCCATGAGGGTGAAATTCAGTGGTATTGATCTGTTGGACCAAGTCTTCCCTAATTCGCCCAAGTGCGCTTGTCTTCTCCTTTTCTTTATTCTATTAATATTTCCGCCTCTTAATCTTAATTTAGCACTTTATCGAATAACTTGATGCACCAACTGGGGCACTGGGGTACACGACATTAGTCCCCGAGCCATGTGGGATTCTTAGAATCGCTTATGGGCTTTATATTTAAATATTCCCAGAGTTGTTTTCTGACATACAACTTCTTTGTCATATATTTCTTGGTCGCATAATCCTTTTGGGAAAGTTTGTGACTTTGTCCTTCTTGGGCTCTGCTCATAACCTTTCTGGGCAGGTTTTTCGACTTCTGGCCTTCTTGGGCTCTGGTCATAACTCCTTTGGGTAAGTTTCTGGACTTCTGGCCTTCATGGGCACTGGTCATAACCCTTTTTGGTAACTTTCTGGACTTCTGGCCATCACGAGCCGGTCATAACCCTTGGGTAAGTTTCGGACTTCGCCTTCATGGGCACCGTCATAACCCTTTTGGTAAGTTTCCGGACTTCTGACCATCATGGGCACTGGTCATAACCCCTTTGGGTAAGTTTCTGGACTTCTGGCCTTCATGGGCACTGGTCATAACCTTTGGTAAGTTTCGGACTTCGCCTTCATGGGCACTGGTCATAACCCTTTGGGTAAGTTTCGACTTGGCCTTCATGGGCCTCATAACCCTTTGGGTAAGTTTTGAGTTCTAGCCTTCTTGGGCATTGCTTTTAACCCCATTGGGTAAGTTATGGGTACTTGCCTTCTTGGGCATTGCTCTTTTAACCCCATTGGGTAAGTTATGGGTACTTGCCTTCTTGGGCATTGCTCTTTTAACCCCATTGGGTAAGTTTTGAGATCTAGCCTTCTTGGGCATTGTTCTTTTAACCTCATTGGGTAAGTTATTATCCGAGTCATATGATTCCAAATCCGAGTTTCCTTACTCAAAATTGACTTTATGCCTAAGTCTGAGTCATTTGACTCAAGTCCGAGTTACATGATTAAATCCGGGTTAACTTATCCCAAATCCGAGTTACTTTACTCGATTCTGACTTTATGTCTTGAGTCATTTGACTCAAATCTGAGTGACATTACTCAAATCCGAGCTAACTCATCCAAAATCCGAGTTAATTTACTCAATTTTGACTTGCATCCCGAATCTGAGTCATCTGACTCAAATCCGAGTTAACTCATCCAAAATCCGAGTTACTTTACTTAATTTTGACTTGCATCCCGAATCTGAGTCATCTGACTCAAATCCGAGTTAACTCATCCAAAATCCGAGTTACTTTACTCAATTTTGACTTGCATCCCGAATCTGAGTCATCTGACTCAACCGAAGTTAACTCATCCAAAATCCGAGTTACCTTACTCAATTTTGACTTGCATCCTAATCAGTCTTGACTCAAATCCGAAAGTTAACTCATCCAAAATCCGAGTTACTTTACTCAATTTTGACTTGCATCCCGAATCTGAGTCTTCGACTCAACCGAAGTTAACTCATCCAAAATCCGAAGTTACTTTACTCAATTTTGACTTATATGTAAGTCCGAGTCATCCGCTCAAATCCGAGTTATATTACTCAAATCCGAGTTAACTCATTCCAAATCCGAGTTACTTTACTCAAAATTGACTTATATGTAATTCTGAGCCATCTGGCTCAAATCCGAGTTATATTACTCAAATTCGAGTTAACTCATCCCAAATCCGAGTTACTTTACTCAAAATTGACTTATATGTAAGTCTGAGTTATCTGTTTGCCATGATATAGCTTGATTTGGCGTGATGACGATAACTTGCCTTTGATATGGATCCGAGATATAGATCCGGGATTAAGCTTTGGGATATAATAATAGGGCTAACCACTGAGAGATCCGATTCGAGATGTAGATACGAGATATAGATTCGAGATATGATAAGCTGGCCAATAGTCATCCGAGATATGGGATAACCTGGCAAGATGGTGAGATATCAATCCGAGTCATAACATAACCTGGCAATCTGGTGAACTGAATAAAGCTTCGGCCTGAATCAGAGATACAATTAGTACGCCGAGTCCGAATACCAATCCGAATTATAAAGTACCCTGGCAAGCTGAATCAAATGTTAGTCTGAATCAGAGACAATTTACTGAGCTGAGTTAAAGGTTAATTCAAAGCATAAACAAATTGACTTCAAGTTATATCCGAATCAACAATAAGCTGGCCGGTAAGCTGAGTTAAAGGACAATCCACAGCGTAAATAAACTGACTCAAAATCTACCTGAATCACAAATAAGATGATTCAACTTATGGCCGAGTTAACTGATAAGCTGGCTGGTGAGCTGAGTTAATGGGTAATCCAAAACATATATTAACTGACTCAAAATAAGATGATTCAACTTATGGCCGAGTTATAAATAAGCTGGCTGGAGTATAGATCTAAATCAACATAATGCTCTCAATCTAAAGGTGACTCTACGGATAAGTTGACTAGTCCCCGGGTTGAGTTATTTTCTCCCTGGGATGAAGGATTGAGTGTAGGTGGCTAATTTACTTGGTACATACAGCAAGCTTGGAGAAGTGTTTGGGTGAGTTTTGCTAGGTCATACCTGCCCTGCTGAGTTACTTGGTACTTACAGTAAGCTTGGAGTAGTGCTTGAGTCCTTCTTGCTGAGTCTTACCAGCTTTGATGAGTTAGACTTGGAGAGCCTCCGCGCTTACCTCTTTGTTCTCTGTTGACTTGGTGAAGCTGAATGAGCCCTATGAGGAAGAAGTTGATGAAGATGTTCCCGTCCGGATGGAAACCCAACCAACGCCACTAGAAGGCCCCACGGTGGGCGCCAAATGTCGTGGTGGTATCACGGCATATGCCATGGGTAGGCTAAAGTTGGGGCCGATGGACGTGGAGGAATCCGGGGAGGGATGATGCAGTGAGGACCGCACTCGTATGAACAAAGAGAAATGCAATGTATATTGGATTGAAGCTCTCAAGTGGAGATAACACCTCACTCTATACATCTAATCTCTTATAACCTTGCCATCCTTGTGTCTACAATCATGCTCCTGGAGTTGTATCTCCTATCCTTCTATCTAGATCTCTCTATGAGAGTGGAGGAAGAGGAAGAAGGAGAGCTCCTAGTGAGCAGACAGGGGAGGAGCCCTTCGGGGCCTCTCTTAGAACGATCCCCCTGGTACTCCTTATAAAGGGGAGTCCAGGGGACAAGTCTTGTGCTACACGCTTAGCATCTAGATGGCATATTCCGGGCATCTTCCAGAGATGCTGAGCATATGCCTTGGCATCTTTGGAGATGCCAGGCATATTCCCTAGCATCTTATTTGATGCTAAGAGCATATTCCTAGCATCTTGTTAGATGCCATGGGCATATTCCATACGCCATGTGCCAGTCTGAGCTGGAGGGCTCCCAAGACTGGCACGGTACTGGTGGAGATTGTCTTGGCTTGATGGCGAGTCGTTGTAGATTCCTGGATGCGTCTGGGAATGGATAACAGGGCATCTGAAGTAGTTTTATTCGGCCTGGACGTCCTAGGAAAAACATTAATTCGGCCTAAGGCCTGTTTGAGTCGGCCCGGAGCTAGAAAGCCCAGCCGGGGCCTTATCTTCCTCACAGCCGAATAAAGATAAAGGCCCAGGAGTGTCTCTTCTTATTCGGCCCACGATGGGAAGAGCCCCGCCGGGTCATCCTGGCTTCCACCGGGTCGAGCAGGCCGGCTCGGATCCTCTCCTGAGGCCCAGCCGGGTCAAGGGGACACCTGGGTCTTTGTGCGGCTCGTCGGTGGGCCGGGATTGCTCCCGCCGGCCCATGCGGGGAAGGCACCCGAGGCGGCCCGGGCGATGAACTCAGCGGGCCGAGGTCCTCCTGAATCGGCCCATCTGGGAGGTGATGGCGAGGCGGGATCACTGGCGGCGCAAGGCAGCTTGACCGGGCCGAGGTCCTCTAATTCGCCCATGCGGGATTAACTGATTCTGCCCGCCGCTTTGATTCGGCCCATGAGGGTGAAATTCAGTGTGGTATTGATCTGTTTGGACCGAGTCTTCCCTAATTCGGCCCAAGTGCAGTTGTCTTCTCCTTTTCTTTATTCTATTAATATTTCCCTTCTCTTAATCTGTTAATTTAGCACTTTATCGAATAACTTGATGCACCAACTCTGGGGTACCTGGGGGTACACCCCCGACACTTGGGGACGAACTCTTCCGAATCCGGCTCCCCCATGTCCGGGGTATTCCAGTCCGCAGGCCACGGAAGCAACAAAACCTCGGCATCCTCGTCCTTCTGCTCTGCGAACCTCTGTAAGACAAGAAAGAGGAAAATTAGCGAAAACAATTACGAAAACAATTGGAAAACAAAGAGTTAGTGGTTAAGCTTACTTCGGGAGGGGGACTCTCGCGGGTGAACGGCTTCAATCCCCAAGCCCAGTCCTCAGGCATCTCCGTCTTGAAGATAGCTCGGACACGCTTAAAGATGAGATAGTTGTCCAGCTCCACGGTCGAGACTCAGTTGGGGTCAAGAGGACAGCTCATGTAGCAGAGTTTGTGCGTCTGTCGAATGGGCAGATTCGCCATCGAAAGGTAGCCATCAAATCCTCACCGCGTAACCCGGCGCGGATCAGCTCCTTAAGCCGAATCTCAAAAGCCTCGGCCAAGGCGTGAGTCTTCCTCGGATTATAAGTCCAATTCACCTTGGAGGGCGTACCAATGGAGAATGCAGGGAGCCGAATCTTGACCTCCGTTCCCGTGTTCTTGAAATAGAAGAAGGACTTGTGCCACTTCTTGCACGACTCTAGCCCCGTAACACGAGGAAATACGGACTTCCTCCGAGGTGTAATGGATGCTGCTCCACATTGAGTAAGCAGTTTCTCGGAAGGGTGCAGAGACTTGTCAGGGATAACGTTAGAACGAATCTGGAAGAACTTCGACCAGACATGCACGGACGGCCATAGGCCGAAGTATCCCTCCGAGGCAGAGATAAAAGCAGAGAGAGAGGCGATGGCATTTGCAGGAAGATGATGCGGCTGAAGGCCGAAGTAGTCGAGAAATTCCCTAGCAAAGTCGCTAAGAGGGAGACCAAAGCCACGCGAGAAATGCGACATGAAAACTACATACTCGCCCTCCCTAAGATCCGGAGAGGACTCGCTGCCGGGTAAGCGACAGGAGACCTCGGCGGGAATCCTCCGAGTCCGGATAAGCCACTCGATCTCGCGGCGAGTAACGGAGGAGCCCTGCCACGAGCCTCGCTCGGGCCCAGAACCAGCATCGTCATCCTCTATCAGGGCACCGCTGAAGGAGCTAGGCATGGGCTCGCCGGAGAAATCAGCGGAGGAAGAACTAGCGGCGGAGGAAAGTTTAGAACTACAGGGCCCCGTCATGATTCTACACAGAAACGGCGGCGGGACAGCAAAGGAACCACCGCGCGAAAATGAAAGGGAAACAGAGGAATCTAGAGGAAAGCCTAGGCGACGGGATCGGAAAGAACTCACCGGCGACGACGCCGGAGCTAGCGAACAAGGACGAGGCAGACGGAGCAACGCGGCGGAGTCCTCGCCATCAGAGATTCAGATGAACGCGCGGCGGCGGAGCCGCGAACGGGCGCAGAAGCGAGAGGGAGAAGAAGGGTGCGGGCGAGCGAAAAGGGGAAAGTGAATTCCCCAGCGCCGCGCCCCTCTTTATAATCGAGCCGCAAGCGAGGTAGTGGGATCGTGCGTGTGGCGGTTGACCGTGTAGATCTCGGTGGTCGCCGTATCATTAAAAAATGAGCGGAACCGCACCAAGGACCACACGGTGGCAAAGAAGGTCACGATCCCCAACGGAAACGGCGAGGCGCGCCGCAGTAGCAAGGCGCAGAGTAATCAGAGCCTGTGCCAAGAATCTGTAGAGGAACAAAAAACTAGAGAAACAATGATGGGTATGACACGTAGGACGAGGCGTACGCAAGAAGATACGAAGATACCTCGGACGATAAAGAGATAACTCGAAAACAATACAAAACGAGTGTCGTGAAACTGATACGACCCGGCCGAGGTTATCGGCGGGGCCATACCAGCTTCGGGGACTAATGTTGGGGAGGTAACCCCGGATAGGGTAAAGACGGGGAAAGACGAAAGGATGTTCCCCGTCTAGTTTCCGAGTTACAGTCTGAGTCGACCGAATCCTGTAGAGGTCGGCCGAGATAGGAAAGGGCAGGACCCTTATAGTAATGGCAAGGCATTACCCGGCCGAGATATCAAGGTAAGTCGGCTGGGTTAGCCCGAGTAATATTGATGCAGGTGAAGGACAAGCCGAGTTACGCGAGCCAGGGCCGAATGATACGAAGCTTGCAGGAGAAGGAGAAGCCTGAAGTCAAACTCTAGCCGCAGGCTAGGGAGAATCTGAGCGGAGCCAAGCACTACGGACAAAGGCGCAGAGCGACAGAGAGGCAGAAGGAGGTCATGGAGGTGACAGTCCTGAAGCCCGAGGCACACAGGAGGGGCCCTCTGGAACCTTGCCATCATTAGGGGAGCGACAGGGAAAGGGGGCACCGAACTACTATATGGGACAATCATATTCCTCGAATATGCTTGCCACATCAGCCCTAAAGGAACCCAAGGCTCTCCTTTATAAGGGGAGGCTTGGACCCTGAGGAGGGGATCGGCTCATTTTTAGTACCGTTAGGCTGGTATAGTTCTTCCTTCTCGAACACAGCTCAAGGAGCACTTGTAGACCAAGGAAGGAGAAATAAGATCTTTACCTTTGCCTTTTGTGTGCAGAATCAACTGCATCTTCCCTCCCCGGATCCCTCTAGCATCCATTGGCCCCATACTTTAGCCTACCCATGGCATCTGCCGTGCCACCACCACGACAGGCAGGGGTGGCTGCAAGATTGGCAACGGGAGTTGGTGGGGCTTAGGTTTGCCCGTGTGTGGGCGTGGTGGGATGATGAGTTTGGTCCTGATACTGTTCAAAAAAATATTTTTTTTTACAAAAGGTCTTTTATGTGTCCAAAAAAGACTTTAATTTTATTTTTTAAAGTTACCCACCGCTAACGGTAAGTTTATTGCCCTCCCACACCGTACAAGCAATTACCCACCGTAGGGGACTATCAGTTCGTACGTAACATAGTAGAAAAAAAAGGTTAGGCCCATCCGACAAACTGGTCCGGTCGGAGAGAATTCCCGGGTGCTCTGTGTCCTTCTAATCGATGGATTTTGACCATGTGTACGATAGATTGGTGTTGAATAGTCCCACATAGATCCCCCATATCGAGTCCAACCAATTCATATACTTTCGCCGGCTGTCAACAAGCGAAGCAATAAGAGCTCAATGAGATAGAATCGAACTTGGGTGGCTAAGAGGAGGGGAAAGAGGCACGGCCAGAGGTCAACGGTCGGGCGCCAGTCCTACAAATGAGCTATATGCGAAGGGAAAAGAGGCATGGCCAGAGCTCGGAAGGTGAGGTCGACGGCCAGGAGGCCGGTCCTACAGATGAGCTTAGGCAGAGGGGGTCCTTTGACCTCTGCCTCACCTGTTTATATACCTTCACAAAAATGCTAGGATATTAGCAAGCCAAATCAGGAAACACAAGCAGACGGACCATTGTTTGGTTTCAAAATTGATGAACATGAAGAGATGAAGGATTGCGGGATGCTCTGCAGGTCTAACTGCTGGCTAAACAAGAGGGGGATTTGTGGGGGTTGGGGGTAGTCTGGCGGTGGTTGCGATCCAGTGAGCAGCGATGACCTGCATGGCTGTACCGCCGAGGATTGAGAGGAGGGACGGACGGGAAACTATGGGTGTTGAGCCGGCGGCAGGGAATGGCGGCGACTACGTTGCAGGGATTGAGAAAAGGGGGAGGTCCAAGCGGGAGATAATGGTCTCGATCTTCGTTTGGCGGGAGATAATGGTTTCTCGTTTAGGAGAGAAGCGAGGAGGAGGTAGGGGTGGCTGCAAGTTTGGCAAGGGGAGTTGGTGGGGCTTAGGTTTGCCCGTGTGTGGGCGTGGTGGGCTGATGAGTTTGCTCATGATACTGTTTAATTTTTTTTACAAAAGGTCTTTTATGTGTCTAAAAAAGACTTTAATTTTATTTCTTAAAGTTATCCACCGCTACTGGTAAGTTGATTGCCCTCCCACACCGTACAAGCAATTACCCACCGTAGGGTCTATCGGTTCGTACGTAACATAGTAGAAAAAAGAAAAAGAAGTTAGGCCCATCCGACAAACTGGGCCGGTCGGAGAGAATTTCTGGGTGCTCTGTGTCCTTCTAATCGATGGATTTTGACCATGTGTACGATAGATTGGTGTTGAATAGTCCCACATCGATCCCCCATATCGATTCCAACCAATTCATATACTTTCGCCGTCTGTCAACAAGCCAAGCAACAAGAGCTCAATGAGATAGAATCGAACTTGGGTGGCTAAGAGGAGGGGAAAGAGGCACGGCCATAGGTCAACAGTCGGGCGCCATTCCTACAAATGAGCTATATGTGGAGGGAAAAGAGGCATGGCCAGAGCTCGGAGGGTGAGGTCGACGGACGGGAGGCCGGTCCTACAGATGAGCTTAGGCGGAGGGGGGTCCTTTGACCTCTGCCTCACTTGTTTATATACCTTCACAAAACGGCTAGGATATTAGCAAGCCAAATCAGGAAACACAAGCAGACGGACAATTGTTTGGTTTCAAAATTTATGAACATGAAGAGATGAAGGATTGCGGGCTGCTCTGCAGGTCTGACTGCTGGCTAAACAAGAGGGGTATTTGTGGGGTTTGGGGGTAGTCTGCGTGGGCTGCGATGACTGCCAGGGATTGAGAGAAGGAGGGACGGACGGGAAACGATGGGTGTTGAGCCGGCGGCAGGGAATGGCGGCGACTGCGTTGCAGGGATTGAGAAAAGGGGAAGGTCCAAGCGGGAGATAATGGTCTCGAGCTTCGTTTGGTGGGAGATAATGGTTTCTCATTTAGGAGAGAAGCGAGGAGGAGGCAGGGGTGGCTGCAAGATTGGCAAGGGGAGTTGGTGGGGCTTAGGTTTTCCGTGTGTGGGCGTGGTGGGCTGATGAGTTTGGTCTTGATACTGTTCAATTTTTTTTACAAAAGGTCTTTTATGTGTCCAAAAAAGACTTTAATTTTATTTTTTAAAGTTACCCACCACTACCGGTAAGTTTATTGCCCTCTCACACCGTACAAGCAATTACCCACAGTAGGGGACTATCGGTTCATACGTAACATAGTAGAAAAAAGAAAAGGAAGTTAGGCCCATCCGACAAACTGGGCCGGTCGGAGAGAATTCCCGGGTGCTTTGTGTCCTTCTAATTGATGCATTTTGAACATGTGTATGATAGATTGGTGTTGAATAGTCCCACATCGATCCCCCATATCGAGTCCAACCAATTCATATACTTTTGCCGGCTGTCAACAAGCCAAGCAACAAGAGCTCAATGAGATAGAATCGAGCTTGGGTGGCTAAGAGGAGGGGAAAGAGGCACGGCCAGAGGTCAACGGACGGGCGCCAGTCCTACAAATGAGCTATATGCGGAGGGAAAAGAGGCATGGCCAGAGCTCGGAGGATGAGGTCGACGGCCGGGAGGCCGGTCCTACAGATGAGCTTAGGCGGAGGGGGGTAAGAGGCGCAGCTGGAGCTCGGAGTAGAGGGTGAGGTCGACGGCCAAGGGAGCTGGAGCTCGGATTATAGGGTGACGTTGACGGCCGAGGGCGCCGGTGGAGGAGTAGAGGGTAAGGTCGATGCAGGTGGAGGAGGACCACGGGTGGAGTCGGAGCCGGGCCTGGTCGGCGGCGGGCAAAGCTCTTGGCGACGGGGACTCGACCGGCGGCGTGGAAAATCGGAGGTCGCACGGCGACGTGCGGTGATGTGCTTGGCGGCCGGTCTCTACAGGAGGCGCTTGAGGCGAAGCCGCAGCTGAAGGCGCGGGGAAGAATGGCATGAGGCAGCTGGCGCGCTCCGGAGACCAGAGGGCCGGTGGGGAGTGGCACCAGTGGCGACGGAATCATATGGACACGGGGCTCGTGGAGGGAGGCGAGATCCACGGGAGGGTCGGTGTGTCGAGGTGCGTTGTGTGCGTGGGTCGCATCGCGTGCATGTCCTGTTGGATCGGTGTGCGAATCCAGCTTACGTGATGGACCGAACATGTATGGCTTTTTTTTTCATATGCTTTTTTCTCCATATAGCAATAGAAAGAGAGGCTTGATGGACATGATATCATCAATGAAAAGATGTAATCCATAAACTTGTTCTTGAAATACAATCCATAAGGTCAACAACTTTATTGTTTTGCCGCAACGCACGGTTATTGTGCTAGTAATTAATGTCCCTATTTTTAGTCCCCACGTCGGCAAGCTAGCAAACAAATGACAAGCTTAAACAATCGTGTGCCCGTTGGACTTAAACATCCAGGTCGTCGCACACAAATCGCCGTACGAGATGATGCTTATTGGGCTCTGTACTACGCGTGAGCCACCGTACGATTTCGGTGCAAGGAACGCCCGGGGTTCCCGCCGCGGCACGGGCGGCTCGCGCCGCACAGAGGCATTCGGCTGTTGAGCCGGCCCATGCAGTGATGCTTTTCGTAATTTCTTTTTCTTATTTCCGTTCTGTTTTTCCTTTTTCAGTTTTCCTTTTTGATTTTCTTTTCTTTTTTACTTTACCATTTCTCTAAAATATTCATTATTTTTGTAATTTGTTTTTCAAAATTGGTTTTTGGTTTATGAATTTTTAAAATTGGTTCATGGTTTTTAAAAATTTGTTCATAATTTTCAAAATTTTATTTATGATATTTGAATTTTGGTTCATGTGTTTTTAAAAAATGTTCATGTTTCAAAAAATCATGATATTGAAAGTTTGTTCATGAATTTTGAATTTCTGTTCATAATTTTTGAAAATCTTCAGAAATATTCTAACACTGCTTTTAAACATACTTAGGTTGTGTTTGGTTTGTGCCCAAGATTACCCCACCAAATATTTGGCTAGCCAAAATTTTGGTTGAGTCTTTGCTTGCCCACAAGTTGGCCAATATTGACTAAAAAATTGAACTAGAGTTGGTAGTGGAGCATTGGCATGCCAAAAAGTTGGCAACAATCCAAACAAGAGCCAACCTTTTGGTCATGACCAAAATATTGGTAAGGTACACTTTGGTCACAATCCAAACACACCCTTAAAAATATTACTGTTTAGAATAAGATATTAGAAAAAAGAAACACAAAAAAGAGAAGCCGCAGACAAACTGGACAGGCCCAATTGCTACCGCTTTAGGCGGCGCACGGCTAGCCCGCGCTGAGCAGGGATTAGCACCTCCGCGGCACGGAAGCGACGTGCCACGGAAGACTGAAAGTGGGCCGAGAGTTTTTTGCATGCTTCTTCGCTTCCTTCCATCTATTCACATTGCTCCTGTTTTTCCAATCTGAACAATGTAGCATCTGGACTAATTTTAAAGCTAAAAAATTAAAAAATATGAACAAAATTCAAATCCAAACATATTTCAAATGTGAACAACATTTAAATCCAAACAAATTTCAAATACGGATACTTTTCAAATATGAAGTTTTTATGTTTTAAAATTTTTCAGATTTCAAATCTGTAGAAATGCAAAATTTGAAAAAATCATGAATTTCAAAATTATTAATGAATTTTCACAAATTCGAAATCTGAACAAATGCGGGATCTAAATAAATTTGAAATTTAAATGAATTCGTAATCTAAAAAATTTGGAAAGTAAAGATTTGGAAACTAAATTTGTCTAGATCCAGATGTATCAAAACATGCTAGATACATTAGAATGTAGAAAAATTTGAGTCAAATTAATTTGGATCACAAGGGATAACTTTTTTTTGAGTTAAAATCGGAAGGAATAACTAAGAAACAGAGAAAAAAAAGAAAGAAAGAAAGAAAGAAAGGAAGTCTTCTCTGTAACTGGCCTGGCCTGTAAACGCAAGAGTAGGCAAAAAAAGAGGTCGCAGGGTATATGCAACATAACGAGCGGCATATAGGATTCCGTCGTTCAGACACAATGTGTGTCGCTCTCGTCGCTAGCAATGTAATAAGTGGGCTGGCCTAGTAAGACATTGCTGTTGTTCGTTTTTTCTTGTTTTTGGAAGGTTCAATAACCTTTTGGTTCGGTTTCTGGTTCTTCCGGTTGAGTTTTTCTGTTAGTTATTTTCTCTACCTTCTCCACCCAAATTAATTGATTTTTTATTTTTTTGGATGATGAATATCTACTTTATTTATTATATATATTAGTTTTTATATTTAAAAAATGAACATTTTTAGTCTGATCATTTTCTAAATATGAACCATTTTTAAATTGCACAATTCTACATTCGAAAAAATATAATTGAACAATTTTTCAATCTGAACAATTTTAAACAATTTTTAGATATGAATAATTTTTTTACATCTTAATATTTTGTCCAAAATCTGAACAATTTTTAGCAAGACGAGCGGAAAAGGATGGAAACATGAACACGCATGGGCAATGATAGCACCCGCATGGTATGAATACGGATGGAGATGTCCCATACCTGTACACATCAACTTCAATTTTACATAATAATCTTACCATACATATCAACGGGTATAAGTTTTTTCATACTCGTCATCCGTCAAGGTAAATGGGGTACCCACAGGTAAAAATACACACGAGAGCCATAAACAACAATATATAAACATAATTTATAAACAACAACACATTATAAATATTAACATGTACTTGCTCATATAATAACATATCATAAAATGTGAACAACAACACATAATTATAAACAACAACACATAGTCAAACACTTTAAGTTCATAAATTTTGAAAAAGTATGAAGGTGATTTGACCACAGATAAGGCCACAATATATACATTACAATAAACTTTCAACACCATAACAAGTTCTGTTGAAATAAATCCAAGAAATTTAATAGCGGAAAAACAAAGACCATGGCAAAACATTTATTTAATCTTGACCGGCAACCATGAGGTTCGGCATAGCTAGCATGCATCAATGCGTGATTAGAGGAAAATCAAGTACTTTAGAATATTAAAGAGAATACTTATCAATTTTTTGACGGGTACATGGGTACGCGAATATGAGTTCTTCGAGCCCATAATCGTCCCCACTCTACCTGATGGATATTATATTTTCCTATTTGCATACCTATGCGTATTTTTATCCCATATATGTACTCTTTATGGGTTTTTACTTGTCGAATACACAGGTAATCGGTACCCAACTAAGTCGGGCCATTCTGAATCCTCCCATCGGCATCTTAAACTTAACCCACGTGTTCAACACCGTATAGGGATGAAACCTATTTTTTTTTTGCTGGGAAGGGATGAACCCTATGTGACGCCTATTTCGTCAAACAACCAGTTAGCGTGTACCCTTTTCTTACCCGAGGGTGTATTTGGCCCGGCCCATCCTTTTCCCCCTCTTTGAACTGTTTATTTTCTTGCGTGCACTGGCTTCTATTTGAAACAACAGTATGTCTATGACATTTCTCCTGTTTTCTCGCGTTCTTGTTTTTTTTTCATTTTTGTGTTTTCTTTTTTACCGTTTATATTTTATTTTTCTTTTCTATTGTTCGTCCTTTTTTTTGTGTTTCTAGTTCTGGTTATACTTTTTGTTTATTGTTTCTATCCTATTTTTATTTATTTTGTATATACATAAAAAATCTTACTTTTATCTTATTTTTATTTTAAATTTGTACGATTATATGAATATGTTTTACGTAATATATGAAGTTTTTTATCTTGTGCCATGTGAACAAATTATTTTGAATCATATGAACATTTTTATTTTAATCCTCATGAAAAACTATCCTGAACTTCATGAATATTATTTTGATCATCCTAAATGTTCACCCTTGGAGGGCACGGACATTTTATTTGACCCTTGTGAACAATTATATTGACCCAAATGAACATTTACTATAATTATCGTGAACCACATGAACATTTAGTTTAGTCCTCATGAACAATTATCATGGACATCATGGACATTTATTTTGACCCTTGTGAACAATTGTCTTGACCCACATGAACATTTATTGTAATTCTCGTGAACCATTATCTTCAAAATGCATGAACTTATTTGGATCCTCGTGAACAATTATCCTTTATGAGGAAAACACTATTGAATCAGTTGATCATCTCTTCTTCAGATGTGACTTTAGTCAAAATTTCTGGTGGAAACTTGGAATTGAATGGAACACTGATTACCCATTGATTAGTATGATCCAAGAGGCACATGATAGAACATTGGATCAGTTCTTTAACATCACTATGATGACAGGATGCTGGAGCTTATGGAATCACAAGAATAACATCATCTTCGAGCAACATACTAGGTGCATGGATAACTGTTATGGCATATTTAAATTGTCAGTAATGGCTGATATTAGACATAGAATCAAACCCAGCCTACTTGAAGGCATGCAGGTTAGACACTTTGTAAAAAAAAATTCTTCTTTCTGTGATTCACACCATGTACGGTGCCCTATTTATAAAACAATTATCCTGAAAAACATGAACATTTAATTTAATTTGATCCTTGTGAAGAATTATTCTGAACTTTGAGAATATTTATTTTTAACCTCATCAACTATTTTTAATTATTATTTTTTATCATTACAAAAAATTATCAAGAGTTAAAATCTATTTTGATAACAACATGGGAAATCGTAAGATTTCCTATAGAACCAAGAAACATGGTTTTTATGGAGTATCTCCAACAAAGTTTTTAATTTATATTCATTCTAGGAAATAACACGCTAGATTTTTTTCAAGGAAAAAATAATACGGTAGTTTTTTTTCAGCGAGGAAACAGCACACTGGTTTTTCTTTTCTTTTGAGGGGGGGGACATCACGCTAGTTTTTTTTTAGAACTAACATCACTTTAGAGCATCTCCACTCGTTGGGCGAATCTAGGCTAAAAATTGGACTTTTTTCGGCCGGACGAAACAAGTTTTCGGCCTGGGTACGCCGAGTTTCCACTCGCGTATCCAGGCCAAGTTCCCACGTTCGCTAAATTTCATTAAAGATGGACGAATATAGGGGATTACATCGAATTTAAACTAAAATAGTACATAGTAAACTAAAAAACATTTAAAAGATCGCCGCCGTGGCCTTCGCCGACTCCGGCACCGTTCTACATGCCGAAGTTGCAATAGAACGCCGTGTGGCCGGGATTGGCAGGGCCATCCGTCGTCGTCGTCGCTCGGCGGCTGGGGCGGGCGGGAACTCCCCTGTCTGGGGTCGCTGTACATCCACGAATGGTAAGAAGGGTTGTCCTCCTCGTCGTCGTCGAGGACGAAGAGCGAGGCGCCCTGGTAGGCGAGCGCGCGCCCGGACATCGCCCGTCTCCGGGCTGCCTGCTCCTCGGCCTGCTGCTGCAGGCGGTGGACGCGCTGCCGCTCCGCCTCCTCCCAGTCCTTCCTACACCATTCCAGGATGTCCGGCGAGGAGGGCTCCACCAACGGCGGCTGCGGCGCCGAGTCGCGGAGCGACTGCTCCAGCGCCATCCTCAAGGCGCTGTCATCGGGCGGCGCCGAGCCTTCAGTCTTCGGGCGACGAAGGCGAAGGTGGCCAGTTGGCGAAGCCGACACGCGTGGCTCGCCGATGACGATGCCGCGCGAGCGTGTCCGTGGCGGCGAGCGCACAGGCGAGACCGCCTCGCGCTTGACTGGGCACAGCCCCGACGAAGGCCTAGTCGGCGTAGGAATCGGCGTGGAGCCCAAGGAGTGGGACGACGACGCGGAGGAGGAGGAGCTCATGCTGGCCATCCTCCTCGGCATCCAGTTCGGCGAAGGGCGCCGCCCCGACCTGGACGCCGGAGTGGGTGTGCGCGGGAAGCCGAGGTGTGGCGTGTTGCCGACATTGATGTGCTCAAGCACCGCCTTGAGCGTCCGGCCTGGCGCGCTCCAGAAACGTCGGGGACCGGCCGCGTTGTTGTGCTTCGGCGGTGACTCGCTCGGCGGACCCTCATGGCGGGCGAGCTCCTGTTCGCGGCGGTCGGCGAAGAACTGCTCCCAGTACAGGAAGTTATCGGGGCTCTCGGCGGCGGAGGGACCATCCATGGCGTCGATGAACTCCTGGATCTCGTACGGTAGTTCCTCCGACGTCGGCGCCGGCGGGATAGGGATGCCGCCGGCGCTTAGCTTCCACCCCAGAGGGTTCCGGGTGTCCAGCGGCGCCATATAGCCGGCCTCGTAGAGCAGGCGCGCCTCCCAAGCCTGGAGGGTGCGCCGGCCGAAGCCATTCGCCGCCGCACCGTCGCCGGGGTACCACTCGGCCATGGCTGGGAGGGGAGAATGAGAGTGTTCGCTGGAGTTTTGGTCTGGTGGGCTGGGGGAGCTGTGAGAGAGTGTGAGGAACTCCGACGAGGGGTACGGCTTATAAAGGCGATGTGGGCGGCGAGAGCGGGAAAAGTGGAAACAGCAGGAAGTTAGTGCCCGCCGGTCCGTCGCGGGAGCCGAGGCAACGGCGCTGGCGCGACAATTCGGCAACGCATGGCAGATGCGACGGGTGGTTAATGTCCGACGGTCGCCGCGTGGTTCCAAGGACGACGACGACTCGACTTCCGTCGCTGACTCGGCGGGTCCACGCGCCGTTTCGTTTTGTGTTCGCCGAGTTCGCTGCGTCCGGCGTTCCCATGGCGTACCCTGGAACCTGGATTCGGCCTGAGAAGTCCGGATCAAAGTTCGCCCAAATCCGGACGAAAACGGGTTTGCTGGATACGCGACTGGGGCGATTTTCGGTGTCCAGACGTAATTTTGGTGTCCAGATCGGCCTCCTGGATAGGCGAGTAGATGAAACAGGGAGGGGTTGGAATCTAACAACGAGAATCGCGTAACAGAATAGAAACATGAAAGAAACACTAGAAGGACTATAAATGGACCGAGTAGGCATACACTCAATGTATCGACGCTTTAAAGCGTTGAATAGGAGTTCTCGTGGTGAGCGGCACCAAGCAATCTCCCTGTGTTATCCTCGCACTACAAAAAATATGTTAATTTTTTTTACTTTGCATAATGGTTACCACATGATCATTTTTTTTATCTATATAAGATCCTAAGAAACATGTCCGTCCTTTGTAACGGGAGAGAAAAATATATCGCGAGGATATACACATATTTACCATATTTTTATTGAGAGGGGGAGAAGAACTTTCATTACTCACAACGGTGACAGAGTTCAGATTATAAAGTTTAGTAATAGCAACAACAGAGATCGGTGGCAGCCAAACAATGCTGGAAGCACTATGCTTAACTATGCTAAATCATAAGCAACGCTATTACATTTTCTTCCAATCTTGGTTATAAATCATGAGAAACCAAGAAGTAAAGATCTTAGCAGACTAACGTCTTTGTACACATGCCAAATCTTGGGCGTCTTGGAGAACGGTTCATTCAATGTAGCCAATGCCACAACACAATCAGATTCCAACACCGTTGGGTTCAGGTTGTGGCTTATAGCAAGATTCGGAGGCCAGATCGCGTAGGCTTCAGCCTCCTATGCGTCTCTGCATCCTCCTCTTACAATGCTAGCAGCAACCACGATCGATCCGCGATGATCTCACATAGAGATCCCCGTCGTGGTCTCTCCTGACATAGCGGAAGCTGGCGTCCACATTGATCTTCAGATTACCATAGCTCGATGGATTCTAGCGCAAGATCCAGTGGAGGTTCTTCCTGCTTAGGACATGTGAAGAACACCCAGGTTTAGAAACAAACAGAGGTGAGGCTGGGAGCAAACCTGGCTCAGTATTGTCATGGATGCTTGGGTCTTGGACGAAGTTGTCATAGCTGAGAAGAAAGGCAGCAGACCTGGCGATTATTTACTCGCCCTTACCATGGTAGGTATCACAACGAAGATGCCAGGATCTCCATAAAAGTATCAAAACTTGGCTTCTCTCTGTCTTGCTTAAGTTGATAAGAAGGTTTTTAAGCCACTCCGGCTCGTGAAGGAAAATTTGCGCTCTGGTGGTAGCTTCCAATGCTTTCTCATCTCGTATCTCAAAGCTCTTGACTTCGTGCAGCTTAGAGTACCATGAAAGTTGTCTTCCTCTTCCCTTCCACAAATGTTGCAAATACCATCAGTTTCGGGTGTTCTCTTCAACTTGTTTTTGGTTGCGAGATTGTCACGAGCATATCTCCAACAAAAGATCTTCACCTTTCTAGGTACATTCTCATTCTAGAAAAGATTCCACATATTTTTGATGTTATCCTGGTTCTTACTGCTAACTGCACACAAAATTAGCCCATGGTGTAGATTGTAGGCCAATATGTATGCGCTTTTCACAGTAAAACCCCCTGAATGTTCATAGTGCTAGGCCATGAAGTCATCTGATGCGTTATTTAGCAGTTTCAGATTTAGGAAACTGTCAGCATCTTCACTATAGAAAATCTTCCTGACCAAAGCTTCATTCCAAGTAATATCCCTATTTTCCCCCATTTAGTTACTTTTCATTGCTTGCTATAGATACAGAACAAACCGATGCCAAATAGTCGATGCCAAAAGGTCCCTATTTTTCTGAATAACATGCGTGTTATGCAAACCCTAAGCTCGTGAAATTACAATGTTTTTTAAGAGATGAAATTACAGTGTTAGAACTGACAATATATGATGAAGACAAAAGTATATTAGGCACCCATCTAATCAGTGAAGCTCCCAACAAGTAAAAAAATGCTAGTAAAGTACTTCATTCACTATGGAAGTAATTTTCAATGGTTTCTACTATTCTATAGAACAATGGCCCGTGAAATTTACTTCAAGGAACCATTTTAATTTCAAAATAACTCCTCGAAACAGGCTTTCGCTCAGCTTTATAAATAACGCCACAACCTAGTACATAGTTATACAGTGCCACCGGTGCCAAGGCGCCAAAGAGAAAAGAAAAAGAAGGACCGCTTGGGCAACAACACAACGATGGCCAAACCAAAAAGGAAAAACACACTAGAGACATAGAGGTAGCATGCCCCTAGATAGGTCCCTCCGAAGAGATACTAGTAGGGGCCGTAAAGAGCTGCGCTGACATCCTCAGCGTTTGAACGATACTATCCACTCTCTCCTGGTCGTGCCACCTAGACAATGGGAGCCACTGCTGGAGATAGGCAAGAAGATCAAAAATAGAGTCAGAAGCGCGTCTAGGGAAGATCCTCTCAACACCATCTTATTACGAATATTCCATAGGGTCCAAATAATGGCCGCAAACAGTAGCCAGAAGAGGTGTCGCCTAATTCCGGTATGGTGAGCCTCGATTTCTAGGAATTCACCGAGATCTTGGGCCTGCTAGGCAGGTCCAAGGGATTCCCGGATAAAATTCCATAGTCACTAAGCGGCAAGGCACATGAACATAATGTGGGCGCACGTCTCTGATGTCCCACATAGCGAAGACATCCCATCGCCTGGACAATCACACTTAGACACCACCACCCTAGAAGGTAGGTGGTCCCGTATAAGCTGCCATAGGAAGATCCATAGACTCAGGGGAAGAGGAGCCTTATAGAGGTGTGTCATCCATGCCAGTTCCAGTCCTTGGAAGAGGGTCCTATACACCAGACCAAACTAACATAAAAGGCTTTCGAAGGAGACTGGCGCCAAGAAACCTTTCCCCTCTCTTCTGAGAGGGACAAGGGCAAGATGCCACATAGTCTCCGGAGTTCATCGGCCTCAGCATTGCTGAAGGTCTGCCAAAATGGGATGTTCCAGGTTCATCCCAGACCTTCTTCGACCACGAACATTGTGGGAGCAGTGCAGATAGCGAATAAGGTCGGGAACACCTGGCACAGGGGGACCTCCTGTACCCATGGGTCCAGCCAAAACATAACTTTGTCCACTACCAACAACGAAGGAGGCCCCCCTCCGGATAGTATGTTTTATGTCCTAGAGCTCTCCAGAACTACGAGCCTTCCCGCCACTCACATTCCATCAGGGGGCGTCCCCGGATATATTTGGCCTTAATGGGCTGGAGCCACAAGCCTCCATCGTCCTATAGGATCCGCCAGACCCACTTAAGAAGCAGGGCCACGTTGAAGCGGTGAGAGTCGAGGATACCAAAATCCCCAATGATCATGGGGGTGCATATGTCATCCCATTCCACCATATGGTATTTCTGGTTCGCATCCCAAGCTACCCAAAAAAACTTGCACAACTCTTTCGTAAAGTCCGCATGGGTTCCTTTGGGTAGGAGATAGAGCCCCATATGATACATGGTGAGGCTAGACAAACACGAGTTGATTAGTACGGTCTTACTCCCCTTGGACGTGAGTCAGGACTGCCATGGTTCAGCCTTAGAATAAACCTTCGTGACCAGAGAAGTGAGGTCCTTGATCAGAACCCCCGAGTCTCTAATGGGCATTCCCAGGTAGGTAATGGGGAAAGCCGCATGTCTATAGTGGAGGTTATCCGCGATCCGCTGTTTGTTTTCGCCCGAGAACCCCAAAATCATGACCTCGCTCTTGTGGAAGTTGATCTTGAGCCCTGACATAGTCTCGAAGCACAAGAGTAGGAACTTGAGATTGATGATATCAAGCTCCGAGCGCTGTACCATAATCATAGTATCATTCACATATTGGAGGTGAGTGACCCCATCTCTGGGGATCAGATGCCCTACCACACTTGAGATATGGCGAACGATTTTGGCCTTATCCAAAATCTCTGTCAGGGCATCCACCGCATAGTTAAGTGATGACCCACAAGTATAGGGGATCGCAACAGTCTTCGCGGGTAGTATTACCCAATTTATTGATTCGACACAAGGGGAGCCAAAGAATACTTGCAAGCCTTAAAAACTGAGTTTTCAATTTAGCTGCACCTGGAAATAGTTATTGCTCACAGAAGTTTATCAGTGGCAACAGTTTGGTAGTAGCAACAGCAAATCAACATCAACAGTAGAACAAGAGCAATAGCAACAGTAACGGTAACAGTAGGATTCAAGTGCGGTAGGCATAGGGATGGATGGATGGGCGTTGCATGAACGAGTCTAAACATGTAACTTCAAGATCTAGGGCATTGCAGATAAATAAGAATAAGCATCCAAGTACTAAACAATCCTAGGCATGTGCTCCATATATAGTCATATGTGCTCGCAATGAGAACTTGCACAACATCTTCTGTCTAGCCAGCCCGTGGCAGCGGGGCCTCTAGGGAACTACTGGCAATTAAGGTGCTCCTTTAAATAGAGCACTGGAGCAAAGCATTAACACTCTGTGAACACATGTGATCCTCACACCACAGCCATCCCCTCCGGTTGTCCCAATTTCTGCCACTTCGGGTCCTTTGTACACAACTTGCAGATAAGATCACAAACAATACTATCATAATGATTCAATAATAAGTTCAGATCTGAGATCATGGCACTCGGGCCCTAGTGACAAGCATTAAGCACAACAAGTTGCAACAAAGTCAAATAGCACTAATAGAGATACTAGGCACTAAGCCCTAACAATGTTATTCGATTACATGATAGAACTCATCCAATTCCTACCATCCCCATAGCCTACAGCGGGGGATTACTCACTCATGGATGAGGGAAACATTGATGGTTGATGGAGAGGCGTTGGTGATGGCGATGGCGATGATCCTCCCCAAATTCCCCATCCCGGCAGGGTGCCAGAACGGAGTTTCTGGTTCCGAATCTTGGTCTCTGGTGGTGGCGACGCAGCGGAACTCTTTCTGGAAAAACGACAAACCCCCCTCGGTTTTTAGGTCAAGGGGTAACTAATAGGCCCAGAGGGAGGCCGAGGAGGTTCCTGGGCTAGCCACACCCCTCCCAGGCGCGGGGAGGGCCCACCCGCGTGGCAGGGGGGTGTGGGCCACCCAGGGATCCCCTCCGTCTCGTACTCTGGCTACGTGGATCTTCTGGTGAAATAGGATTTTTGGCATATTTTCCGGGATTTTTCCTAATAATTGATTTTCTGCACAAAAACTAGACACCAAGGTAATTCTGCTGAAAACAGCGTCAGTCCGTGTTAGTTGTAACCAAATCACACAAGTTTAGAGGAGAAATAATAGAAAAAGTGTTCGGGAAAGTAGATACATTTTGGACGTATCAACTCCCCCAAGCTTAGCTTATTGCTTTCCCTTAAGCAATTCAGTTGAAAACTGAGTGCGATAAAAGAACTTTCACGAACACATTTGCTTCACATGATGTATATATTCCCAGCACATGAGTAGATACTTAAACCATTCATAATAATAAGTATGCAACTAAGTCTACTCAATAGTCATTGCAAGCTATGAAAAGAAACCAACTCAATAACAATAAGTAGCATGAAACATGAACATAAGCAACATTGCAATGCTCATAATAAGGTATGATAGAGTGGTATCTCGCTTGCCTTTGTTTGTAGAGCACAATGTAAATGCCAAGGCACCTCTAAAGTTCAAGTGAAGACCAAAAGTAAAGATATCAGAGATACAAGCATCAAAGTCATGACATAATTAACCAAGTTTTGAGACAAACACAAGAATGACAACTATGCTCTCAAGAAGGTGCTCATAGAATAAGTGGTGACTCAACAAGGAAGTGAAAAGGGTTTGAAAGGTTTCCAAATTCTGAAAGAAAGATACTCGTTAGCTTTGATCTCTCATTGCCCCTATCATAGGCATATTTATGTGGTTAAAGTGAAAGTAAGGTCCAATCTAAGTTATATGCTTGACATACCATAAACTAGATATCCCCTGTCCCTTGAGTACGAGGGCCACTCCGCATGCTACTCAACTTTGGTTACATGTAAGTTCTTGTCATTGTAAATACATGCATATCATAGAGAACCGCCAACGGGATACCCCTTGCACATGATACAGGAGCTATCCCGTGATCAAAATGACAAGACAAGCAGACAATGAGCATCAAAACGATCTTTTTATTTACTATGTGCATAGATTTTTATTGAGGATGCTTCATAAATGCTTATTATGGTGATGCTGCAAGTTTCCACCATGATTAGGCATGGCTTAGGCTAGCGGATCAGGCGTTTATCTAACACATATATATACTCCATGAACTCACAAGCTCCCCTTTTATTTCACACCGACGACATCCGCAAACAAAAGAGCAAGGTATCAACTGGATATGTATCCATAAGTGTTGAAAGCGTTCCCCGTGACAGCACGGTTCTGCTAACTCCCAGCCTATAATTTGCAAGCATATAACTTTCATGGACATGTCACAATGGTTCAGGATTATTAAGTGCAAGGAATAAAGTGTGCCATCAAGTTTGTGAGAGCTTTACTAACTAACTTTCTCAAAACAGACAAACATTATATTTGGAAGAAAACAAGGCATATAGAATATGCACTGAAATAGCAAATGATGCTAATAGATAGGTATGGTGGACACAGTTGGCAATAATGGTTTTGGGGAGTTGGAAACATGAGTAGAGATCATACTCAGTGCAAGTGAAGGCTAGCAATAGAGAGGGAGCGACAAACGAGAAAGCAATAATTGTCATAATCATGCTTGCAACAAAACAAGACTAATTATGGCATGAAAGTGATACAAGAACTCTGAGGCAAAATAAATCATCGAGGCTTACTGACTATTGTTTAGTCATATGCATGCGTGAGCATGTCCCAAGTCGATTCACATGAAACTTTCAGAGGAGGATACCACAATATCATACCAAGTTGTGAATAAAACAATGCAAGCAAACATTCATATGACATGCTACAAACTATTAGCAAGCTGGAGCTAATCACAAGCAAGCAAGAACTACTAAGCATTCATAATAACATACACCTTACATGAACAGACTAAGCATGCTCACAATGATGAGTATATGTACAAAAATGAAAACAAATAGAGTTTGTTACCAGCCTCTTACCACACCTCAAGTTGTCTTAATCTTCATTATTGCCCTTCACTTGTGTGACTAATAACATGAAACCAAACTCCACTGAAGACGGCCGAACCCTGCAAAGAACTCACAAAACCAAAGAAGAACAACAAATATTTTTGGTGTTTTCGATTTTTTTAAACAATAAAACAAAGCAAAAACAAACCAAACAAAAGCAAATAGAGCAAAAGCAAACAAAGCAAAATCTTTTTGGATTTTTGTTTAAGGCAAACCAAAGCTAAAAATCAAAGAAACAAACCAAGAGAAACAACAAAAATATTTTTGGTATTTTTGTGTTTTTGAGAAAGCGGCAACAAGAACCAAAAAGAAAACGAAACAACGGATATACAAAGAACCGACGAAAGATGATATACAAATGAGTGTGATGTCGGTATACCTCCCACCAAGCTTAAGTTTTTGTCCTAAGTGGGGCTCAATAGCACGGGTAGTAACCCCAAGCTGGTGGGTCATCATAGGAATGATCATAGTCAGGCGCTTGCGATGAAGAAGAAGATGCGCCCCAATCATAGGAGGGCTGCTGGTATGAAGACTCTCCCAAGTTGGAGGGATGAACCGAATCTTCGGCATCCTCTCCAGCATTCTCCTCTTGCTGGGAGAACTCTGCCACGTATGTGTGATACGTCGAAAACGTATCTATAATTTTTGATGCTCCATGCTTGTTTAGTATCTACTTTGCTTTACTTGTCCACACTTTGAGGTGCTTTTTACATGTTTTCTGGTACTAACCTACTAACAAGTTTCAATAGTGCCAGATGCCTGTTTTATGCTGTTTTGGTTTCATAAAAGTTAGTAAATAAATATTATCAGAATTGGACGGGAAAAACGTCAAAGTCAATTACTTTCCGTGGGGAACAAGAAGTCCAGAGGGGAGTCGGGGAGGAGAGCCAGAGGGGACACACCCCCCCAGGCACGACCATAGGTGAGCCCACGCCTGGCTAGGGTTTGGCCACCCTGGCCACCGCCTCGGCCTCCCCCTTTGCCTATAAGAAGCCCCCGATGCAGAAACCCTGAGTACCCAATCAAATATCCACGAAACCGCTCATGGCGCCACCATCGTCCCTAGATCGGGGATCAAGTTCTTCCCAGGCACCTGCGGGGAAGATCATCCTGGAGGCCTTCTCTATGGTATGATGCGTGAGTAGTTCCACCTTGGACTATGGGTCCATGTAGTAGCTAGATGGTTGTATCTCCTCCTTTGTGCTTTCATGTATAGATCTTGTGAGCTCCGTTCATGATCAAGATCTAATCTATTTGTAATCATGCATGTTGTGTTTGCGAGGATCCGATGGATATTGAGATTATTATGTTGGTTTGATTAATGGTTTTGTCTTTATGATTCTATCATGTATGTGTTGTTTGTGATCTTGCATGCTCTCTGTTGTTAGTAGCTATCTTGGCCAAGTAGTTGCTAGTGACTCCAAGAGGGGGTATTTATGCTCGATAGTGGTTTCATGCCTCTAGATTCCAAGGGAAGTGACAATAATATCTTCGGTTGTAGATGTGTTGTTGCTACTAGGGAGAAAACAACGGTCTCTTGTTCATGGAACATGTGGACTGTTTACCTTACACACTTTGCTTAAAGCAGTTGTCTGTTGCTTGCAACTTAATTCTGGAGGGGGTTCGGATGATAACCTGAAGGTGGACTTCTAGTCATAGATGCATTTGGATGGCGGTCTATGTATCTTGTTGTATTGCCCAATTGAATCTCACCGGATCTTTCTGACTAGTAATTGCATTGTTATGCCTTTCTCAAATCCTTTCAATTGCCCTGCTGTAGTTTGTTTACCCTTCATGCCATGTTGTTTATCTAAGGAGAGCACCTCTAGTGAACTATGGACCCCGGTCCAATCTTTACCATTGATACATCTTCCATTGTTACTTGTTTACTTGCTGCCCAAACCATTACCTTCCACACCATAAGTTTAATCCTTTGTTATAGCAAACCGATGAGTTTGACAACCTCACTGATTCGTTGGGGCAAAGTCTTGAGTTTGTGTTGTGCAGGTCTCCGCATTGCTTTCAACACCTGTGTGACGTTTCCTTCCTCCTACTGGTTCGATAACCTCGGTTTCTTACTGAGGGAAACTTGTTGTTGTGCTGCTTCATACCTTGCTCTTGGGGTTTCCAACGAAGCGTTCCACGACAAGTGCTGGGCGCCATCAAGCTATTTTCTGGCGCCGTTGCGGGGAGGCTAAGGACGTCTTCACTAGGGGAGTCCTTCACTTCCTTTCTCTTTAATTTGTTTTTAATTTGCTTTGTTTATTTTCTTGGTTTTGTTTGCCTCTTTTCAAAAAACACAAAAAAATTAGTTCCTGCTCTAGCTGCTACTGTTGTTTTTGGCTTGCCCACCTTTGCCAAAATGAACTCTGCTGAGAACACCAAGTTGTGTGACTTCACTAGCACCAACAACAATGATTTCCTTGGCACACCTATTGCTCCACCTGCTCCTGATGCTACCTTTTATGAAATAAAGCCTGCTTTGTTGAATCTTGTCATGAGAGAGCAATTTTCTGGTGCTGGTTCTGATGATCCTGTTGCCCATCTTAATAGCTTTGTTGAACTTTGTGAGATGCAAAAGTATAAGGATGTAGTTGAAGATATTATTAAGCTCAAGCTTTTTCCTTTCTCCTTGAGAGGAAAAGCTAAAGAATGGTTGCTTTCTTTGCCTAAAAATAGTATTGATTCTTGGACTAAGTGCAAAGATGCTTTTATTGGAAAGTACTATCCTCCTGCTAAGATTATTGCTATGAGAAGTGATATTATGAAATTTAAACAACTTGATAATGAACATGTTTCTCAAGCTTGGGAAAGAATGAAAACTTTGGTTAAGAATTTTCCCACTCATGGACTCACTACTTGGATGATTATCCAGACTTTTTATGCAGGTTTGAACTACTTTTCAAGAAACCTGCTGGATTCAGCTGCTGGAGGTACTTTCATGGGCCTCACTTTGGGTGATACAAGAAGGCTCCTGGATAATATGATGGTTAACTACTCTAGATGGCATGTTGAGAGAGCTCCACATGGTAAGAAAGTAAATTCTGTTGAGGAAACTTCCTCTTTGAGTGAAAAGATTGATGTTATTATGGCTATTCTTATTAATGGGAAAGCTCCTTTAGATCCTAATAGTGTTCCGTTAGCCTCTTTGGTTGCTCAAGAAGAGCAAGTTGATGTGAACTTCATTAGAAACAACAATTTCAACAACAATGCCTATAGGAGTAATTTTGGTAGCAACAACAATTATAGGCCTTATCCTCCTAATAATGGCAATTCCTATGGAAGCTCTTACAATAATGGTAGAAGTCCCCCTCTGAACTTGAAGTCATGCTTAAGGACTTTATTAGTAAACAAACCACTTCCAATAAGACTATAGAGGAAAAGCTTTTAACTATTGAGAAAAACATATCCTCTTTGTCTGAAGCTCAGTCCTCCTTGATTAATAAAATGGCTGCTAAACATGAAACTATGGAAAACACCTTTGCTACTGCTCATGCCATACAAGTTACTATTGATGAAAATATTAGGCTGTTAGCTCAACTCCATGCTAAGTGGGAAAGGGAAGCTAAAATTGATAGAAGCAATAGTGTGTGCACCATCACCACTAAACCACAAGTAGTCCCTATTCCTCCTCCTACTATGCCTAAGCCCATTGATACTACTAGTGATGCCAAGTTTGACTTTGATATTTATGGTTGCAATATTTCTGAAGTGATTATGTTCTTGCAAAAGCTTGCTAGAAGTCCTGATGCAAGTGATATGCATGTTGCTTTCACTAAACACATTACAGATGCTCTTGTTAAGATTAAGGAAGAGAAGCTAAAACACAAAGCTTCTATTCCTAGGAAAGTAGAAGATAGTTGGGAACCCATTATTAATATGCAAGTGAATGACTTTGATACCAAAGCTTCATGTGAACTTGGTTCTAGTGTCTCTATTATGCCTAGGAAGATTTGTGAAATGCTTGATTTGCCACCATTGGAAGATTGTTATTTAGATGTCCCACTGAATGATAATGCTAAGAATAAACTCATGGGGAGTATTAATGATGTTCTCATATGGTTAACAATGCTTATATCCCTATTGATTTCTATGTTCTGGATGTTGAATACAATGCTTCTTGTCCTATTACTTTGGGAAGACCTTTTCTTAGAACAGTTGGTGTCATCATTGATATGAAAGAAGGCACCATTAAATATCATTTTACATTCAAGAAAGGTATTGAACACTTCCCTATGAGGAGAGAGAAGTTGCTTTTTTCTCCTCCTTTGAAAGCAAGATTTGATGTTAATGCTTCTTCATTTGAAAATACTTAATTATTTTTGCTTCTTGTGCCTAATTTAAAGGCGTTAAAGAAAAGTACTTGTTGGGAGATAACTCAAGAGTTTCCTTGAGTCTTGGAAGTTATTACTTCAGTAATGACCTCTCCTTATCCTTTTTGTTTGCTTTTTGTGCCAAGAATGACCTCTAATGAGAGGGAAGTAAAATTTGGGGAGTTGTTGTCCCGAAACAGATTTGTGTCCTCCACCAAAAATATTCGTGAGGAGGATCTGTAACTCGGATTGAGCTCAAAATTTACGAATAAATCCCCCAGTATGTTAGCTAACTTTCGTTAGATCAACACTTTTTTATTTGAGCAACAGAAGATGTTCCAAAAAATCAGTTTCTACCTTTTGGTCTGTTTTGATAGATTTCTGCCATTATTTGCATTTGCTTCTTATTGATTCCTTTTTGAGTTCTCTTTAGGTGAATTGAGCTTTTTGAAGGAGTTACTATAGTAGATTGTGTTTTTAGTGAAAAGCCTTGCTGTTCCAAAGCTTTGCCAGGGGTCTAATATCTTTTGAATAAACTAATGTTGCTAATGAAGATTGTGTGAAGTTTTGTATGAAGGAAAAATTTCAGGTGTAAAGAGAGAATGATGCAATGAGATGAAGAATGGACAAAAGCTCAATATTGGGGATGCCATCATGGTGTCACCCCAAGAAATATCCAAGAGGTACAAGCGTCAAAGCTTGGGGATTCCCAAGGCATCCCTTTCTTCATCAATAAAAAGCTCAGGTCTGTCTAGACACTTCGTTTTTATTGTTTCATGCACAGTTATGTTGTTCTTGGAGCATCTTAGTTTTTGTTTGCTTTTCTTAGGTTATTTATTTTGCTTAAATAAAGTAGTTTGGACCCCCGTTATCGCTGTGTTGTTTTGAAAATAAGTTGCTTGGTGTTGGAAAGGAGTAGTAAGTTCTTGCTTGAAGTGCAAGAGGAGCTTGCATTGACTGTGACTTAGCCTTTAGCATAACATGCTAGGTGTTGTTTTAGCATTATGATTAGTAATTATTGCTGTAGCATGTCTTGTTCCAAACAATTGAGATTGCTTAGTGTGCCTTGAAGAAATTATGCGTTGTTTTAGCATGCAAAAGCATAGTATTGTGGTATTCTCCTTTGATGCTTTGCTTGGGTTGACTTGGCACATGCTTACACCATGTTATGACTCTCACAAGTCACCATTAGCCTCTATGATCATTTAGTCCTTGACTTGTAGTACCACTCTTTGCTTTGATTAGTATGCTTTGTTGCACTGCATGATTATGGCCATTATTGCTCTCTTAGTTGGTTGATCCCGGTCTTTTGCTAGCCTCCACTTGTATGAGTAAGTTATACTCATGCTTCCAACTCCCAAGAAACCAAGTTTTTCCAAAGTGTCCACTATAAAATCCCACACTTTATTCTTTGCCCCTAATAAACTTGAACCATTGTGACAACTTTGTTGTATATGCTTGCACTTATAAGTTGGAATTAGCAGAACCGTGTTGTCACAGGGAACGTTTTCAACATTGCACTTATACTTTGTACTCAGTTGATATCATGCTCTTTTGTCTATGGATGTCACCAGTGTGAAATAAAGAGGGAACTTGTAAGTCCAAGGAGTTTGTATCATGTGTTAGAGAAACACCTGGGTTGCTAGCCTAAGCCATGCCTAATCATGGTGGAAACTTGCAGCATCACCATAATGAGCTATCTATGAAGCATCCTCAATAAAAAGATATGCATATGGTAAATAAAAAGATTGCTGACATGCTCATTGTCTGCTTGCCTTGTCATTTTGGTTATGGTAAAGCTCATGTACCATGTGCAAGGGGTACCCCGTTGGCAGTTCTCAATGATATGCAAATACTTACAATGACAAGAACTTACTTGGACCCAAAGTTGAGTATGCATGAGGTGTGGCCCTCATATTCAAGGGACTTGAGATTGCCAACTTATACTTTGTCAAGCATATACTCCAGCTTTGCCACTTTAACCTTAACCACTTCAAGATGCTTATGATAGGGGCAATGAGGACTGAAATCTAACAAGTAACATAATTTTTGGCAGCTCTTTTTGAAACTTGTAATCCCTGCTTCCTTTACAAAAAGGCCTTTATTCGACCACCATTGAGTCTCCACCTCCTACCTTTAGGCACCATTAAGAGAGCATCGTTTTCATTCTGTGTGCAGTGTTCCAAAGCTTATTAATTGATGCATATTGTGATATTACTTGTTCTTGTGCTATTTGTTTCTAGTCACCCTTGTGAACTTTGTAGGTGTCCTATGCATCTATATTGCTACTCTATGAGGGACAAGCTGATTGCCACTAGGCTATGTTTTCTGTATGTGAAACAAACAATTTTTTTCAATGCATGTTATTCATGATCTTTGTTTGTAGCCTTTCATGTTGCATGCATAGTTACTATTTCCTATTGTTAGAACTCCATCTTTCATGCACATGTTTAGAGTTATTTGATCCCAAATTTCAATGCTTGCAAATGGTAAGATCTTTATTGTGAGGGTGCATGTCACCTCAAAAATTATTCTGTTTATCACTTACCTACTCGAGGACGCGCAAGAGTTAAGCTTGGGATGTTGATACGTCGGAAACGTATTTATAATTTTTGATGCTCCATGCTTGTTTAGTATCTACTTTGCTTTAATTTTCCACACTTTGAGGTGCTTTTTACATGTTTTCTGGTACTAACCTACTAACAAGTTGCAACAGTGCCAGATGCCTGTTTTCTGCTATTTTTGGTTTAAAAAAGTTAGTAAAGAAATATTCTCGGAATTGGGCCGGACAAATGTCAAAGTCAATTACTTTCTGTGGGGAACAAGAAGACCAGAGGGGAGACGGGGAGGCGAGACAGAGGGGCCACACACCCCCTAGGCGCGACCACAGGTGGGCCCGTGCCTGGATAGGTATTGGCCACCCTGGCCACCGCCTCGGCCTCCCCCTTTGCCTATAAGAAGCCCCCGATGCAGAAATGCTGAGTACCCGATCAAATATCCACGAAACCGTCTGTAGCCGCCGCCACCATCGTCCCTAGATCAGGGGGGGATCAGAAGTTCTTCCCGGCACCCTGCCGGAGGGGAGATCATCCCAGAGGCCTTCTCCCCGGTATGATGCGTGAGTAGTTCCACCTTGGACTATAGGTCCATGTAGTAGCTAGATGGTTGTATCTCCTCTTTTGTGCTTTCATGTATAGATCTTGTGAGCTCCGTTCATGATCAAGATCTAATCTATTTGTAATCATGCATGTTGTGTTTGCGGGGATCCGATGGATATTGAGATTATTATGTTGGTTTGATTAATGGTTTTGTCTTTATGATTCTATCATGTTGTTTGTGATATTGCATGCTCTGTTGTTAGTAGCTATCTTGGCCAAGTAGTTGCTAGTGACTCAAGAGGGTATTTATGCTCGATAGTGGGTTCATGCCTCTAGTTTCCAAGGAAGTGGCAATAATCTCTTGATTTGTAGATGTCTTTGTTGCTACTAGGGAGAAAACAACGGTCTCTTGTTCATGGAACATCTGGACTGTTTACCTTGCACACTTTGCTTAAAGCAGTTGTCTGTTGCTTGCAACTTAATACTGGAGGGGGTTCGGATGATAACCTGAAGGTGGACTTCTAGTCATAGATGCAGTTGAATGACGGTCTATGTACCTTGTTGTATTGCCCAATCGAATCTCATAGGATCTTTCTGACTAGTAATTGCATTGTTATGCCTTTCTCAGTTCTTGTCAATTGCCATGCTGTAATTTGTTTACCCTTCATGCCATGTTGTTTATCTAAGTAGAGCACCTATGGACCCCGGTCCAATCTTTACCATTGATACATCTTCCACTATTACTTGTTTACTTGTTGCAAACCATTACCTTCCACACCATACGTTTAATCCTTTGTTACAGAAAACCGGTGACCTTGACAACCTCAGTAATTCGTTGGGGCAAATTCTTGAGTTTGTGTTGTGCAGGTCTCCGCGTTGCTTGCAACACTTGTGTGACGTTTCCTTCCTCCTACTGGTTCGATAACCTCGGTTTCTTACCGAGGGAAACTTGCTGCTGTGCTTCTTCATACCTTGCTCTTGGGGTTTCCAACGAAGCGTTCCACGACAAGTGATGGGCACCATCAATGTGTCAAACTCCTCCTCCGTGAGCGACCATCCTTGCCAGTTATCAAAATTAAACAAAGCAGGTGCAGGCAAATAAACTACTTTCTCAGTCCTACCCCCTCTCCAACCATGCTTGGCAAAGGATAATTCATACGGTAAACTTCTCACAGTAGCTCCCAAAGAAACAAAGTTATGCTGAACCATGGATTCAAGATCAAGCCTCTCTATGGGGAACCGATAATCTGAATGGTGAGGCTCTAAACTATGGAAAGCTAGCAACCTAGAAGCGATAAGACCTCCACAAATTCCACCATTCTCGCGGTTAGTAGTAAGATGGTAAGCTATCAAGGCACCCAGGTTATAATATCTATCCCTATTCAAAGCAGCTACGATAAAAGCTAGATCAAAGGAGGATAACTTCCTAGCAATCTTTCTAGCAAGAACACACTTGGTAATGAAATAGGCAAAATATCTAATAGATGGGAACTGAATGTTCCGAATTTTACCACTTTCCTTCGAGAAGTCGAAACCTTGGCAAATCTCAGCATATAAATCCATAAGTAACTTGGGCCTCTCCTTGATCTTCTCACAAGATCCCCAACAAGGCACTCTAATAGCTGCACAGAAATCAGCAAACAACAGGTCGACAACTATATTTTATATTTTATAATGGACCATGGGATTATATGAAGACCAAGTAAATCGGAAGTCCTACACAACAGCCATGGTTAGATTAACATAATGAAAAGGTTCACCTTCAACAAAGTGTTCCAACCCTGCATTGGTAATCATAGTTTGGAAATCCTGGAGGATTCCCGAAGCTCTCATAAATTCCTGGCATGGATATATGGAAGACTCCTTCCTCATGATGAACTTTCATTGGCTCAGGTACCATCAAGTCATATTGATTCAGTGGATATGCACTCATCTTCCTTGCTGAAATTTTTAGACAAACATCAAACCAAGTGATTTCCAAGTTGATAAATGATGAGAAACTACTATAGGAACTTGCTAGAGGGCTACACATGCATCAAAATGAAATTTCTAAGCATAGAACAAGTATGAAAGCTCACACAACCTGACACCTATACCAAAAAAATACTCAAGATACAATCTACCAATCACAAATCTAATTGGACAAGTGGAGGAGGCACATACCAAGGAGCAATCCCTCCAAAAATCAGCAGCAAAGATGGGCCGACCAAGGAGATCGAAAATCGTGAGCAAGAACAGCAATAACTCGAGTTTGAGAAAGTTTTCCGATGTTTTTCGGGAGAGAGAAAGAAGATGGTTGTGAGGAGGCACCTTGGAGGGGCCTAGGTGGGCCACACCCCACCCAGGCGCCACCTGTAGGGAGGCTGCGCCTACCAGGGGTGTGGGTGCCTGGGGTGGCCCCCTGGGTCACTCCAGGTGTCCCTCTGCCCCTTTTTTCGAGGAAAAAATTATTTTGAATTTTCTGGGATTTTTCGGTAAACTTTATTTTTGGCCAATTTTCAGGGTATGAAAATTGATTTTCTCGCAGAAAAGACTTTTTCAGAAGAAGCAAAAGCAAACAAAAACCAAACTACATAAGTTCTAAGAGACTCTAACAAGCAAGCAACTAAAGCTAACAAGAGAAAAAGCAAAGTCTCAGAAGGAGAAAAGTAAAAGGGAGCAAGTATAACCACAGTGAAAACATTATTTTGTTCATTAAAATCCTTTTGTTAACAAGGTTGATCAAGTCTTATTACCAAAACAATATTATATGAAACAAAACTTTGCATTCCACCAAGTGATTATGTTACCTCAAGCTTGATAGCAATAGTCCCAATCATAATAGTTTCAAAATTTTCTTGTGGAATGGGACAATATATTTCTCCAACCTTGACGCTCTCAACATTTTCAATGGAGTTCAGGCAATAGCTTTTAGCAACCTTCTTGGGGAAATAGATAGTGTGCTCTTTGTCGTTAATATTAAAAGTTACTTTTCCTTGATTACAATTGATGACAGCACCTGCAGTATTAAGAAAAGGTCTCCCAAGAATAATAGACATATTATCATCTTCAGGCATTTCAAGCACAACAAAATCAGTTAAAACCAAGCAATTATGAGCCACTTGAACAGGAACATCCTCACATATACCAACATGAATAGTAGTTGACTTATCAGCCATTTTCAAAGATGTATCAGTTGGTATCAACTTTTCTAGCTGGAGTCTCCTATAGAGAGAAAAAGGCATAACACTAAATACAACTCCCAAATCATATAAAGCAGTTCTAACATAATTATTCTTAATAGATTAAGGAATAGTTGGTATACCTGGATCACCAAGTTTCTTTGGAACCTTACATTGAAGGAATAATTAGCAAGCAGAGTAGAAATCTCCTCATTAGGAATCTTCCTTTTATTAGAGACAATATCCTTCATATACTTTGAATAAGGAGGAAACTTAATAGCATCAGTCAAAGAAATTTGAAAAAATAAAGGCTTCATCCACAAACAAAACTTGTTGTAGTGTTCTTCCTCCTTTAACTTGTGTTTCTTACCTGGAAAAGGCATAGGTTTCTGCACCCAAGGTTCTCTCTCTTTACCATGTTTATTAGCAATAAAATCTTCCTTTGTGTACCTAGTGTTCTTAGTGTGCTTCTTAGGTTCTTACTCAACTTCCTCCTTATCAGGAGCATCATTTTTATCATTATCATTCTCAGTTTCAGCATCAGAGACAAATATACTATTAGGATCTACAGCAGGTTCAAGTGGTTCCTCAACTATCTTATGTTTCTTTTTCTTTCTCTTACAAGGACAATCTTCATTAGCAACATTAGTGTATTCGAAAGATAATAGACTTTTAGGCTTAGCTTTATAATAGCAACACTTTTCAATAAAAACACAAGATACTGTAGCAACTCCTTCAAAAATCTCAATTCCCCAAAAGAGAACTAAAAAACGAATCAATAAGAAGCAAATGCAAATAATGGCAGAAATCTGTCAAAACAGACCAGCAGGTAGAAACCGATTTTTTCGAACATATTATGTTGCTCAAATAAAAAAGTGTTGAACTAATTAAAGTTAGATATTAGCTAACATACTGGGGGATTTATTCGTAAATTTTCAGCTCAACCCGACTTACAAAGACTCCTCACAGATTTTTTTGGTGGAGGACAGAAATTTGTTTCGGGACAACAACTCCCCAAATCTTACTTCCCTCTCATTAGAGGTCATTCTTGGCACAAAAGGCAAACAAAAAGGATAAGGAGAGGTCATTACTGAAGTAATAACTTCCAAGACTCAATAAAACTCTTGGGTTATCTCCCAACAAGTACTTTTCTTTAACTCCTTTAAGTTAGGCACAAGAAGAAAGAAATCAAGTATTTTCAAATGAAGAAGCATTAACATCAATACTTGCAAAATCTTCAACTATGAAAGGTATCTCATCTAAATGAGTTTTGGAGGATCCCTTCTCATCTCTCTTTGGTTTACTACTTTTATCAAAAGGATTTTCAGGAACAATCCAATCAAAATTATTTTCAAAGGCCTCATGCATCCCAACAAGCTTAAAGGGTATGGGTATCTTAAATTCCTCTCTAGACTTAGTTTTATCAGAAGTACCCACAATATCTACACATGAGCCTAGCATATTGTAATGCTCAAAGACCTTTTTGGCTTCCTTAGCAACATCATGGAACTCTTTGAGTAAACTTTCAAGAATAAATTCTCTCTTTTCAACATTCTTTTCTTCTTTTAGTTTTAAAAATAAAACTTGCATCATGGGGTTAAGGCTAACAAACCTAGACTCCAACATATAAACTAAAGAAGCTGCAACAATTTCATAATTAGGAGCAAGTTCTGCTATAGATCTATCCTCAATATCCTCATGTTGGTTAACATGATTGAAGAATTCTTCAATATTTACTTTCCCAATTATGGAGCCACTACCTATTGAAAGGTCTCCAAGGGTAAACTTGGGGAACAACATGGTGAGCTAGAGCAAGGTGGCAACTAGAGTAGGAACTAATTTTTTGTGTGTTTTTGAATAGATAAAGCAAACCAAACTAAACTATTTTTTTGGAGTTTTTGATAAAAAGAGGCAAACAAAACCAAGCAAAAGAAACTAAACAAACTAAAAACAAAGTAAAGAGAAAGGTTGAGGAGGACTTCCCTTGTGAAGACGTCCCTAGCCTCCCCAGCAACAGCGTCAAAAAACTTGATGGCGCTCGCTATTGACGTGGGAGCGCTTCGTTGGAAACCCTAAGAGCAAGGTGTGAAGAGCACAACAACAAGTCTTCCCTCAGTAAGAGACCGAGGTTATCGAACCAGTAGGAGGAAGGAAACGTCTCAAAGGTGTTGCAAGCAACATGGAAACCTGCACAACACAAACTCAAGACTTTGCCCCAACGAACAGTGAGGTTGTCAAGCTCACCGGTTTGCTGTAACAAAGGATTAAACGTATGGTGTGGATCTTAGAACTTTCGATAAATAGGAGTGTCGATCCCAACGAGGAGCAGAAGGTGCTGAACAGTGGTATGGAGCAGGAAATCCCTGTGAATACTTAGCAAACAGGTTTTTAGTGGTTTTCTGACAAGGCAACAAATCAGAGAGAAAGTAACAAAGACAGTAAACAAATGGAGCAAGTGGCCCAATCCTTTCTTAGCAAAGTACAAGCCAGTGGAAATACTTATAAGGACCAAACGTTCTCGAGGACACATGGGAATTCTATCAAGTGCTTTCGCTTCAAATAGCTGAGTACTCTTCTCTAGTGTTTGTAAGTGTTGTGTGGGTGAACCTGTGATAACATACTGCCCTTCCTAGGACTAATACATACTTGTGATTAAACCCCCTACAAACATCCGTAACTACAGGAAAGTAATTAAGATATAAATCTAACCACAGCCTTAAACTCTGAGATCCTACACTCCCTTGTGCAAAGGTGTCCTAATGGGGGTTCAGGTTTCTGTCACTCCGGCAACCCCACAATTAGTAGCCAAATACACAATGCATTCCCCTAGGCCCATAAATGGTGAAGTGTCATGTAGTCGATGTTCACATGACACCACTAGAAGAATAGCACCACAACTTAAATACTAAACCATTGAATAATAACTCATCACAGATTCACTACTAACAACATGACTTCTCCCATGTCCTCAAGAACTAAACGAACTACTCACAAGACATCATATGGATCAAGATCAAAGATGATATGGTAATGGATAACAATCTGAACATAAACAACAATCCAATGGTTCCACTCACAAGCATAAACTACAATAGTAATTAACACCGGGAAAGTTTCCCCTAAGAACTAAAGCAATATCCAACACAATTGTTACAGCGGGACGAAGTGGTGATGATGGTGCTCGTGGAGATGATGGTGTGGATGATGATGATGGTCCCGATGAAGCCTAGCTTGATTACGTTGTTGATGGCGATGGTCTCCCCTCTCTGGGAAGGAATTCCTCCGACAGAAATCTGTCTGCTGGAGAGATCTTTCTCTCTTCGTGTTATCCACCCCCAGAGGCGGCGGAAATCTATCTGTGGTCACTCCCTTGGTATTAGGGTTCCGAGGGGAAGATATAGGCGAAGGGGGAGAGTCGGAGGCCGGGAAGGTGGGACAAACCCACCCCAGGCGCCGCCTCAGGTGGGCCCGCGCCTAGGGGGTTTGGGCCCCCTGCAGCCCCCCTTTGCTCCTCCTTCTGGCTTCCTTCGTCTTCTGGTGAAATAATATGTTTCCATATTTTTCTGGTATTTTTTTGATCTTCGTGAAATTGCACCGAAACGCCTTCTTTTCCATCAGAATCCAGACTCCGGCAGTCCATCCTCCAGGAATCATCCAACATGCATAAACAGATGAAAATCCATAAGTAATACCTCATAATAAGACAAATATCAATGAATAGAGGTAAATTATGATATAGAAGGGTGATGCAAATTGGGTGTATCAACTCCCCCAAGCTTAGACTTCGCTTGTCCCCAAGCGAATACTGAGCTCAGTAAACATGTCCACAAGTTTATGGAGTGAAGTGTCGATAAAAGAATACGAGCAAGAAGCATCACACTTACCATTGGACAACTCATAGAAGAAAGCAACTCACCATTATATAACTTAGCTTGCAACCAAGTACAGCAGTCACAATAGAGATGCATAAAGATAAATCATAATTGGAATTGGCAAACTTGTTCCTGGTCAGAGGACACCTGGTAAACAGTTTCACAAAACCTCTTTGTAGAAGTTTCGAAATAGGAGCACTCTTTGCTCAAAAAGGTTTTTGACAAGTGAAGGCTTTCAAAGTAATACTCAATAGATAAGAGTTTTGTGCAAACAAGGGAGATAGAGAACATGATTGAATAAATCACCACATGAATGCTTGAAACACAACTCAAAAGCTTGCTGGAGATAGAGAGGAAGTAGGTTTACTGACTCAACTGGTAACTGGGAGAGAGGTCCCTTCTTAGAGGGTAACGGGGATTACAAGTCATAAAGAGCTTCCAAAAGATTATGGTACTTACTAGCTTTGAGCCCTCATTGCCCCTATCATAAGCATCTTGAGATGATTAAGGTTAAAGTGAACAAAGATGGAGTATATGCTTGACGAAATATAAGTTAGAAATCTCATGTCCCTTGAATATGAGGGCCACTCCTCATGCATACTCAACTTTGGGTCCAGTTAAGTTCTTGTCATTGTAAGTATTTGCATATCATTGAGAATCGCCAACAGGGTACCCCTTGCAAATGGTACACGAGCTTTCCGATGACCAAAATGACAAGGCAAGCAGACAATGAGCATCTCAGTGATATTTTTATTTACTATGCATATAGTTTTTAATTGAGGATGCTTCATAGATTACTCACTATGGTGATGCTGCAAGTTTCCACCATGATTAATCATGGCTTAGGCTAGCGGCCCAGGCGTTTCTCTAACACAGAATACAAACTCCATGGACTTACAAGTCCCCTCTTTATTTCACACCGTTGACATCCATAGACAAAAGAGCACGGTATCAACTATGTACGACAAGGTACAAGTGCAATGTTGAAAACGTTCCCCATGACAGCACGGTTATGCTAATCCCAACGTATAGATGCAAGCATATACAATTTCGATGTCCACAATGGTTTAAGTTTATTAGGGGCAAGTAAATAAAGTGTGCCATCAAGTTCGTGAGAGCTTTACTAACTAGTTTTCACATAACAAAATACTTTTTAATTTGAAAGGTAGATGAAGCTTGAGAATTTTCTAGGAATAGCAATAGCTATTAGGTAGATATGGTGGACACAAGTGGCAAAAGGTTTTGGGTTCAAAGGATTTTGGAAACATGAGAAGTATGCCTTCTCAAAACAGGTTTTTGGCTAGCAAGGCTGGGTAGCAAGCAAGAGAGTTGAAAGAAGCAAACAAACATACAAGTAATAAAGCCAAACATGCAATCTTCCTTGAAGACACAAAAGAATCTTAAATAAAGAATACTAAGCTTATGAGCCAACAAGAAAGAAAACAAATGGTACCAAATACCTGTAAGCTTTTTCTTTCTTTCTTTTCTTTCAAACTAGTGCCACTGACCAGAACTCGGTTTCCAAAACCAATTTAGATCCACTTGATGATACCAAAGTGGTGCCAATACCGAACAACAAGATCCATCATACAATAGAGATTGCAAACTAAAATAAGAAATGCAAAAAGTAAAAGATGAGACTTCTCATTAATATTCCAATAAAGGCACTCACACCAAGGGATACATAGATAATCAATTAAAGGAGAGATACTTCCACATGCAAACCAAACTATAAAATAACCTCTCTCCATAGATATGAATCCACTAAAAAGGTAAAAGTTGAAAGATAATGGTGGTGATACCGCGACACTCCCCCAAGCTTGGAACAAGCCAAGGGGATGCCAAACCTGATGACGAATTACTCCTTTGGTGGGGGTGTTCTCTTGTCGTCATAAAACTTCCAAGGCAATGGTTCCCCATACAAAAAGGATGTCTTTGTTTCTGCAATCCTAAAACTAGCAGCAGAGCTAATGCGATCAAATCTAGCTTCATACTCATAGTTTTTGATTTTGTATGTCATAGAGCTGTGCTTGCAATTGATTGGTGGTATGATGGAGTGAGAAGATCTCTTCTCGGAGCTCATCCACTTCTCCCTCATGCTTGGTGATGAGTTCTGAACTTATCTTGTGAATAACATCCACTTCGCGTTCTGCCATCTTCTTGTACTTGAAAACTTCTTGTTCCAACGCTTCCATCCTGTCTTCCAGGCTTCCTTCTCCTTTAGGGCCTTGAACTCATATATCTCCCAACAAGTACTTTTCTTTAATGCCTTTAAGTTAGGCTTGAAACTTCCAAAGATGCTCACATAGGATATATATATATCTAGAGTGAAAGAGAGCATCAAGGAGCAAATAACCAACACACTTGAGTCTAACCCACTTCCTATGCATGGGGGTATCATGAGAAAATGAATTGTTGAAACAAAATGCCACAAGCATAGGAATACAAAACAGATGCAACTTCAAAGCTCTCAACATAAAACGGGGAAACTTAACATCATTGAAATGCATAAAACCATGTTTCCCTCTCTCAAGATAACCTTCAGTAGCACTTTGAATAAAGTTGACAATATAACTGTCACTGGAAACAACTTTATCATCAGAATAAGAATACTTACAGTCATCAAAAAGAGGTCCAAGGTCATAGACTAGATCAATAGAAGCAAGTTGTTCCATCCTGAAATCTTTATTAGGCAAGCTATTTTCACAAGGAGCTTTAGCAAATTTGGAAAAGTTAAACTCATAAGAATCTCCATCAAACTTAGTTAAAAAAATTTCCTTCTTACAATCAATAATAGCTCCACAAGTGTTCAAAAAGGGTCTACCAAAAACGATAGGACAAGTTTTGCTAACTGCTGAATTAAGCACTAGAAAATCAGCAGGATATTTAATCTTACCACAGAGAACCTCCACATCTCTTACAATTCCAATCGGGCAAATAGTCTCCTTGTTAGCAAGGTGAATAACCACATCAATGTCCTCAAGCTCACGAGGACCAATCTCATGCATAATTTCCCTGTAAAGCTCATAAGGAATAGCACTAGAACTAGCACCAATATCACATAAACCATAGTAGCTATGATCACCAATTTTAACAGAAAGCACAGGAACACTAGCTTTTCTAGCCTTACTAAGATGAGAGATAATATTAGAAGCGTCTTCACAGAAGACAATGTGATCATCCTCTATATTTCTAGTGATAGTGTCTTTCACAATAGCTACCACATGTTCATCACTCGAATGCTGACCAGGCTCCATAGTTTTCATTGTACCTTTGTTATTTGCACTAACAATCATAGAATAATCCTTTACCTTAGCTGGGAAAGGCATTTTCTCAACATGAGGTTCAGGCACAATATGATCAGTAGTACAAATTTGAGTACTTCTAACAGGAACATGACTAACAACATCTTTATAAGGAGCATCGTACTTATTCCACTTCTTCTTGGGAACTTCAATGTAAGAGGCAAAGGCCTTAAAATAGCTGGCAATACTTTGGGAATCAAGACCAAACTTATTGCTAATATCACGGAAGTTATTAGTACCCATAAAAGATTTAATGCATTCATAGTCATAGTTTATACCTGACTTTCTTCCTTTGTCATTCTCCCAAGCTTTAGTGTTATCTTGAATACGGTCTAAGAGATCCCATTTAGCTTATTCCTTCATACTTGTGAATGATCCAGCACAAGAAGCATCTAGTAAATCTTTATCATGAAGAGATAGCCTAGCATAAAAGTTATTGAGGATAATATTGTTAGGGAGTTCATGAATAGGACATTTAAGCATTAGTAACTTCAATCTTCCCCAAGCTTGAGTTGTACTCTCTGCATCAAGAGGACAAAAGTTAAAAATAAGACTTCTATCCTTATGGATTTCACTAGGAGGATAAAATTTAGAGTAAAAGAGAGATGCCATCTCCTCCCATTCCATGGATTGTACATTCTTTAGCAGCTTATACCATGCCTCAGCTCTCCCTTTCAAAGATATGGAGAGTAAATTCTTCTTCACCTGTTCAGTTGTGATACCTGCACACTTAAAAAACCCGCATAATTCATGGATAAAAAGCAAGTGATCACCAGGATGGACAGTTCCATCCCCAAAATAATAATTATCCATAACACGATTAGCAATACTTGTAGGTATCTTAAAAGGATCTATCTCAACAAGTGGTGGTTCATCTACTACCCTTTCAGCGGTAGTAGTTCTCCCAAAAAGAAAACCAAATGGGTTATCCATATTGGAAACAAAGTAACAAACAATAACAAAAGCAATACTCACAGTAAAAAATTCCCTTACCAGTTCCACTTTTCAATAGCGCATCACTCCCCGACAATGGCGCCAGAAAATAGTCTTGATGACCCACAAGTATAGGGGGTGTATCGTAGTAATTGCGATAAATAGGAGTGTCGATCCCAACGAGGAGCAGAAGGTGATGAACAGTGGTATGGAGCAGGAAATCCCTGTGAATACTTAGCAAACAGGTTTTTAGTGGTTTTCTGACAAGGCAACAAAACAGAGAGCAAGTAACAAAGACAGTAAACAAACGGAGCAAGTGGCCCAATCCTTTATTATCAAAGGACAAGACGGTGGAAATACTTATAAGGACCAAACATTCTCGAGGACAATTGGGAATTCTGTCAAGTGCTTTCACTTCAAATAGCTGAGTACTCTTCTCTGGTGTTTGTAAGTGTTGTGTGGGTGAACCTGTGCTAACATACTGCCCTTCCTAGGACTAATACATACTTGTGATGAAACCCCCTACAAACATCCGTAACTACAGGAAAGTAATTAAGATATAAATCTAACCACAGCCTTAAACTCTGAGATCCTACTCTCCCTTGTGCAAAGGTGTCCTAACGGGGGTTCAGGTTTCTGTCACTCCGGCAACCCCACAATTAGTAGACAAATGCACAATGCATTACCCTAGGCCCATAAATGGTGAAGTGTCATGTAGTCGACGTTCACATGACACCACTAGAAGAATAGCACCACAACTTAAATACTAAACCATTGAATAGTAACTCATCACAGATTCACTACTAACAACATGACTTCTCCCATGTCCTCAAGAACTAAACAAACTACTCACAAGACATCATATGGATCAAGATCAAAGATGATATGGTAATGGATAACAATCTAAACATAAACAATAATCCAATGGTTCCACTCACAAGCATCAACTACAATAGTAATTAACACCGGGAAAGTTTCCCCTAAGAACTAAAGCAATATCCAACACAATTGTTACAGCGGGACGGAGTGGTGATGATGGTTCTCGTGGAGATGATGGTGTGGATGATGATGATGATCCCGATGAAGCCTAGCTTGATGACGGTGTTGATGGCGACGGTCTCCCCTCTCCGGGAAGGAATTCCCCCGGCAGAAATCTGTCTGCCGGAGAGATCTTTCTCTCTCGGTGTTTTCCGCCCCCAGAGGCGGCGGAAATCTATCTGTGGTCACTCCCTTGGTATTAGGGTTCCGTGGGGAAGATATAGGCGAAGGGGGAGAGTCGGAGGCCGGGCAGGTGGGCCAAATCCACCCCAGGCGCCGCCTCAGGTGGGCTCGCGCCTAGGGGGTTGGGCCCCCTGCAGCCCTCCTTCGCTCCTCCTTCTGGCTTCCTTCATCTTCTGGTGAAATAATATGTTTCCATATTTTTCTGGTATTTTTCTGATCTTCGCGAGATTGCACCAAAATGCCTTCTTTTCCATCAGAATCCAGACTCCGGCAGTCCTTCTTCCAGGAATCATCCAACATGCATAAACAGATGAAAAGCCATAAATAATACCTCATAATAAGACAAATATCAATGAATAGAGGTAAATTATGATATAGAAGGGTGATGCAAATTGAGCGTATCAGCAAATGACAGGAACTGAGCAAGGCATAACAATGCAATACTAGACAAAAAGATCCTATGAAATTCGATTGGTAAATACAACAATATACATAGACCGCCATCCAACTGCATCTATGACTAGAAGTCCACCTTCGGGTTATCATCCGAACCCCCTCCAGCATTAAGTTGCAAGCAACAGACAACTGCTTTAAGCAAAATGTGTAAGGTAAACAATCCACTTGATCCATGAACAACAGACCGTTGTTTTCTCCCTAGTGGCAACAACACATCTACAATCGAAGAGATTTCCGTCACTTCCCTTGGGAACTAGAGGCATGAACCCACTATCGAGCATAAATACCCCTTTTGGAGTCACTAGCAACTATTTGGCCAAGATAGCTACTAACAACGGAGAGCATGCAGGATCACAAACAACACAGGCATGATAGAATCAATAAGACAAAACCATTAATCAATCTGACATAGTAATCTCAATATCCATCGGATCCCCGCAAACACAATATGCATGATTACAAATAGATTAGATCTTGATCATGAACAGAGCTAACAAGATCTATACATGAAAGCACAAGGAGGAGACACAACCATCTAGCTAGTACATGTACCCGTAGTCCAAGGTGGAACTACTCACGCTTCATACCGGAGAAGAAGGCCTCCGGTATGATCTTCCCTCCGACAGGGTGCCGGGAAGAACTTCAGATCCCCTCGATCTAGGGATGATGGTGGCGGCGGCTACAGACGGTTTCGTGGAGTTTTGATCGGGTGCCTAGGGTTTCTGCATTGGAGGCTTCTTATAGGTGAAGAGGGAGGCCGAGAGAGTGCCCGAGGCGGCTGCACCCCCAGGCATGGGGTGTGCCCACCCGCGTGGCCAGGGGGTGTGGTCCCCTCGAGGCCCTCCTTCGTCTCGTCTTCTGGCTTCGTATTGCCCACGGTAAAATATTGACTTTGGCTTTTGTCCCGTCCAATTCCGAGAATATTGATTTTCTGCCTTTCTGGAACCAAAAACAGAAAAATAGGCAACTAGCACTGTGGCAACTTGTTAATAGGTTAGTTCCAGAAAACATATAAAAACACCTCAAAGTATAGACAAAGCAAATCAAAGAAAAGTAGATACTAAACAAGCATGGAACATAAAAAATTATAGATACGTTTTCGACATATTAGTGCATATTTTGCCTTTTCATAAAAATATGTGTCCAACTGTACATACATGCCAGAAACATTATACAACTAAGTTATTAGGAAAATACGAGGTATTTTAGACTTTCTCGATAGTTCTACAATTTAGTGTTGTCACACAAATTTTAGAATATAGTATTTCTATTTTACCCACATTATAAATCATGGCAACGACTATTTTTCATTTCAATTATTAGATATCTATGGAGTATCTTCTTTGTGTTTCATATGATGTAATGAAATAAACTTAAGATAACAAGACGTTCTAATCATGGTATAAAATCGATGAATGATTAAGTGGTAAGAAGTATGCCATTCAGGTAGAATCATTATAAAAGACAGGTAAAATACATATGATTGAATGTGTAGAACCTCTGGAATAAGAACGGATATAATAGATGAAAATATATTGGCATTCTAAAAACCACAATGTGATACTTCTAACTATGAATCCGATGTATGAACATTTTAAAAAATCCTTTGGAAAGAAAAATAATATCATAAAAAGTTGTGTTAATTTTTCATTACCATTATTTCAGCAACATAGTAATATATAAAAATAATGGTCAAAGTTTTACCATGGATACTCTATTAAACGTATACGACTCGCAAATTTAAAATTGTGTAGTAAGGAAGAAACAAAAAATGTAGATATTCTAGCTATTAAATTTGACATGCCTATTAGCGAGAATGACAATATTCTCCTTTGGGTTCATCAAAAAAAGGAATCAATGATAATTAATCTTGCATACTGGTCTAACATGATTAAAAAACCATAGGTCTATTTAATAATCTCATATCACTTATTAGAAAAACACATTGGTCTTTTAACAGTTAAAATAATAATTGTTTTCCCATAATTTTAACATTCTAAAAATTTCCACTCACGCGTGGGCTATTTTACTTAGAATAACATTTGGATACACATGGGACTGTACTAATTCATATCATAAAATGTGATACATATGAGATAATACCTTTCTTTCTCTAACACTTTCGACACATTATAGATGATGTCCTCGCAATTGCGAGGGCCACCTTGCTAGTTGAGATATGATAATAAAATCTATTCATTATTTTCATCTAGGGAATATCGCTTTCACTAAGATGATGCACACACAACCTCATTCCAAAACACCAAGAATATCAGAAGCAACTACATAAACACCACTGGATATCACTATTTCATCAATAAATCCACCATAATATCATCAACCAATAAATCACCATGGTGACATAGGAGATGGGAGCCAAGGTGTTGGGCAAGGGCAAGTATGGAGAAGGCATGGCAATCTAGGAGCTAGAAGAAGATCAAGGACCAACCAAGAGGAGAAGACTAGGCTAGTACTAGAAGAAAATCATCAAGCCACTCCAAGCAACATCACCAGTAGCAGGTGCACTATCCTACAAACTATGCATAATAGTTGTTTTTACTATTTCTTAGGCATAATATAGGTATTAGAGAATATCCTTAGAGTTACACTCAAATGGAGTGTAAAATCAACACTAAATATTGGCAAATAAAATGAATAGCACTTGTGCTTTAACTATCAAGAGACTAGGTCTCATCCTTTGCATCATTGACCTAGTTTAGAGCAAGGAGAAGGATTAGCCAAGAAACAAAGTAGACAATCTTGCTGGCTGGCCACTACTGGGCACATTCCAAATATTTGAAGAACCTCAATAGCAACCTAGCAACACAAATGCCACTAGGGCCAAGGTTTATCAAGTCCAGCTACAAAATAGAAATCACCAACCATTATAAATAAAGGATCTGATTCAAATCATTTTTATATGTATAAAAACTAGGAATCATTTGGATATCATTACTGCCAGATGAACAAGCTCACCACATACAAGAAATTCATTACAAAGCATGTGGAGGAAGCACACATTTCTCAGATACAACACCAGGGATTAAGAATATAAGCTCACTGTCACACTAACAATACATCAAACATGTACAAGATACATATATGCAAACATTAAACACTGACTGAATCATCAAGTTTAAGTAAGTATTAACCAAGACACAAACCTTAACACAGAACATTAGGAGCTCACTATCACCTAGGTAGTACCACTAATATTCATAGAGTTTGAATCATAGTAAATGATTTAACCAAGAACATCATCTTAGCATAAATTTCCCATGGTATGAGATGCTATTAATTCTATCAACATCACATAGACATTAGTGGTGTATAATATCCAGTATAAACGAATGGAATTTCCACCACTAGATCATTTAAACTAAGATATAATCAAGGATCCAGAATATCATATTTAACCACAAAGATTACTACTAGATTAGGACTAAAACTAACTAGATCATGATAGGGTTAATCATCATCCTACACTAACTACTGCAAATCCTTAATGGGGATTACACATGCAAGAACCCTAATTAGGGTTAATATCAGAGAGATGGTGAGACTTATAGAAAGAGGGAGAGAGAACAAGAAAGAGGGAGAAACGAAAGGAGGCACCTACCTGGGGAGAGTATTAGCTTGCCTAAGAGGAAGTAGATGAAACATCGGCTACAACGGCAAAGCACAACGACAACGCGATGGCATGGCGGCACGAGGAGCACCACATCACTCAACTCGTGCCGAGCCACACCGCAATACCATGGCCACCACAACACCATAGTAGCCTAGTGAGAAGTCCACCACAGCACACCACCGGTAGACGACGGTGCGAGTTCGTCGAACCCTAATCTCTAGAGAGGGGTCAACACAACTAAGAGAGAGAGCGCCCAACGAATCAAACTATACCAATCGATGCAGCATCCCGTGATTCATCGATTACACCACAGCGACAGCTTGAGTGGCTAGAGCTCGCCAAAATCGGAGGAGAGCATGAAGTGGTTCCATCACATCGCTAGAGAGGGGGAGAGAAAGGAGTCGGGGTCGACTGTCTGGAGAAGGAGGTAGGCCAATGCACAAGCCAGAAGGGTTGAGCGGGGTTGAACCCAACCTAGTGGGCCAGATGGGCTTTGTGGGCTAGGCAAGGCTAGCCCTAGGGTCAAGCCCAGTTTAAAAGAAATAATATGCAAATAAAAAAATAAAAATTCCAAAAATACCCTCATGCGTATTTAAGATCTAGAAAAATAAAGAAAAATCATAAAAGTACATATGATATCTCTAAATGTTCACAAAAAATTATAACATATCCAATAAAAATATTAAGTTGTCTTTAATAGTAAATAAACAAAAACAAAGTATTTGGAAACATCAATTCCTTTATGGAATTATACAAAAATAAGAATAAACCATAAAAATAAATAAAAATAATTTTTAAGATACTTAATAAATATAGTTCACTAGAAAAATAATAATTATATTATTCCATAAGGTTTTAGGATTTTTAAAGAAATAAATAATTAAAGATATTTAAAAATCTTAACAATTATCAAAATAAAAAGGGAGATAATCTCTTTTATCTATAAAAACCAAGTAAATTCTTACGTTGTTATATATAAATTATTCAATAAATAATTTTAAAATCTTAAAGGATTCTTTTAAACTTAATAATGGGGGTAAACAGACAAAGAAAGGTATTAAAATAAAAGTTAAGTATTTCATGACATTACTACGCATAAATGCATTATTTGTTTCTTTAAATATTGTCCTTACCGGGCAATAATGGTGTTTTGTAGAAACAGGAACGCAAGATCAAGTCAAAGTATCTGACTACATTACCATGCAGTCACAAGGCAAGTTCATCACTTGCTCATGTCATTTGATGTGTTTACAAAGTATTTAAAATGTTATAATATCACCTATCTTCGAAAAGGAGTCAGAAAATACTATTTTTCACAATACAATGAAATATTGATTATCAACCTAAAGTGTTGATAATCTATTATGATTAGAAGTGGAATCTAAAGTTCCATATGCTCGAAAGAAGGCCATATAGGATTTAATAACCAATGTCGTCAGTAATTGTGGTACCGTTTATTACGTATTGACTATAAGATTTGGAATGCGACGGTGTTAGCTGAATCTTCTTTCTTTTGCATGTTAATGGATGCGTAGGTCGTGGATGAAATCCTTGTAGAGTGGTTTAAATTGAGAGGATTATACAGCAGGTGGATGGAATCCCTCAACGTCCCATGGCATTTCTGACATCTATTTCAAAATTGTGCACTTCGTGTTGTAATTCAATAGGTGGGCACAGATGTACAAGATGGTGGGAATGCGGGGTTGCGAGGAGGGCAGCAATTGGCTTGCATCATCTACTGGTACCTACATCAAGAAATTGTGTATGGGAAAATACACTCGGTTGTGCAACAAGGATTTAGTCTCTTATGGGTAAAGCAACGCTGCAGAGTGTATAAAAGTGTGATATATTACGCCCTATTTTGGGAAGGACCTACGAACACGGCAGGAAAGGAACTCCATGAAGTTCTAGTCAACCCGTGAAGACCAACAAACATAGTTTTTTTAATAATAAAAATAACCTTTGAAGAAATGTTTACAAAAATTGCATAGAGCATGAGACTTATAGTTTAAGTGGTAGCTAGTGCATCAAACTTCACACTTTTTATATAATAAACTTGTTGGGTAACACTGTTACTCACTATTTCCTTTGATGTATGCTTAGAACCTGAAGAGCATGAAGAAACTCAAGTGTATGCTATAGAGTGCCAAGATGATATCTTCCATGAAGAGTCAGATCTTCCCGGTGGAGTTGAAGGAGTGGATTATGAAATCCTCTACGGAGCTAAAGTCCATTAGTCAAAGTAGTTATTATAATAGAAGTAGTATTAAGGTTGAGTCAGGCAGCCTAGAACTCTACAAAATAAGCTGTTGAGCTCCCGTCTTGTTAATTAGTTTGAATCTTTTCATTCTTATGTTCGAGTCACTTTAAAGTAAGTGCTAGTTGTTGTAAGTTGGTGAACTTCGTATCGTTATTTTGGTATTGTAATAATATGTTTGTATGTAATATGGACCCGCAATGTTTCTGCTATATCACTCTAAGGGATATGATATATGCGGAGCGGGGCTTCTGGAAATATCATGTCAATGACTTGCGTACTATAACATGTTGTGGTATGATGGGTCACCGCACACCGCCCCTCTGCATGATGCACCTCGAGCCACTCCGTAGATCGCGGTGCTCGGCAGCCTCTACCACCGGCCTCCACATCTTTCCCAGTCCACAAGAGGATGATGATCTTGGATCTTAACTTCACTCCTCCAAAAGAGGAGGATGGAGTACCTGAATATGTGCAAGATCATGGTCAGGAAGAAGATATGGAAGATCAAGTGGTATGTAAATCTGAATTAACAAGTTCTTTATCTAGGACCTTTGTATAAACTGGCCATGTAAAAAAACACATGTTCTCTAGTTTGGACTGTAAGTATTCATCAGATAGTTCACAACACTCCTGAACTCTGTCAAAACTCAAAACCTTTCAGTCAATACTTCTTGGATGCAATGGAGTGTACCCTTTTGCTCTTTCCTGCATTTACATGAACCCTCATACTTAGCTAGCAGCCTAACAAAAGACGAAACTAAACAATGGGTATAAATCTTGTTCAAGGGGAATCCAATTAACTACCATGTAAAAGAAATTTCAGTTAATTGACCGTTATGGCTTGCATAGTTAACTACATCTTTTAGACCAGATTTCAGTTAAAGTTTAGTTGTAGTTCCTATTAGTCAGCAAAGTTTTATTGTGAAACAAAGGTAAGCAAAAAGTATGTCAATCATTTCTCACTGAATATTTAGCGGAAGGTCTACAACTCTCTAGAGAACGGTCACATGTATGAAAATAGCTAGTTACTTGAGTAGTAGCAAATTAAACTGACTTTGCCACTGAATACTTAAATCATAAATAGAATGATATTTACATGCTTCAATCCTTCATGAAGGTGGTTCACCTCATGATATATATGGCACTTCAGAGAACAAACTGTACCTTGCAACACATTCTACACAGTGTACAATCTCATGATATCCGTATTCCATAAAACTTGTCAAAATTCAACTCCCATAAACACTACTAGAAAAACGCCTATTCGTGGCGCACCTGAAAAGGCCTTCCGTGGCGCACTAGCAGTGTGCCACGGGCCTCGCGCTACGGCTATCTCGTAGCCATGGCGCACTGCATGGTGCGCCACGGTTATATCGAGATAGGCGTGGCGCACTACCAGGTGCGCCACGGGTAGGGGTACAGGTGCGCCACGGATGTTTTTTTCAAAAATAAAAAAATGCAAAAAACACCCTTGTTTTGAATTGCAAAAGCAATCGGGTCCGCATCGCCGCTGTCGTGTCGCCTCGCTGGAGCATGGTGGCCGTGGCCACGACCTACCACCGCAGGGAGGTGCGGGAGGCCGTGGCCGTGCTACTCCTCGCCGGCATCGAGGAAGAGAGGGAGAAGGAGGTGTGGCTGGAGAAGGGAGGAGGTCGCCGCAAGGAGAAGGAGGTCGTCGGAGATCGTCGTCGCTCTTCGTGACTGCAAGGAGGAGGAGGCCGGAAGGAAGGAGGTCGTCGCCGTCATGACTGCAAGGAGGAGGAGAAGGTCACCGCCGCCATCGCCATCGTCACTGCAAGGAGAGGAGGATGCCGGAGCAAGGAGGAGGAGAAGGCCACCGTCGCCATTGTCAGTGCAAGGGAAGGAGGAGAAGGAAAGGAGGAGGAGGAGGAGAAGAGAGAAGGAAAAGGAGGAGGAGAAGAGAGAAGGAAAAGGAGGAGGGAGGAGAATGAAAAGGAGAAGAGGGAGGGAATAGGGGTAGGTGGGCGGGGTGGGGATTCGAAATTTGAATCCCGCCCAAGCTTATCCGTGGCGCACTAGGTGGTGGTGCGCTACGGGTAAGTCGCCCTCTATTTTTTTTCTGCAGGAAAAAACGGTCTTTTGACCGTAACTTTTTACTCTTTTCGAATTTTGAAAATCTAAAAAATCTCTAAACGACCGGAGGCCCGGTCATTGCGATCAGATGCGAAATCTCGTTCTCGTCATTTTGGTATATTATACGTTTTTTTCGATATTGTATGCAAAAGTTACGGCCTTTTTATCGTGGCATGACTTTTTTTTGCAGATAAAGTCGAATCTCATGTTTGTTAATTTTACTAGAAGCTATACCACATTACCTACCTAAATATGAAAGGATTTAGTTTTTTGAAGTATTTATCATTTTCTTTTATTTTTTGCAAAGCCTAAAAAGGTGATCCAAGGGGGGGGTGGAGTTGGTGCAGGATAGTTAGGCGTAGGGCACTAGGGCAAGGTGCCGCATATGCCATAGTACGCCACAGATGTGTCTGGCCGTTTCACAACCGAGAGGGGCATGCGCTTAGACGTAGCGCACCCTTCCATGTGCGCCACGGTTGACACTAACAACCGTAGAGCACCTACCCTATGTGCGCTACGGATGTTTGTCGTGCGTCCAACGGGGCCCTGGCCCACACATATCTGTGGCGCACTATGGTCATGTGCGCCACAGTTGTTCTAGTTACTAGTAGGACACTGCCCATAGGTGAGCCACGCCTGTTTTAGCCGTGGGTCACTTCAACCATGTGAGCCACGGATGTGCTGATTACCTATACCCATTTTCCTAGTAGTGAAACCTAGCCGCCGGCTCCTTTATATAGGAAGCTAGGAAACCTAGTCGGTTTGGTTAGGACAGGCCCAAACTAGCAAAAAAAAACTCCAAACCGAACCAAATTTCATTATCTGCGACATGGCCTGGAATCTATAATACAATAGAAAACCGATTTAGACTCGAATAAAAAAAACACAACTAAAGAAACATAAGTGGTGTGGAAATGGGTCCATAGTTTCAAGGCACTAGTACAACTTCATGAGAGTCCACGAGAGGCCCAAGCCATTGTTGGGATCCAATTCAGATAGTGTGCCTCTGGTGGTTGATGAATTGTAGGAGCAGCCTCGGGGGTTGCACGGGAGGCATTCTAGTTTGGTGGTGCTACTTGATGGCAGAGTCTTGACTTTCAAGGTGAAAACATAATGTCCAGCTTTCATTGGTTGTTTCTGGCAATGACCTTCTGAAGTTATTGTTTTGAGAGCTCATATTTTCCTCAGGGTGAAAACCTAGATATTTGATCGGGCGATGATGGTACTTGTGCACTATTTTCCTTCTTGGAGGTACCGCTTTTGAAGAACCTTTTATTATATCGGGTTTTGTCTTTCACGGTGGTTTGTGCGATGTTGCTGCGAGGAATTGATCACCGTGGCAGGGCCTTTTCCTTTTCTTATTTATTTCCTTTTTAGGTTGTGTGCATCCTCGATGTCTTTTATGACATTTTGTTGGTGCAAAGACGGTGTAATTGGTATCTTCACATTATTAATATATTATCTCTATCGAGAAAAAACATATTACATGCCACTTGATTAAGTCTCCATCGATGGACCTTACAAAACAAATTATGCCCCCACCCCTTACTACCATAATCCTTTCAAAGAAAATTTCTTTGACCCGTGCCTAGCACTAGCAGCCTAGTCTCGAAAAGTATTAAGGTCTTCCCAAACTGCTCATTCCTAGCAAGTCATCATATGTAAAGTATCGACTTACATATGCAAACCTCCCCGTTATTAATCCATCATTGTCTCCTTACTCAACAATATTAGACTCTAGCAAGGGGGCAGTTGGGATGAGGTGCACAACTTCTTGTTAATTAACCTATGTCTGAAAGTTTTTTTCTCTAGTAGTAAAATCCAACAAGGTTTGAATGTTGGATCTAGTTGAGGCGTCGTTTTTTTCTTGAAATTTCACCGATCTTTTAATTATCATCATCAATAGCAATACATAGAGGTCTAAAAGAATCAGGATGACGTGGATAGCAGTTTGAGCCGAAATAATCTTACACTATTATTTACTCTGATATTCTCTTTATCGAGAAAAAAAACATAATGCATGCCAGAGAGCTTAGCTTAGCTCACTCGATTAGGTCTTGATCGATGGACCTTATAAAACAATTATACCCCCTCCACTACCACAATCCTTTCAAAGAAAATTGACCGTTCCTAGCACTAGCAGCCTAGTCTTGAAAAGTATTAAGGTATTTCCAAACTGCTCATTCCTATCATGTCATCATATATAAAGCATCGACTTGCATATGCAAACCTCCCCCGCTATTAATCCATCATTGTCTCTCCTTACTCAACAATGTTAGACTTTAGCAAGGGGACAGTTGCGATGAGGCGCACTTCTTGTTAATTAACCTACCTCCTTTTTGGCCGCATGAAAAGTTGTGTTTCTCCGGTACACCCTCCGCTCCATATTAATTGATTCAAATTTAACTAAATTTAAATGAATCTAGACACTATTTAGTATATATAAGTTTATTCAAATTTTGATAATTCAAAGTCAATTAATATGGATCGGAGGAAGTAGTAAAATCCAGAAAGGTTTGAATGTTGGATCTAGTTGAGGCATCGCTATTTTTTTTTTTGAAATTTCACTGATCTTTTAGTTATCATCATCAACAGCAATACACAGAAGTCTAAAACTAATAAAAAAGTACAAATAGATCGATGGGCCACCTTGTGGTCACTATAGACACTAGCGCGAGCCGCTCTGGCCTTTCCACATCATCGAAGCCGAGCAAAACTTATCATAATAAAGCTTGTTGTAGTAGATAGAGGAAAGTCGTGGCAATTTCTGTGTATTAGATTAAGACAAGTGGATATTTGTGAAGGTTACATAAATCGTTCTATCTTCAGGCCAGCAAGAGAAACCAAACAACTATCCAAAAACGCAAAAGAGATGGCTGAGCTTGAGGAGACGTGGAGGTTGCCAAAGGTAGTCCAAGAGCTGGCTGCCGGCGTCAAGGAGCTGCCAAGCCGGTACGTACTGCCGGAGCAAGCACGTCACGGTGTCTTGCTTGTAGCGAACGAGATGCCGGAGCTGATTCCCGTAATTGATCTAAGCCGGCTGCCTGTTGATGACAACGAGGCCGACAAGCTCCAGGCGGCTCTGCGGGGCTGGGGTCTTTTCCTGGTAAGCTTCTTCTTGCACCTTAGTTCTGTTTTGCTTCATGAATATCTTGCTGTTTTCACTAGCGTGCAACAACTTATGCGTTCACCTGCCCAGGTTATCGACCATGGAATAGAAGACTGTCTGTTGGATGATGTGATGAGTGCATCAAATGAATTTTTTGACCAGCCACTTGAAGAGAAACAGAAATGCAGCAACCTAATAGATGGCAAGCATTTCCAGGTTGAAGGGTACGGCAATGACCAGATTAAAACTCAAGATCAAACCCTAGACTGGTCCGATCGACTACATCTTAGAGTTGGACCAGAGGATGCGATAAACTTCGCCAATTGGCCCACGCATCCGGAATCATTCAGGTCACCATTCTGTCATCTGAAATACAATTTTAATTTCCCTTCTATAAAGAGGATGCCTCCGAAAAATGCTATTAGCTCCCGAGCTCCATGGAGCCCTTTTATTAAAATAAAAAAAAGAAGCGAAAGCCAAATTCTTGTACTCCCTCGGATCCAAATTAATTACTCGAATTTTGTCTAAATTCGAATATATCTAGACATGTTTTATTATTAGATACATCCAAATTTAGATAAATCTAAATCAATTAATTTGGATCGGAGGGAGTATCTAAAAATAATCTGATTTTTTTCATATGAATACATCTACATCCAGTATGTACGGCAAATGTTTTGTCCAAATATGTACTGTTCGTGATCTACACAAAAAATACAAATGTGGAGATAAAAACAAGTTTTTTTTTCATTTTAACAGCCACAATTTTGTCATTTTGTGTAGCCCACAATTCTCAATATTTCAACGCAAAGTTTTGCATATGTGAAGATAATATAAATATATATCCACCTCTCAAAAACCATAATTTCTTGAACGTCTAAATACCATCATTCATTTTTCCAAAATACCGGGCTCCAAAACGACGCACTTGGATACCTCACAATTTTTAAAAATATATGCGCTAGAGTTTGACATCTGTTGGGATTTTGAATGGTAGTTGGTTTCTCATGGTTTTTCTTCTTAATATAGTTAGTCCCGATTTTTCTCAACAAAGTATACTAGTTAACAGCTGTAGGATCTAGCCACAGAAAATCCAGAGCAAGTAGTTGTATCTATGTACAGTAAATAACCAAGAGTAAGTTAATCCAATTGATCGGTCAAAACTTCTTCAGGTTTGCTCTACAGGAGTACACATCAAAAAGCAAGAGGATAAAAAACATAATCCTTGGGGCAATGGCCAGGATCTTGGATCTTGAGGAATGTTACTTTCTTGACCAATTCAGCGACACGGCTCCCACGACTGTTAGAATAAACCACTATGTCCCCTGCTCAAAGCCAGATCTGGTACTTGGCTTCAAGGCTCACTCTGACGATGGTGTCCTTGCGATTCTTCTCGTCGATAATGATCTAAGCGCACTTCAAGTTCTTAAGGATGGCCTGTGGTACAACGTTCCAACTAATCCGCGCGCCTTACTGATAAATATTGGGGACTTCATGGAGGTAACTATAAATCCGCTTTACCCTTGGTACTATATCTGTAGCTCGTGATGTTATAATTTGGTTAATTGTTTTTTGCGAAATTTTATATATCTATTAATAATCATCAACAGCAGTACAAAGTGTCTTAAAAGTAATAAAAAATACAAATAGGTTAATAGTGTTAGAGTATTGTACTTATACGATTGTTATGGTAGTTTAGGATAGTTAGGACTCTAGCCTAACTTGACTTGTACTTCAAGATGATCCCTGTACGTCTATATATACTCGCCCATGAGGCTTAATAATACATCCAACATATTACGCCAATCTCATAATCTTACGTGGTATCAGCCTAAACCGATTCCAAACCTAGCCGCCGCCGGCACGTTTCCGCCGCGCTGCCCCCGGGGAGGTCGATCTCCATGATCTCCGCCGGGGGCCGCGCAACCCGTACGCAGGGTTCGTTCGTCGATCCGTGATCGGCCGTCCTGCAAGTCTTTTTTTTCCGATCTCTTGATCGGTTTTCTTTTTTGGTTTACCGATCTTAGATCGGATTGCGTCGCCCTCCACCGCCGTGATCATCGCCGCGCCTCTACTCCGACCATCGGCACCGACGATCTACACCGCGCTTGTGCGCCTGCCCTCTCCGCTATCGTGCCTGCCTCGGCAGGATGTTGCGGCCTCACGACAGGCTGTCGCGTACCGCGGACGGCTGCTATGCCTTCCTTGGAAGGCTGTCGTGGCTGCCCCCCTTGGATCGTCTTCGTCGTCATCGTCCGGGACTTCACCGACAACGCCACCATCGACTCCGATCTACGTGTCGTCCACGCCATGGCGCATACGGCGCACCGTCGGTCTGATCAACCGATCTCGCGCCTGTCTACGCCAAGCACGTCCTCGAGCACGCGCCTACCACCGATCGATCTACGGGCTGCCGATGCGCCGCCCGAGGTTTGGTCCATATTACCGGCTTCCAACGCGCCTTTTTTGGCGTGTACATCGCTGGTGGTCTCCCAGCCACTGCACCGACTTGCGCCCTGCAGCTATGCCGCCCCCTCGGGTCATAGCGTTGCTGCACGCAGTCTACTACGCCGTCCCAGTGCATCGACGTCCTCGACTTTTACCGCGCCTACTCCTACAGGCGTGGATCGCCGCCGCCTGCACGTGGTCATCGTCATGTCGCCGGGTTCTTCTTCGCCTACTTCGAGTACCGCCGCCGCGCCTCTCTAGGCATCCAGCATGACCACTTTAGGTCGCCGTCTTCTATGTCTTCTCCACATCGACCTCGTCGGCATCGTCATACGATACTGGCGCACAGGTTCATGATGGCAACTACCCCTGCATGCCTGGTACTGGCAACACCGGTGCGTGCCTTCGTCCCCGACGCGTTCCCGAGTCTGGCAAACTCGCGTTAGACGCCTCGTCTTTGTCGGCATGATAACATCTTCTTCGGCATCGACACCTTCCTCTACGACTGCCTCGACCGCATCAGCGACGCATTCTTCTTGGCATACTAGGTTCTGGCAGAACCAAGATGTGTCTTCGTCCCCGACGTGTGCCTAGTTCTAGAAAAAAATTGGCGCCGATCGTACCCGACGGCTCGGACTGCATCGACTCCGGCATTGATCGACACCTTCGACCTGCCTCGACACGTCTCCGTCATCCTCTTCGCGTACTATGCGCTTGTGGCTTCATGTGCGGCTACATCGACACCGGCAACCCCGACCACGATATCGATCACGGCAACCCTTCGCACGGCTACATCGACCTCGGCACCGCTCCACGCTCTCTGCTCCCTCGACATCGGCACAAGGCTTCCACCTCGCTTGAGCATCATCAGCCTCCTCTACAGTCCAAGCATTCGCGCCGTGACATCGTCTACGACACTCCCGCTGCGACTGCGGGGGGATGTCAGCCTACTGGTCTACTTCGGCACTCCAGTCTGACCGTTTGCGACGTTCTTGTTGTTCACGATGCTACCGCTACGACTGCGGGGGAGTGTCAGAGTATTGTATGTATAGAATTGTTATGATAGTTTAGGATAGTTAGGACTCTATCCTAACTTGACTTGTACTCCAAGATGATCCATGTACGTCTATATATACTCGCCCATGAGGCTCAATAATACATCCAACATATTACGCCAATATCATAATCTTACAAATAGACCAACTAGCGACGAATACAAACACTGGCATGAGACGAAGGCGCGTCGCCGTCCTCGCCCCTCCATCACTGGAAGCTTGTCGTAGTATAGCTTGTTGTAGTAGACAGACGAGAAGTTGTCGTGCTAAGGTCCCAAAGAACCAACACACCAGAGCAGCAACCATCGCCAAAGATGACCAACGTAGATAGGAAGAGACTGACGTCAAAACACATCAACAAAAAACAACCAGATCCCAAGGGATCTGTCGGACACACGACTCCATACGTCCTTCGTCGATGCTAGACACACCACCGGAGCGAGGATAGGACGGAGAGTATCTTATTCTGACTTCAGGACGTAGTCGTGATGTGTAACTACCTCGGTGAATTACGCTCCTAGTTACAAGCCTGGACGAGCGGAAATGGTTGAAATAGTATGGTGGGGCCCAAATGCCACTCACAGGTGGACCTTTCGGCCGTCCCAACCATTTCCAATCATCGGGACAAGAACGGGCGGCGTAATCGGCAGGCGAAGGGATCAACTACATACACAAATGAGTATGTATGCAAGCCACCATACAACAGTACATCAGAGCCATTCCATCTAAAAGAAAGGAAATATAGCAACACCATACGGCAAGATTCAAATGTCCTAGATAGATATAATAGTTTAGGATATCTCCTCATACATCACACATCAGAGTATCAGGCGGAAGCGGCAAACAAGATCCGAGTACGGATAAGAAGCAAATCGGCATAAGATGCCCCATAAATAAGCACATCCAGCCCACAGATCTCACGGATCCCCGTTCCTAGAATCTCTACACCGAACGATCGTTGCCCACATCGTCCGCCTCCTCCACCCAGTATCCATCTTGTGAGTGTACCTGTTCATCTGAATCAAACAATTTATCGTGTGAGACCCTAGGGGTACTCAGCAAGTCTTTATGCCTCTAAAGGGGACACAACCTGGGGTGACGCAATTGCAGCAAAAGATAAACCCTAACAGTTCTATAGATACTCGCTAACCATCCACCTAACCATAGATAGACGGATGTCCGGGAATTAATGACAACAGTTATAACAGTAATACCATCAGATCCATCCTCCTCCTCGCTTACCAACGAGGAAACGGACGAACAACCCCCCATCCGTTGGCAATTTTATTAACCATTCCATGAGTGTTGCACTATTTACTAGTCGCCATTTAGTCAAATTAAAGCGACTTTAGTTATGCTTGTCTATGATCGAGAAACTGCTCCAAGTCGTCCATAACCATGACACGGCTTTCGAAAGTTTTACCTGCAGGGTGCACAAATAGCAACACACACTCGATCAACCTCGAAAACCAAATCAAAACCCAACGAGGCCTTCACGACAAAGCAATCACAGATTCGAAATATTTCGGGGCCACCCCATTGAGTACACCCGAACGGTTAGCGACCGAGACGGACTCAAGGTTTGCGTCAATGGTCAGAAACGATCGGGAACCCAAATGTGACTGGCTTGTCGATACCGCGAAAACTCCGCTTACCTAAACAGTACAGTGCTCCTCGCACAATCGTAAATTAAGCGAAAAGCATGGCATAAGTATAGGATAGTAAATAAAACCTCAAACTAGTTTGTGGCCCCAAGAAATAAGAATGAATCAAGCTCTCGCCTGGGGGTCCCATAAGCCTCCGGATGTGGATAGCGCCAATATTCAAGGAACATGAATCAAGTACTCGGGGTCCCACGGACACAAGTGAGCAGGAAAACCAAATAGCGATATTGCTCACCGTGCCACTTTCATTAGTTATCCCATTACTACAAAGTTAAGTTGTTTAGGTACCTCGTTATCCATCGACACGCACATACCCTACACATGATGTTCTACGACTGCATGGCTCAAACAACTCCTGTAGTAATGGCTCATGGGATGGAGGAACAAGCTTGATTGGGGTTTAAAAGTAAAGGCTATGCAATACTTGGGATTCAGTTTAATGCAATCGCGACTCAATGATGCAAGAATAAGATAGAGGCAATAGGTACTAAATGTATGCAAGCATGTGGTAGTGCTTGCCTGGCAACTCAGTTGAAGCGAGAGAAGGATCTGGGTAGTGCTCCTGGGTCTCTTGATATATCCCCTACTCAGTGTCTATTCGGAGAAGAACCAAACAAACAAGGGCCAACATAAATAAAGTGCACAAGCATAGGAATAAAATGCGTCAAGCAAAAAATTATGCCATGATGAATGATGCACAAGTTGCATGTCAATAATGTAGCATGGCATGGGTGAGGTGTAGAATACAAGAAATAAACATTTTATTGAGTTTTGGCCACATTTTCTCCTCATATTAGTTGCTGTTTACATTATATTTATATGATGCATGCTGCAATTTAGAACATGGAATGCATAAGCAGAAAGGTCTCGTCGAGCTGATCATTTTAGACATATCATTTGTTAAATTTGGAGTTATAAATCAAAAGTTATTAATTAATTAATAAAAGGGCATTTTATTGTAATTTAATTCAATTTGAAATTTTAAGTGCTCAAAATATATTTTGGATGGCATATTTGAAATCCTCACATTTTTATGATCTAAAAACATATATCATTTGTATAATTTGGACTTGTATTTTAAAAGTTATTATAAATCTGATTTGAATTTGAATTTGAATGAAATTTGAAAATATTTGATTTAAAACAGAAAACAGAAAAGATTTTTCTACTCAGGCTAACTTAGCCACAGTTAGTGAAAGGTGGGGTCACTGGTTGACTGGGGCCAAACGCGCTCAGACAGACTTTTCCCACCGCGGCCACAGCGAGCCACAGATGACAAAGGGCCACGACATCGGACCCGCACGCCAAGAGGGCGAGAGAGGGCCACGCGCCTGAGAGGGACTGCGGGTTGAGGAGTACAAACTCCGGGAGCCTTTTTGCAAAACGCCACGGCTGATGTGGGTCTAGAGGAGCGGGTTAAGGAATCCAAAAAGGTTAGGGGTTTTCTGGAAATTGGCCACGGGGTACTGTTTTTCTTCTACGCGTTGTCTGACGAAACTGAAGACGCGGACTAGCGCGGCGGGGGCTCGATCTGGCGACTCACCTCACAGAGGCGGGCAGCCACCGGCTGGGGTTGGTGTCGGTGGGGCTAAGCGACTGTAAGAGGCTACGCGTCATGGCGTCGCAGACACCAAAGGCGGCGGCGCGGAGAGTGCTCGCACAACGACGCGGCCCAGGAAGCAACAAAGTGGTCGTGAGGATGTCTAGGAGGAAGGTGGGCTCACCGCGAGGTGGTCGGCGGTGTAGGATCGGGCGGGGGCGCAGCGGATCGTCGGCGACGCAGACGGACGGCGAGCTAGGGTTTGGCGCCGAGCAGCGCCCTGGGCTCTGGTCCTCCTCCTCCCAAGTGGCGGCACGGGCGGCAGGGAACCTCCTCGACCTTGCCGACAACCTCCTGTCCGCCTGCGCCTCTCGGATCGACGAAGGCGTCTAGCTACTGGCGGTGGCCGGCGATGGGGTAGATGGCGGCGGTGGCGAAGAAGGAGGAAGGGCAAGGCCCTAGGGAGGGTCTGGGAGAGGCCAGAGGCGAGGGAGAGGGGGTGGATAAGGATGGGAGGGGAGAGGGGTGCCGTGGGGAGGTGGGGAAGGAAAAAGGTGGCTCGGGTGCCACCTTTCCTCCTCTCCTCACGTGGTCGAGCCGAGGCAGGCAAGGTGGCGAGGCGAGGGCTGTGGGCCAGGGAGTGAGGGAGCTCGGGGTGGGGCTAGTCCAGCAGGGAGAGGGAAAAAGAGAAGAGAGGTGGCTCGGGTGATGCTAGGGTAGGAGGGATGGGGTGGCTCGGGTTGGAGCCCTAGGGTTGGGGCGAGGTAGATGGGTAGCTAGGTGGGGCTTGCTGGCAGGGAGAGTGGGAAGCTCGGGTTAGGGTTTTAGTTTAGGTTAGGGGTGGTATGGTAGATGGTGTTAGGGGTAGGTGATTAGGTTTAGGGTTTTGGGGTAGAGAGGAGGGTTTAGAGAGAGAGGGAGAGAGGGGGGTTTAGGGTTGGATTAGGGTTATGGGGTTCCCATGGTATAGAGAAAAGAGAGGGAGAGGGAGGTGGCTTAGGGCTTGTTTTGATAAGGTTTAAGCAAAATCAAACAAGACCAAGCCAAAAGGAGGGAGAGATGGAGAGATGATGATCCTCTCAAAATGACCAAATAAAAACAAAGAAGGACACAAGATGTGGTGGTTGCATGGCCCATGCAAGTATTTAATGCCATGTGTTAATCTTGTGAAACCAAAATAAAATCACATGGCATGATTCCATGCATTTCCAAAAGTTGGAATAAGACCAAGCAAAAGAAATTAGAGTTGGATCCACCCAACCCACATGAGCTAGAATAAAAATCCAAAGAAAAGCATTACAAGCTCATGGGTTATTGGAATGGTGGAAGTATAGGGTGGTGACAAGAAAGGTGGTGGAGTCAATAAAAGATATGCCCCCAACTCAACTTGGGCATTTAAACAATATATCAAGAACCAAATACAATATCAAGAGGCAAATACAATTTACAATGCCTATGAGAGAAGAACCAAATCACAAAGGTTTTATATGATGCTCAAATGCAAGGTGGCATGATGACATGAGCATGATATAATGATGATGCAGCCATTATAGATATGAAGTAGACATTATATTACTAGACCAAGTAGCATTACAGTTGTTAGACAAATGGGATGCTACAACTCTCCCCCACTAAACAGGAATCTCGCCCCAAGATTCTAGGAAGAAGAAGAAGACTCAAAGAGGGTAGGATAGTTGGCACAGAGCTCATCTTCACGCTCCCAAGTGGCTTCATCAACGGAATGGTGCGACCACTGCACCTTGCAGAACTTGCTGGACTTGTTGCGAGTCCTTCTTTCTGCAACTTAGAGGATTTTTGTGGGGTGTTCTTGATAAGACAGATCTTCTTGGAGATTGATTAGCTCATGATCCACGGTCCTGCTGGGATCCTTGAAGCACTTCTTGAGTTGAGAGATGTGGAAAACATCATGAACCTTGAGTTTTTCCGGGAGCTCAAGAGCATAAGAAACTTCTCCTCTTCTTCCACGAATTTTGAAAGGACCAATGTATCTAGGAGCCAGCTTCCCTTTGATACCAAAACGGTGCGTGCCTTTCATGGGAGTGACACGAAGGTAAACGAGATCACCAGGGGCATACACCATGTCCGTGTGCTTCCTGTCATAATTGCTCTTCTGGCGACTTTGAGCAATCTTCAGATTTTCCAGAATGATATGCACCTTCTCCTCCGCTTGAGTTACAATGTCAGGGCCAAACCAAATTCTTTCTCCTGCACCTGACCAACCAATCGGAGTTCTGCATTTGCGGCCATAGAGAGCCTCAAATGGTGCCATCTTCAGACTTTTCTGGAAGCTGTTGTTGTAAGAGAATTCAGCATAAGGAAGACATTCCTCCCACTTCATGCCAAAAGAGATGACGCAAGCACGAAGCATATCCTCCAGAATCTGATTGATCCTTTCAACTTGTCCTTGCGACTGAGGGTGGTAAGTCAGGCTGAAGTTCAACTTTGTTCCCAAAGCATTTTGGAAACTTTCCGAACTTGAAGTGAAGATGCTCCCACGGTCCGAACTGATCTCAAGCGGAACCCCATACAGAGACAATTGCTGATATAGAGCTCACCAATCAATTCCGTAAATTGTTTCCTTGACGGGAAGAAGTAAGCCACTTTAGAAAGCCCATCGATGACAACAAAGATTGCATTGTTGCCCTTCTGCGACCTTGGAAAACCAGTGATGAAGTCCATCTCTACTTTCTCCCATTTCCATTCCGGGTTTCAATGGCTGTAGAAGACCGAAAGGTTTCGATGGACAACTTTCACTCTGCGCGGACATCACACCGAGACATACTTGGCACAATATCGCTTCAAACCCGCCACCAATATTGTGTTTTCAAGTCCATGTACATCTTTGTGCTGTGGTGGATAGAAAGAATGAATCATGCGCCTCCTTGAGAACTTGCTCTCTCAAACCCGGGTAGTTCGAACAAACATCCGTGTTCAAATAAAGCGTGCCTTGATCATCGACGGAAAGACTCATACTTGAAGTTGAAGTTTGGAGATGATCTTTTGGTGCGATCACCAAGTCGACGAGCGAACCTTTTCTTCCAAGAGAGGAGTAGCCAGAAGGTTCAGGAGATGCCCTTGTTCCACAACTTCAAGGTTGAGCTGACGGAATTCCTCGCACAAGAGAGGTCGTTGTTCTTCCATCATGAGGTTGTTGACATAAGCTTTGCGGCTGAGAGCATCGGCCATGACATTAGCTTTGCCCGGAGTGTAGTTGATGTTCAAATCAAAATCATTGATTGCTTCAATCCATCTCCTCTGCCGAAGGTTGAGATCAGGCTGAGTGAAAATATACTTCAAACTCTTGTGATCAGAAAATATTTCACAACGGTTGCCAAGCAAGTAGTGCCTCCATAGTTTCAAAGCAAAGACAACTGCTGCGAGCTCGAGGTCATGTGTAGGATAGTTGATCTCATGCGTCTTCAACTGTCGAGAGGCATAAGCAACAACTTGTTTTTCTTGCATAAGGACCGCACCCAATCCTTGCAAAGAGGCGTCACAGAATATCTGGAAAGGCTTAGATGTATCCGGAGGAACCAAGACTGGTGTGGAAGTGAGCTTCTCTTTGAGTGTCTCAAAGCTTGCTTGACATGCAGGAGTCCAAAGGTATTTCTTGCCTTTATTGAGGAGATCGGTAAGAGGCTTCGCTATCTTCGAAAAGTTTTGAACGAAGCGACGGCAATAACTAGCCAAACCAAGGAAACTTCGCACTTCTTTGACATTAACAAGAGGAAGCCATTCAACAATTGTCTTCACAGTTTCCGGGTTGACTGCAATGCCCTTGGCAGAGATAACGTGACCAAGATAGGTTACTTGAGGCAGCCAAAACTCACACTTGGAGAACTTTGCATACAAGCGGTTCTCACGAAGCTTGTTTAGGACACACCGAAGGTGTTCTTCATGTTCTTACTTTGACTTAGAATAGACTAGGATGTCATCCAGATAGACCACAACGAACTTATCAAGATACTCCATGAAAACCGAGTTCATGAGTCTCGAGAAGGTGGCAAAAGTGAGACCGAAAGACATGACCGTGTACTCATACAGGCCATAGCGGGTGGTGAAAGCTGTTTTAGGAACATCTTCCTTGTAATCTTGATTTGGTGATAACCACTTCTCAAGTCAATCTTAGAGAACACCACAGCCCAAACTAGTTGATCAAGAGATCATTAATCCGGAAGGGATATTTATTCTTGATGGTTTTAGCATTGAGAGCCCGATAGTCAACACAAAGTCTATCCATGTCCCGCTTCTTCACAAAGATTGTTGGGCTACCCCAAGAAGAAATCATGTTGAATGAAACCCAACTTGTCTTGTTCATCAAGTTGTCGCTTGAGTTCACCAACTCAAGCAGACCCATTTTATAAGGCCGCTTGGAGATAGGAGCCGCTCCAGTTCAAGCTCAATTACAAACTCAACCTCACGATCCGGAGGCATACCCGCAACTCTTCAGAAAAACATCCGGGAACTCACGGACCACGGAACACTTTGAATAGCTTCCATAGCATCATCATTCGAGCCAAAGAGAAAAGTCGGATAGGTGAGTCGACTTGGAGAATAGACTATATGGCCTTCAGGAATCTTCAGAGAAACCGAGCGTTCAGCACAATCAATCACAGCTGCATTTGCTATCAACCAATCCATGCCCAAGATGGCATCAATGTCAGAATTGCCCAGAACAATTAAGGATGCCGAGAACGAAGTGCCACCAATCTCAATTTGATTGCCATGGCTGATTTTAGCAGCTGCCATTGTTGCTCCAGGAGAAAGGACCATTAACCGCTTAAGGAGAGGATCCATAGCTAACTCATTCTCATTTGCAAACTTGTGAGAAACAAAAGAATGCGATGCACCACAATCAAACAAAACTCGTGTAGGGACTGAGTTAACGGATAGCATACCCGTCACAACTCTAGGTGCACGCTCAGCTTGAGCGGCGTTGACACAGTTGGCACGAGCAACAGTAGACCCGGGCTTGGTGTTGATGTTGAGAGCCCGAGGTGGTGGTGCACGAACCAAAGGAGAGATTGCCGCAGATCTTGGAGGGGGTGGAGGAAGAGCTTTGTTTTTCATCGGACAGTTCCAGCTTAGATGCCCAGAGTCTCCACACGTGAAACAAGCACCAGGTGGACGTGGAGCAACGTAGCCAGGGACTCCGCCAGGCGCTCCAGGGTAGTGGTGGTTGTAGCCCCTGGGAGCAGCAGTGAGGAAGTTTGGTGGCCTTGCCGCGAAGCTTGAAGGTCTTGGTGGAGCCGGGAGCGACGGTGGGGTGTTAGGAACCCAAACACGACGCTTAGAAGGAGCTGACATAGCTGAAGAGCTTGGTGCATCACGGTTGTGTTTCTTTGACTCCTCAAACACTTGCCTACTTGCTTCCTCCTGCAGAGTCAGATCTGAAGTTCCAGAAAAGACGCCGGCCTTGCATGTGTGATTGCATATTTAATCGATGCATTGAGCCCTTGCCGGAACCTCTTTTCCTTCTTCTTGTCATCCGAGATCTCATCGCCACCATAACGAGAAAGGTTCATGAAGTTCCTGATGTAGGTATTGACATTGCCATTCCCCTACTTGAGGTTGAGAAACACTTCCTTCATCCTTTCCATGACAATTTCTGACAGATACTGCTCTTTGAATGCTCCAGTGAACCGTTCCCAAGTAGGCTGAAAACCAATGCAGTTTGCCTTCAGGTAATTCTCCCACTAGAGAGCTGCATCTCCCTTCAGAAGGTGAGTAGCACATTTTACCCATTCTTGCTCAGGAACATCAGTTGTCTCCAGTAGCCTTGACATCTCATGCAACCAATCATCAGCATCAAGTGGTTGATCAGAAACATCAAATTGGCGAGGGTTGAACTTTAGGAAGCTTTTGATGTCTCCTCGCTTGGGAGGTGGAGGTAGCGGAGCAAACTCATTCCTCCGAACACTTTCTTCAAAACGATGCTGGTTCTGCTGCATTGCTGCCAAGGCATTGGCGATGTTTGACAACGCGGATCCCAGTTCAGGTGCTATGTCCTCATCAGAACGGCGTGGTGGAGCCATCCTGTGATTGATATAAAACACAAGTCAGTACTATAATGGAGAATAATAATAATCCAAAATAGTACCAAGATGGAATTAACCAAGATTAAAGGATACAATTTACTAAGATGATATTAAAATATCAACAAAGTTCAAAGCACCTAGAAGATATTAAGCATATCGCACACGACTGAAAAGGAGTGTGGTATACAGATATATCAAAGAAAAATTTTCCGCAAATTTCGGCATTAAAATACCAATAGATGCGCAAAAACACTTAACGAATCAAGATTAGGGACTCTACCAAATCAATATACAAAAGCGAATGATAAGAGTAGTGGTATGGTCGCGACTCCATCCCGCACTCAAATCATTACTCCGCACATGAATAAGTGGAACACATATCCTAACCCCTTCTTCTCACGATGAACCTAAAGATTAGTAACTACGGAACCGAACACCCCAAACAAGATAACGTCGGATAACAAAGAGTAAGACAGATCGCGGCGGTATACAACGAATCAGATAGATCGCGTCGGTTTGCAAAGCCTGTCGGTATGGAAAGTACCAACAACTGATAACCAAAAGGCCGATTGGATAACAACTTGGATGCAACAGATAGACAAGGAATTACACACACACACACAAACACACAACCTATGGTACTACGGAAACCCAGAACACGTGAATCCTAGTTTGAACTTTTAAGAAGAGGATTGAGAACGTTACAATTCCTTACCAGAAAAGGGTGGGTGGGTAAGAAGAAAAATGGAAGCAGTCCTACTCACGCTTTTGTTTTTCCCTAGTATACATAACTACCAAAAATATTTGCTAGATCGACAACGACCATTTGGTGAGACCACGAAGGCGGGATGGTGTGATACCAATTGTAACTACCTCGGTGAATTACGCCCTAGTTACAAGCCCGACGAGCGGAAATGGTTGAAATAGTACGTGGGGCCCAAATGCCACTCACAGTAGACCTTTCGGCCGTCCCAACCATTTCCAATCATCGGGACAAGAACGGGCGTAATCGGCGAAGGGATCAACTACACACAAATGAGTATGTATGCAAGCCACCATACAACAGTACATCGAGCCATTCCATCTAAAAGAAAGGAAATATAGCAACGCCATACGGCAAGATTCAAATGTCCTAGATAGATATAATAGTTTAGGATATCTCCTCATACATCACACATCGTAGTATCAGTGAAGCGGCAAACAAGATCCAGTACGGATAAGAAGCAAATCGGCATAAGATGCCCCATAAATAAGCACATCCCCCACAGATCTCACGGATCCCGTTCCTAATCTCTACACCGAATGATCGTTGCCCACATCGTCGCCTCCTCCACCCAGATCCATCTTGTGAGTGTACTGTTCATCCGAATCAAACAATTTATCGTGTGAGACCCTAGGGTACTCAAGAAGTCTTTATGTCTCTAAAGGGACACAACTGGGTGACGAATTGCAGCAAAAGATAAACCCTACAGTTCTATAGATACGCTAACCATCCGCCTAACCATAGATAGACGGATGTCCGGGAATTAATGACAACAGCTATAATAAAGAATACCATCAGATCCATCCTCCTCCTCGCTTACCAACGAGGAAGCGGACGAACAAACCCCCCATCCATTGGCAATTTTATTAACCATTCCATGAGTGTTGCACTATTTACTAGTCAGATCACTTAGTCAGATTAAAACGGTACTTTAGTTATGCTTGTCTATGATCGAGAAACTGTGCTCCAAGTCGTCCATAACCGCGGACACGGCTTTCAGAAGTTTTACCTGCAGGTGCATAAATAGCAACACACACTCGATCAACCTCGAAAACCAAATCAAAACCCAACGAGGCCTTCACGACAAAGCAATCACAGGTTCAGAAATATTTGAGGGGCCACCCCATTGAGTACACCCAAACGGTTAGTGACTCGAGACGGACTCAAGGTTTGCGTCAATGGCTATAAATGATGGGAACCCAAAATGTGGGCTTGTCGATACCGAAAACACTCCGCTTACCTAAATAAAGACAGTGCTCCTCGCACAATCGTAATAAGCAAGAAGCATGGCATAAGTACAGATAGTAAATAAAACCTCAAACTAGTTTGTGGCCCCAAGAAATAAGAATGAATCAAGCTCGCTCGGGGTCCCATAAGCCTCCGGATGTGGATAGCGAATATTCAAGGAACAGGAATCAAGTACTCGGGGTCCCACGGACACAAGTGAGCAGGAAAACCAAATAGCGATATTGCTCACCGGTGCCACTTTCATTAGTTATCCCATTACTACTCGTGTTAAGTTGTTTAGGTACCTCGTTATCCATCGACACTCACATACCCTACACATGTGTTCTACGACTGCATGGCTCAAACAACTCGTAGTAATGGCTCATGGGATGGAGGAACAAGCTCGGGTGGGGTTTAAAAGTAAAGGCTATGCAATACTTGGGATTGATTTAATGCAATCGCGACTCAATGATGCAAGAATAAGATAGAGGCAATAGGTACTAAATGTATGCAAGCATGTGGTAGTGCTTGCTGGCAGCCGATTGAAGCGAGAGAAGGATCCGGTAGTGCTCCTGGTCTCTTGATATATCCCCCGCCAAGGTCTATTCGGAGAAGAACCAAACAAACAAGGGCCAACATAAATAAAGTGCACAAGCATAGGAATAAAATCGCGAAGCAAACAATCATGCCATGATGAATGATGCACAAGTTGCATGGCAATAATGTAGCATGGCATGGGTGAGGTGTAGAATACAAGAAATAAACATTTTATTGAGTTTTGGCCACATTTTATCCTCATATTAGTTGCTGTTTACATTATATTTATATGATGCATGCTGCAATTCAGAACATGGAATGCATAAACAGAAAGGTCTCGTCGAGCTGATCTTTTTAGACATATCATTTGTTAAATTTGGAGTTATAAATCAAAAGTTATTAATTAATTAATAAAAGGGCATTTTATTGTAATTTAATTCAATTTGAAATTTTAAGTGCTCAAAATATATTTTGGATGGCATATTTGAAATCCTCACATTTTTCTGATCTAAAAACATATATCATTTGTATAATTTGGACTTGTATTTTAAAAGTTATTATAAATCTGATTTGAATTTGAAATAAATTTGAAAAGATTTGATTTAAAACAGAAAACAGAAAAGCTTTTTCTACTCAGGCTAACTTAGCCATAGTCAGTGACAGGTGGGGTCACTGGTTGACTGGGGCCAAACGCGCTCAGACAGACTTTTCCCACCGCGGCCACAGCGAGCCACAGCAGATGACAGGTGGGGCCACGGCACACGCGGACCCGCACGCCAGTAGGCGAGAGAGGGCGTGCCACGCGGCACAGAGAGGGACTGCGGGTTGAGGAGTACAAACTCCGGGAGCCTTTTTGCAAAACGCCACGGAAGCTGACAGGTGGGTCTAGAGGGAGCGCGGGTTAAGGAATCCAAAAAGGTTGGGGGTTTTCTGGAAATTGGCCACGGGAATCTTGTTTTCTCTAACGTTGTCGACGAACCAAGACGCGAGCCTTGGCGGGGCTCGATCTGGCGACCTCGCGCGCGCGCTGTGGAGGCGGCAACCACCGGGCTAAATGGGGTTGGTGTCGGGGCTAAGAAGAGGCTACGAAGAGGCTACGCGTCGCGGGTGTGCAGACCATGAGCGGCACGCACGGAGAGTGCTCGACAACGACCGCGTCCCAGAAGCAATGGTGGTCGTGAGGATGTCTAGGAGGAAGGTGGCTCACCGCGAGGTGGCGGTGTAGGATCGGGCGAAGCGGCGGATCGCCTCGACGCAGACGGCGAGCTAGGGTTTGGCGTCGGGCGGCGCCACAGGCTCTGGTCCTCCTCCTCCTCGCGGGTACGGGCGGCAGGAACCTCGACCTTGCCGACAACCTCCTGTCCGCCTGCGCCTCTCGGATCGACGAAGGCGTCTAGCTACTGGCGGTGGCCGGCGATGGGGTAGATGGCGGCGGTGGCGAAGAAGGAGGAAGGGCAAGGCCCTGGGGCGGATCTGGGAGAGGCCAGAGGCGAGGGAGAGGGGGTAGATAAGGATGGGAGGGGAGAGGGGTGCCGTGGGGAGGTGGGGAAGGAAAAAGGTGGCTCGGGTGCCACCTTTCCTCCTCTCCTCACGTGGTCGAGCTGGGAGGCAGGGCAGGGGCAGGGGCAGGGCGAGGCTGCCAGGTGGGCCAGTGAGTGAGGGAGCTCGGGGTGGGGCTAGCCCAGCAGGGAGAGGGAAAAAGAGAAGAGAGGTGGCTCGGGTGATGCTAGGGTAGGAGGGATGGGGTGGCTCGGGTTGGAGCCCTAGGGTTGGGGCGAGGTAGATGGGTAGCTAGGTGGGGCTTGCTGGCAGGGAGAGTGGGAAGCTCGGGTTAGGGTTTTAGTTTAGGTTAGGGGTGGTATGGTAGATGGTGTTAGGGGTAGGTGATTAGGTTTAGGGTTTTGGGGTAGAGAGGAGGGTTTAGAGAGAGAGGGAGAGATGAGAGAGGGGGGTTTAGGGTTGGATTAGGGTTATGGGGTTCCCATGGTATAGAGAAAAGAGAGGGAGAGGGAGGTGGCTTAGGGCTTGTTTTGATAAGGTTTAAGCAAAATCAAACAAGACCAAGCCAAAAGGAGGGAGAGATGGAGATGATGATCCTCTCAAAATGACCAAATAAAAACAAAGAAGGACACAAGATGTGGTGGTTGCATGGCCCATGCAAGTATTTAATGCCATGTGTTAATCTTGTGAAAACAAAATAAAATCACATGTCATGATTCCATGCATTTCCAAAAGTTGGAATAAGACCAAGCAAAAGAAATTAGAGTTGGATCCACCCAACCCACATGAGCTAGAATAAAAATACAAAGAAAAGCATTACAAGCTCATGGGTTATTGGAATGGTGGAAGTATAGGGTGGTGACAAGAAAGGTGGTGGAGTCAATAAAAGATATGCCCCCAACTCAACTTGGGCATTTAAACAATATACCAAGAACCAAATACAATATCAAGAGGCAAATACAATTTACAATGCCTATGAGAGAAGAACCAAATCACAAAGGTTTTATATGATGCTCAAATGCAAGGTGGCATGATGACATGAGCATGATATAATGATGATGCAACCATTATAGATATGAAGTAGCCATTATATTACTAGACCAAGTAGCATTACAGTTGTTAGACAAATGGGATGCTACATGATGCGTGCACCCAATGTTGATGTTGGACGCTTCGTTGGAAACCCTAAGAGCAAGGTGTGATGAGCACAACAACAAGTTTACCTCAGTAGAGACCGAGGTTATCGAACCAGAAGGAGGAAGAAAACGTCTCAAAGGTGTTGCAAGCAACATGGAAACCTGCACAACACAAACTCAAGACTTTGCCCCAATGAATCAGTGAGGTTGTCAAGCTCACCGGTTTGCTGTAACAAAGGATTAACTGTATGGTGTGGAAGGTGATGAATAGTTTGCAGCAAGTAAACAGTGGAAGATGTATCAATGGTAAAGATTGGACCGGGGTCCATAGTTCACTAGAGGTGCTCTCCTTAGATAAACAACATGGCATGAATGGTAAACAAATTACAGCAGGGCAATTGATAGGAACTGAGCAAGGCATAATAATACAATACCAGACAAAAAGATCCTATGAGATTCGATTGGGCAATACAACAATATACATAGACCGCCATCCAACTACATCTATGACTAGAAGTACACCTTTAGGTTATCATCCGAACCCCCTCCAGTATTAAGTTGCAAGCACCAGACAACTGCTTTAAGCAAAGTGTGTAAGATAAATAATCCACTTGTTTCATGAACAAGAGACCGTTGTTTTCTCCCTAGTGGCAACATCATATCTATAACCGAAGAGATTTATGTCACTTCCCTTGGAAACTAGAGGCATGAACCCACTATCGAGCATAAATACCCTCTCTTGGAGTCACTAGCAACTACTTGGCCAAGATAGCAACTAACAACAGAGAGCATGCAAGATCACAAAGAACATAGATATGATAGTATCAAATAGACAAAACCATTAATCAATCTGACATAGTAATCTCAATATCCATCGGATCCCGCAAACACAACATGCATGATTACAAATAGATTAGATCTTGATCATGAACGGATCTCACAAGATTTATACATGAAAACACAAGGAGGAGATACAACCATATAGCTACTACATGGACCCGTAGTCCAAGGTGGAACTACTCACGCTTCATACCAGAGAAGAAGGCCTCTGAGATGATCTCCCCTCCAGCAGGGTGCCGGGAAGAACTTCAGACCCCCCCGATCTAGGGACGATGGTGGCGGCGGCTACAGAAGGTTTCGTGGAGTTTTGATCGGGTGCCTAGGGTTTCTGCATCAGGGGCTTCTTATAGGCGAAGAGGCAAGGCAGGGGGCCACCAGGGGGGCACACCCTATCCGGGCGCGGGATGGACCCACCCGCGCCTAGGAGGTTCTGGCCGCCCTGTGACGCCCCTCCGTCTCGTCTTCTGGCTTTGTGACGCCCACGGTAAAAAATTGACTTTGGATTTTGTCCCGTTCAATTCCGAGAATATTGATTTTCTTCCTTTCTGAAACCAAAAACAGAAGAAAACATGCAACTGGCACTGTGGCAACTTGTTAATAGGTTAGTTTCAGAAAAGATATAAAAACACCTCAAAGTGTAGACAAAGCAAAGCAAAGTAGATACTAAACAAGCATGGAACATAAAAAATTATAGATACGTTTCCGACGTATCAAGCATCCCCAAGCTTAACTCCTGCTCGTCGTCGAGTAGGTAAGTGATAAAAGAATAATTTTTGAGGTGACATGCACCATCAAAACCAAGATCAAACCATTTGCAAGCATTGAAAGCTGGGATCAAAGAACTCTAAACATGTGCATGAAAGATGGAGTTCTAACAATAAGACAAAGTAACTATGCATGCAACATGAAAAACTACAAACAAAGATCATGAATAACATGCATTGAAAAACGTTTGTTTGTTTCACATACTGAAAACATGGCATAGTGACATTCAGCTTGTCCCTCATGGAGTAGCAAATAGATGCATAGGACACCTTCAAAGTTCATAAGAGTGAATAGATACAAGTAGCACAAGAACAAGTAATATCACAATATGCATCAATCAATAAGTTTTGGGACACTACACACAGAATGACAACTATGCTCTCTTAATGGTGCCTAAAGGTAGAAGGTGGTGACTCAATATAATAGTGGGAAGAAAGGCCTTTATAAAGGGAAGCAGGGATTTAAAGTTTCAAAAAGATCTTCCAAAAATTATGGTACTTGTTAGCTTTCAGTCCTCATTGCCCCTATCATAAGCATCTTGAAGTGATTAAGGTTAAAGTGAATAAACTATGGAGTATATGCTTCACAAAGTATAAGTTGGCAATCTCAAGTCCCTTGAATACGAGGGCCATACCTCATGCTACTCAACTTCAGTCACCAACGAGATCTCAAACTTCGGTGGCGCATATTGCCAATATGCGCTACTGATTTTTTCCGACATCGTATGCAAAAGTTATGGCTATTTTACTGTCCCATGACCTTTTTTTGCAAAATACATCGAAATTCATGTTTCTCAATTTTCCCTACAACTATACCCAAAATATAACTATATCTCAAAGGAATTTTTTTTTCAATTTTTTCTCATTTTCATTTATTTTTTACAAAAGTTAAAAGGCGATCCATGGGGGGATTTGTTTTCATCTTCTGTGGCGCATACATCTAACTTCTGTGGCGCATATATAGGTATACGCCATAGAACTTTGGTCAACTAAATTCTGTGGTGGGGCATACCCTCACTTTCTGTGGCGCATATGGTCGTATGCGCCATAAAAGTTGTTGAACTTTTATAGCGCATACGACCATATGCGCCACAGAAAGTGAGGGAGCCCAATCCCGGTGGCGGGTCCACCAAACTTCTGTTGCGCATTGTTTTCCTATATGCGCCACAGAAGAGTGAAGATTTTTGTGGAACATTGCCTGAAATGCGCCACTAGAGTTTATCTGTGGCGCATGGTCACACATATGCGCCACAGAAGATTTATCTATCTATAGATGGTTTCCTAGTAGTGATAGGAGGAGCTCATGGGGGAGAAATATAGTAAGAGTTCATTATAAAAGTATAGGATTAGGAAAGAGTCTACTTATATTAGGAAAGGTCTAGATCTATCCATATTAGGAGAGACCAAGGGTGTAAACATAAGGATGTCATGTATCCATGATTAGAGACAAGCAATAGACAATAAATCTTATCTACCCCTGGTTATTCTCTTCTCAACCTATGTCTACCCAATCCCGCGTCCCCATGTCATCTGGCAATCTTTTGCATGGTAATTATCCGTCATGGATCTAAGTCTATAACATTTGGTATCAAAGGAGACCACCATAGATCTTACTACTAAGAAGACATCGCGGAAGATTCTTCGCATCTTGAATCAACGAAGGATCATGGAGTTCATAAATATGGCCAAGATCACGATGATGCACGACCTTTTCAAGCTTGCAGGGCCAGAACATATATGATGGTTGTTGTCAACTTGGTACCAAGTTATTTCCGGCATCATTTGAAAAAATGGGTACTACATGTTCGGTAGCAAGGACGAAAGAAGTAGCAATAGTGACTAGGGTATTGCAGTACGAAGAAAAAGTTGTAGCAGTGTATCCAAGCACAATTGCCACAGTAGTCACGGCAGTGGGCGCGACCGAAGTAATAACAATGGTGCTAGCAACGGAGGTTTTGAGGCAAGAAAAAGCATCAGATGCGTCACAAGAAATACAGCCCATGCAGACACAATTGATCATCTATGAGCCGTCAGGTGCAGAGTCCTCTACAATATGGCGGAGTCAATTCTGGGTGGGAAACCCTCATATGCCGCGCATGGGTCAGGCGTTGGCGTTGTGGATGGAATTAAGCTAAGACATGCTGCTGCGTAGGGCGGCGGAAGCATGATTTCGTTCTATGTGCATGCATGCGGAACAGATAGTTAGGGAACATGCAATATTTAAAAACTATCTTTTATATTGGAAAGAAAAGAACGATATTTATTCTACTCCCCCCGACCCAAATTACTATTCGCGACGCCTAACTTGCAGAAAACCCCTCGACGAATTTCTAACACAACTGACAGTCCTCACGCCGCTCAGCTCGTCTTCCTTGCTCATCCATGGTCGCTCCACTCGCTCGCTCTCACGTTGCGCTACGCCGGTACCCACGCCGCTGCTCTCCTCCGCCCCAAGCCGCCTTCTTGCTTCCCCCGCCGCGCTCTTCTCCTGCGGCGTCTGCTGCCTTGCTCCCCCGTGCTGTTGCCGCCTGCAAAGACTCCTCCGCCGAGAAAGGTTGGATTTTTCCGTCCTTGCCCTGCCGCCGCCTTGCTTCCCCCATGCCTCCTTGTTAGATCGGCGAGCTGCGCTGGTAGATATGCTCTCCTACGGCAAGAAGAAGCTCTAGGTCTCCGCGGACGAGACCGAAGGGGAAAGGCTCTTCTCCATGCCGGCATGGATGCGAAAGAGGAGCAGCTACCTTCAGTGGATGTGAATGGCCTCGCCGCTATGGACACCATCAGCAGGGAGATCATCGATCTGGTAATAGCTTGTTGCCTAGTAACTTCCTATGCCGCACTCCCTCATTAGTAATTAGCTTTGAGACTGTATGCACTCCTTCATCAGTAATAGCCTCTGCAATCCTTTCTCTAAATCATTAATCAACAAGCTAAATTGCCAATTGCCTTCGTAACCACTCATCACACCATGAATATTTATTTTCAATGCATAAGCTGTCCAGCGCACCTGCATGTCAAACAACAGAATCTAACTGAAGCTAATTGATGATCATGAGTGGGTCGACCCACTGTATGCAGAGGTTTCAGTTGTAAAAGCACAAAAACAGCCTCTCCTTCATGCAATTTTCAAGCACAAAATTTGTAATGTTTTGAACGAATTTGGGTTTATTTCCAAGTTTTGCTTTGAACTAACCTCGCGAACAACAAAACGGTCCGGAGGGAGTACATCAAAGTGTACTTAGCGAAGAACAACGGACAAACATAATAAGCTCCAAAGAATTGCAATTGAGTTTTCGATTGCCCAATAATTGACATAATAGTTCAATATTTATCACCTGCTTAAAAGAATAACTCCAAATTCATCCTCGACTATGTTGCCCAACAATTGCAAACTCGTTGCCTAATTTATACATTCTACCACAATAACAACTCTCAGGCTGAGGTATATGTTAATTCACTCTTTGTTGCATGCTAAACCACCACCTAGATTTCTTGACCTGTGTTGCTGCTGCCAGATGTAGCTTCTCATCCCTTGATGAGCCCTAATGCATCACTTTATTTGGGAGCACATTGTATATCATATCACCCCCATTGCATCCTTGCAATGGTAAAAATTAAACGGCTGGTTTCTTCCTGGAGTATATGCATAATTCCATTGTTACTTAGTTCCTGGAGTAGCTTGTTATATCCTGCAAAATTTGCCAATTTTTGAAACTTTTAGTATCATGTCAAAATGTTTGCCCCCTTTCAGTACCCCCCATGGCTTTTGGAACATGGGCATGGGGTAACCAACTGCACTAGGGCTACCAAGAAAGTATGGACACTGAACTGCAGGATTGTTTCAATTTGGCTCTGAAGAATGGCATAAACCTTTTCGATACTGCCGACTCATATGGAACTGGGAAGTTGAATGGGCAGAGTGAAAGGCTTCTAGGAGTCATTCAGCAGGAGCAGCAGACCTACAAAGATCCCATAACTGAGTTCCTAGAATGCTTGTATGTGATCTTCATTGAGTGTGAGCAGGTAATTTGACCATATTTTTATCAATATGTCATTCCTTTATTTGCTGTTATCAACGATGTCATGTTTGATCCATGTTTCTTTGAAGTTTATTTTGGTATACCATATACTAAGTTTGATCCTGTAAGAGTCTAGTTTTGTTGGAGTCGTTTGATTGAATTAAGTCGGATGTGATTGGCCTGGTTGCTCCCTGCAGTTTGTCTATATGTTAGAAATTGCAGAGTTTTATCTTCTTTATTCCTCTCTGGACAACACGGGAAAAATCATGCATCACTAGGATTTCTTCCTCTTTGCTGCAAAGTTCAGGGCAGGTTCTTATTCTGCTAGAAATAAAACTAAAGTTCAGGAAAGGTTTTTATTCGGCTAGAAATAAAACTAAAGTTCAGGGCAGATTCTTGTTCAGGGAGTACAACTTTTACAGTTCAATTTTTTTGTCAATTACTACTCCTAATTGTTCAGAAGTAACATGCCAACTGTTACTTCAGCTGCTAGCGAAAGTGCAGAGGGACTCTGTGCCTTGGGCTGACTGGAGCAAGGAACTATACTATTACTTATACTAGAGTACTTATTTAGAGAGAGATATTGCATAATTATTTTTAAGAAACCAAATGATACAGTGCCCAAATAAATGGTTCTGGCACTAATTTGGTAAGTTACTTGTAATTTTCCTTATTCTCCAGGTATTATTAGTTGCTGCTAACAAACACTTTCTTATGATTTTGATGAGTAACTTGATCAAGGTTTTTTCCTTACGTTTTCAATCCCGTTGTTCCAGTCTAGAATGCCAATGTTTCTTGTCAAATTAAAATAGGATGCTCTGTTAATTACCTAGGTCAATTTTGCCACCTAATTCTGGAGCAACCGGAGGTGGGCAGAGGGACTGAGGGAGCCTACGATCTTAGGCCTGGAACGACCATGGAGGAGGCCAGCCGGCGGAGCGGCGGAGGGAGCTGCCGAGGCTGGGAGGACGACGAGGCTCGAGGGAGCGGCGGAGGGAGCTCCAGGGACGACGACGGGGGAGGGGCCTCCGCCTTCCCGAGGACGGCGCCACCGCCGCCGGGAATCGCGAGCGGGCGCGGGGATCGAGCACGGCCGCCGGGGATTGCGTGCATGGACAAACGGCATGGGATTGGCATCCGCCTCTGCTGGCACTCGATCCTCCCTGGTCCGCCTCTGCCTCGCGCACAGCGACGGCGACGGGATCGTGGGATGACGACAGGAATCGCCGGATGACGACGGACGACAAGTTTGGATTTTGAATCTAGCCAAATTTGTAATGTTTTGAACGAATTTGGGTTTATTTGCAAGTTTTGCTTTGAACTAACCTCGCGAACAATAAAACGGGCCGGAGGGAGTACATATATGAGAACAAAATCAGATGTGAATCACATTGCTCCTAGTTGGTCTATTTCCATAAACAGAAAAATAGCTTTGGTTGGTTTGCATGAGATTCACCAGAACAACATGATCATGGGGACAAGTTTTACTAGAGATCCAGCAAAACTAAGGGATTGAGTCATAGTATTATATCAATTCGGAGATATGAAGGACTACAACCATGGCCACCATCTTCCATCTTAAGGTCAAGCTCCTTGTCCATGAGGGGTGTAGTGTTGTGGACTTGGGTCCATAGTATCAAAGCAAGAATAGCAGCGTGGAAGTCCGCGGGAGAGAAATATAGTAAGACTCTGGAAAGTATAGGCTTAGGATAGAGTCTAACTGTACTAGTAAAAGATAATATCTACTCGTATTAGGAGAGGTCATGAGCATGGACATCTATTATTTAAGGATGACATATATTCACATTGGGGACAATCAATATAATCCCTCACTGGTTATTCTTTCTTCTCAACCTATGTCTACCCAATTTCTCGTAGTCATGCCGTTTGGCTATCTGGTGCACGGTAGTTATCCCACTGTAGATCTAAGTCCACAACAAAAGGACTCACACTCTTGGTTGATGCGGCTCCATCATCAGTACACCTGCAAGTGAGATCATCAAATGGATTTCAGAGATAGGACACACCACATACAGAGGAATCAACTCGTCATGCTGATCTTCTCCTTGCACGAACAGAAGAGAAAAGAACAAAAACCTCGATCGTGAAGTACGCTCATTGAACCAAAATAAAATTTCCATAAATTCTTATAGAACTAAATTGATGTACTTGGCAAGACTATAAACAATAGGTTTAGGGATAGCAGTAACCCTATGCGGAACCTTATCATTCTCTCCCCTCTTCAAGCGAAACCGTCCTTTGTCTCTGAGTTTTCAAAACAACAATGATGTGTGGATATGGGTTGGGAGCTTCACAACATCAACAATAGTGTTGGATTCTTATTCAATAGATTGAACATGTGCACAAAGGTTTTCAAAATCTCTGGCTTCCTTCTTTCACCCTCTTCTCGGACTTTCTTCTTCTTTAGTCGTCCATCTATCCAAGTTTTGAACATGCCGTGCCCATGGACATAAGAGCATAATTCTTCCCGTCACAGAGAGTACTTACATGTTTCATGTTCTATGGAGTGGATTGCACCTTGCTCTTGGAATTGGAACCACGGCCTATCCAATAGCAGATTACATAGGAACCATATACATTGAAAGAATGTTGTAGTGAATAGAGATGAAAAAGTTTCACATAAAAAATTGTACCTTGTCTTGGTGCGTGATGGTGAACTTGTCTTGCCCCATCATAGCAGGTGGGGTTAGAGATGCAACATCCTTGACAAATCCAAGTTCTCGACCATCCCAATAGTAAGAACATTGATCGAACTACAATCATCAATCGTCAAAGAACATGCTCTGTCCCACACAATCAACTTCATGTGAAACATTTTATCATGGTGGGCTCTCTCCTCTTGCCAGAATCTTGCAAGCATGATGGCCATATCATCCATGGTGTCTTTGGTTGAGTAAACATAAAAGATAACCTAATAAATGTATTTTCACAGAGAATATCAGAAAAAGCGTGCAACGGTAGGAGTGGTAGCACATGCTGCACTGGTCCGCGACTAAGACTTGTGTTGCTGTAGGAAAATTGATCCACAACAACATCATGGTATCAGTCTCTGCAGAGAGCAAGCCTGCATGGAAAGGAATGGTGTAATTATAGACTGGCGCGGCAGGAAAACATTGGGCAGATGGAATGGCAATAGATACGGAAGAACAACCTTGGCACGATAGGTTGCTAAAATAGGGTTTTGGTCCTATGGCAGGGGTCTTGACACACCGTGTGACAAGAACCCTTAGAGCAGCAACCATCACTAGAAACCCTAACGCCTCCAATCAATATTCTTAGCAGAACATATCAAGGTGTCGCGGGTTCCTCGTAGAAAATCTTTAGCGCAGAACTGTCATGAGAAATTTCCCTTGCAGAAATGAGGTGCAACATTGATCTCGCAAAAGGATCAGATTGGCGGCATAGAGAGAAAAATCTAGACTTGCAGCCTGGTCTTCTTCCTCCAATATCTAGAACTTTATTAATACACCGATCTCGCCATTAGCAACTAGGCGCTCCGATACCGAAATGAGGTGGCCCAATCTTCCACGGCGAAACACATATATTCTAGCCAAGGTAATCCTATCAATCCAAAGATCAACCATAATCCATAAATAAATTCTAATGTTGAGCAAATTTTGTCTCCTCCACTATCGGCAAAATGATACTTTAAGATCAACAAGCGAACAATCTCAAGATATGTGTGTCCCCTGATATAGTACCTTTCGGTATTATTCTCAGACTCAACAAAATTCAACTCCCCTAAAACCTAACCATCAGATCTTTTATATAGGCAGCCAGTAAACCTAGTTAGTTTGGTTTTGATAGGCACAAACCAAAACCAAAACCCTAAACCGGATGAAATTTCATGACCGACAACAGGCCTGGATTCTATAATACAATAAAACCCTGACTCACACTCAAAAACAAACACAACCAAAGAAATAAAAGGACTCGGACTCTTTGTTGGTGCACTGCCATCTTCAACACGCCTATAGGTGGATCTGATCCAATGGACTTCGGAGATAGAACACTCCATGTGCCAAGGAATTGACTCGCCATGTTGATCTTCTCCTTGGGTGGCAAGACCAAAAAAGGATCGTGGTGTGTACACGCATCAAACCAAAATTTATTTTCCATAGCCTAATATCAAACCGAATTGATCTCCTTGGCAACATTATAAAGAGCAGGTTTTGGGACAACACTAACCATATGTGGCGCCTTGCCGTGTGTACATTGAAAATACCCCTTTAAATTGTATCTATTTGACCACACTGCTATAGATTATTCTCTTTATTATGTCTTATTGAACTGCTAGATCAACTCGTTAACCACCAATTCAACCGGATGGTCTGGGTATATATAATAACTACTAGCACAATACCCGTGCGCTGCAATGGGTCAGTAAATATTAAATAATTATTATTAATACTAAATAAAAATATTCAATCTTCAGTTTACACAGAGAATCTGATTTTTTCCGTGTTGCAATGGATTCAGATGAATCAACAAGCACACGAGAATCAGCTAAGTGATATAATAAAGTAAATTTCATTTCTCCCATCACTGTTTGGATGATTTACATCCATAATATAAATATGTGGAAGTTCGATACCGCATAATAATTATATAATATGTAGTACTCCCTCCGTTCAGAATTATAAGATACTTTATCTTTGTAAAATGAATATATCTAGATGTCGAATCTAAACACAAAAGTTGTCTAGATACTTTTATTTCATAAATCTAAAACTTTCTATATTTCTATACGGAGAGAGTAGCATCCATATCTTATTTGCTGAAGCGGTGTTTCAATATTCTGAGTAGTCCCTCAAAAAACTCTGCACTTGCTGCTATTTGAATGACCATTGCCACTACAAAGTCATGTTGATTTGTTTTCGGTCATGTTGATTTTGGTGCTACCTGAGTTCAATTTCTGAAAAGTCAGGTCAACTCCAGTGAGGATATCCGATGTTGGCTCGTTTGTTAAGTTAATAAATGCTTGTAAAATTTTCATTTTTTGAATTAGTTGTAATCTTCATAACTTAGCAGCGTTATATATAAATTGAAATAAGGTGTAGAATACTCAATTTGTGAAGTCGTCGTCTTTTCTACAGGATTTTGTGAAGTCATCGTCTTTTCTACAGGATTGAGACTATTTTTGTACATAATAGTAGATCGATTTGTTAAGATTTATCTTAAAATCCGGTTTACAAATTTTTCTACTCCCTCTAAAATTTGATAAATCCAAGTCAATTAATATGCGTCGGATGGAGTACAAGAATCAAAAACAAAATAGGCTAGATGTGAAAAGATAAAAAACACATTAAAAAAGAAATAGAAGGAGAATACTACACAGTGAACGACCATAGCGTACTATCTTATCCATTCCCATACTACTATGCTTTACCTACTCTCCAGATCCCAATTCTCAAATCCAATTCGCTAGGCTGAGGAAGATGGACACAGACTGCTGATTGCCTGATTCCACTCCTTTCTCGTCCTCCGCCATCCATGATCCAGATCCTCTGCACCTCCACCTTTTCATGGATGAACCTCCCAAGTACTGACTACTCTACGTGGTCTCCATGGTATCGACGGCGAGGGCTCGCGATGACGAGATCCTCTCCTCCTTTGTGGGTTGGAAGTTGGAACCAAACCTGGTAGAAGGGCTCTGAAACTGCAATTGTTTGCTGGCAGCACCGAATCGCTTGGTCCTCCCCAGCAATTTTGTAGCAGTAGAAATTGCAGAGGAGGACGAACGGAGACGAGGTCGTGAGAGTGAGGCCGCCCTCGTCGTCGACCGGGAAGATGGGGAGGCAGGGCTGCGCGGTAGCGGCCGTGGAAGTGCGCTACTTTGCAGCACCATAAGATGGGGAGGCGAGATCGAGCTCGCCGTGAGCAACTTCCCTTCCTACATCCCCTGCTGGTGCTCACTACCGGAAGCGCCCGCCTCGAACTCCTCCACCATGGGGCGGTGCTCCGCCTCCTCGTCCTGCTCCGACCAAAGCCGACCGCTCCGACGCGCGGTGACCACACGGACACGCCTCGAGAGTTGAGACCCTCCAAGCTGGCACTGCATCTTCCGCTCCCTGCGGAGAAGCCTCGGCGTCTTGCGACGCTCCATGGCCGGCACACCTAAGGTCGACAATGGCCAAGCGCCTTCGATTCCATGTTCCCTGCGCGCCATGACCTCCGCATCGACCAGTGACCAGCTCCCTTCGTGCCCCGCCGCCGGAGAAGCGCGCTGGTCTCCTCTCTCTGTTACCGACAGGTCGGGGCCACCACCGAACTACCATCCTAGGATTCACGCGCCGCCGCTAAGGTTCGATCTTGGAGATCGCTCCCCTCGTCTCGCTCTGTTCTTTCAGACATGTTTAGACCAAAACAGAGAAGAGAGAGACACGAGAGGAAAGATAGGGTATCGGTGCGCCGCTGCTGTGTTTTTTTCCTTGGCGGTGGCAAGCTGTGTAATACCACCGAACTATCAGGGGCAAATACGTCCAGCGAAAAATCGGAACCAAAAACTTTCAGGACGAACCTACCGTTCTGTAAATTAGTAGATAGATAGATAGATAGATGTCCTGGAGTAGAGAAAATAGTTGATATTTCAAACCAATAATGATTCACATCATCTCTTATCAATGTTAGAAATGGCCACTACGATGCTAATGTTTACTCTGTATTATTAAATAGGTCTCACACATTCCATTATATTTTAACTCTTGTGCTAAAGTTTTCTCATGGCATGATCGTGACTTGAGTTGTCAGACGAGTTCTCTTTTCTTGTGCACATTAAAACAGCAAAGATACATGACTGCCTTGTCTTATGCTGGTGGACAAATGGCGCCTTGGTGGGCAGTTCTTAGAAAAATAAATATAGTGTGTGATTCATAGGTAGCCTACTTCCTAATGTTTCAAGCTGATGATTCTTGTTCTTGGCCCAGATAATGAGCAACGGGGTCTTCATGAGCCCAGTGCATAGGGTTGTGGCAAATAGTGAGAAGGAGAGAACCTCCCTGGCCATGTTCTATGGCCTAGATCCTGAGAAAGAGCTTGAGCCAGCGGCTGGTCTGTTGCGTGATGGTCAACCGGCACGGTACAAGAAAGTGAAAATCAGGGACTACATGGCCGGGTTTTATGAACATTTTGCTCGAGGAACTAGAGTTATCGACTCTATGAAGGTCTAAGCGATGTCTGGGCAAATTATCTTTCTATCTATGTGAGTATCCACGGAGAATAATTAAGGTTTTGTATCACTCAGATTTTAAATTCTAGTTATCAAACATATGACGGACCATGCATCCACGATATGCTACGACGGCGAATCCATGATCTACTGTAGTTACGAGAGCAAGGTGTTTGTTCTCACCCACCTAGCTTTGATCCGTACGAAATATTGTACTGTATTTAAGTAAAGTATATGCAGTGTGTGCATTTAGTAATAGTCATGTGCCGACACTAGTGCATGTGGTGGAGTGTAATTGTGGACATGTTTTCCCTCGAGAAACCTGATTTGATATGAGTCATATATTATACTATAACTTAACCCTGAACAAAAGCAAGTCATCTGAGCCCATCTGTCCACGCGCGCGTCTCTGGCTATATGATGTTCACTTTGAGGCTTCTCAACCGTGCAGTTCAAGGTGTTGACCGAAGTCTTACGAGCTGTTCTCTTCCGTTCCCGTTCCCGTCCCCACCCTCCATCTCAATCCCGTTCCCCTCCAACCGAGCTCCCGAGTCCCGAGCTCTCGCCCATCCCAGCCCCTCCTCCGTCTCCCCAAGCAACGTGCGCCGGCCCCTCCACTCTCGAGATATCCGTCTCACCTCCGCTCCCCCTGCCTTCCATCCAACTCCCGCATCCAACGTCGTCCACATCTGCTTCCCCGCCTCAAACCTGCTCATTACCGATTCAACATCGCCCTCAACCTCGCGCACCCATAGGCCGCCATGTTTTGCCGGTGGTGAGGAAGATAAGGAGGAGGTCAACGCGTGCAGCTCACGTATCCAGCATCGGCCGCCTCTGCTTCCCCGCCTCGAACCTACCCAGTACCGATTCAACATCGCCCCGACGTCGTGCACCCGTACACCGCCACACTTTCACGGTGGTGATGAAGATAAGGAGGAGCTTAGCGTTTGGGATGGTGGGGGTGAGAGAGAGGGGCGACGCAGGTAGAGACGCTCCCATGCGGGCCTACACGAAGATGTCGCATCTTCCTCACTGCTTTGACTGGGAAAATTAGGCACGGATGGCGGAGAAAAAGAAATTGAAAAGGAGAAGGCCTCTCCGCTCCCGAGCTTTCTCTCTCACCTCTCTCCATCCACCCCTTCACTCACGAGGCCACCGCCACCATCCAGCTCCTGCATCCAGCGTCGGCTGCCTCTTCTTCCCCGCCTCAAACATGCCCAGTACCGATTCAACATCGCCCCTCACCTCGCGCACCCATACGCCGCCACACTTTGCCGATGGTGAGGAAGATAAGGAGGAGGTCATAGCGTGGGACGGTGGGGTGAGAGATAGGGGCGGCGCGGGTAGAGACGATCCTATGTGGGACTACCGGAAGATATCGCATCATCCTCACCACTTTGACTCGAAGAATCAGGGACGGATGACGGAAAAAAGAAATTGAAAAGGAGAAGGCTCGCGAGGCATGCGATGACATGGCGCGGAGCGATTAACCAGAACCCGGAATCTACAGTAACTGAAAGGAAGAATCGCTGAACAGAAAGCGTGGAGCGCTAACAGGGCGAGAAATGGTCGCACCTTGCGAGAAACGGTCGTGTTTCATGTCACTTCAACAATTAACATGTATGTATTCCTGAAAGAAAGCAGAATAAGCTGATTTTGGCCCTTCTTAGGCTCTGCAACTGAATTTGCTTTTGAATACATATCTCGAGAATACATGACATGTGTGTGTAAATTGATACATGTTCTACGTTCCTCTACTTCTACACGAGTTAATAAAAATTTCAGTACCCTTGACTTAGAGCATGCTCTATGATTAACGAACAAGCGGGTTCCATCGACTAAGTGGGTCCAAAAGAAATTCCATAACTTGTATTTTTCATGTTGATGTATAGAAATTATCAAAGTTGATTACATATTAGATCTTAATTTTATGTAAAGATTCGTGGCAACTTCTAGCCATACCTATCTTTTAAATTTTATTGAATCAGTGAATAATTTAAAATATATCGAGTATAACTCCTGCATAGAATTAGTATATATGTAATCTAGTTGTCTATATTGAGTAAACTAATCATTTAATAATCCAGCCACTTATAAATGTTTAATACAAAGTTGTGCCTTACCTTGGAGCTCTGCAATGCAAATAGTTGCAAGCATCGATTTTGAAGGCAGTCGAACAAGTTTACCGTGTGATCTTTATAAGTTAGCTTGTTTTGACATCATTAGATTTTACCTTGATCATGTAATATGCCAGTTTCTTATGGTACTGGACTTGGTCTACCGCTCGATGATTTTTTGTTTGAAGCTTGCTCGATGTATTTTTTTGTTTACTTGAAGAAACACTGATACCCCTATGTTGCTTATGAGTTTCAATATGAAATAAGGGTCTGCTTCTTCAGGTCTAACACGTAAATAACACATTTGTCTAACAATTAAAACACTCAACCCCGCACATGTTCATATATTTAATTTATGCTAACACAAACAAAATAAAATATATTATCAATAGTGAGTACAACACACCTACCACACTCTGCTAAATACTGTAGATGGCAGGGCGAACACGTCCACCTAGTATATGACACGTTTCAGTGTGATCTGCTGTCAATTAAGTTTCATCTAAATTTAAATACCAAGTCAAATTCCAATAGGTATGTATGCACGTTGCGTTTTTATTTAATTTTAGGCCCTAAAATTTGGCAATCAACCCGCAATCCTAACTTAACACCCATCAGACCGTTTTCCAGCCTCGTTTGCATTTGGAAAATGCTTTGAAGTCGGGAGACCCAGCGCTAGCTGCTGCCTTTTTTTACGTCCATTGCCCTGCGTGCTGCAATCTGCTCCATGTGTTGCCGCTGCCTGCTTCATACGCGCTACCGCTGCTTCTTCCGCATTGTTGCGCTTCCCTGCCGCCTGCTGCTACCTCTCGCTCTCCTCGTCTATTTTCTCCCCCTTCTCCTTACAAACCGTCAAAAACTAAAGCTCAACAATGGCCATGGTCATGGAAGCTTTAAATTCAAGGTCTCCTATAATGTTCCCTTGAGTCCAACAAGATGAAAAATCGATGGGAACAGATTCATGCCCGCCTTCTCTAGCGCCAACGGGGCTCTGGCGAGCCGGATTCTTGGCCGGCGCCGCCGAATCGACGATAACTTTTTTTTGTTTCAAACATTAGTTAATTATGTAAAAAACATGTATTAATTTTTTCGCAAAAGCGCATGGGAGATATTGTAGTGTTTACCTAGAAGATTGCCACAAGTTTGTCTTTTTTCGTAGTGTGTAGTTCATAGCTACTATTGTGGCCCGTTTTCATAGATTTAAAAGGGATTTTAGGGAACGATGCGAAGAACACAATGAACACGCGAGTGAAAATCAAAGATAAAAACACACACCACACCCAAACTGTTTGCTCCTGTTGGCCCAAACCACCAACCCAATAGAATCCACTTGGAAAAGAAACAAAGATAGAGATTCAAGTTAGAAAGATTGGCAAGCAAGATGATATAATCCTATTGTGAAAAGATTGCAATTGATAAAGACCCAAAAGAAGATATCAACTCAATAGAGTGCACAATAGCAAATATCCAAGTACTTGAGGAGCGTCTTGTACATCTCATAGATTAAATCTAGTGGCTTTGTTACCCGCATGTGTCTTCTCCATAAGGAGAGGGGAGGGACTCACAACTATATCTCATATCATCATATCTTATCTAGTTTCCTTAGGAGGGTTTAGGTGCCTATTTACAGTCTGTCCCCAAAGGAGTAGGTAGGGGAATAAGATATATGGTCAAAGGATCAAATCATGCACGTAGGCATGCGCACGGTGAAGGAGATATGCCCTAGAGTCAAATAATAAACATGTTTATTATCATATCTCATTAGTTTATAATAGTTTTATATCATGCTATAATTATATCAATAGGAAACATTGATACTGGTACTGTGATATATAAACAAACCAAAGGTCCCTAGTAGCCTCTATACAACTAGTTCATGGGATAGCTGATGATCAAGATTTCCTGATCATGGCGCATTTATGGCAACTGACAATAAAGTCATATCATTAGTGAATGATGTGATGGACATTATCCAATATATATAAGTATTGCAACACGATCAATTCATAGATACATCGTTGAAATAGTTAGAAACGAAGTATCCTAATGCTTATACCATGAGATCATGTTTAATCACTATCACCCATGGCTGCTTTGACTGCATCAAGTGTCACAACCGTAATTGGGTGATCATAAAGGTGTATGCCGAGTATTCTAGAGGAACAAGTTGAGGCACATACATTGAGATCGGGATTTGTTCTCCTGCGTGAGGGAAAGATACAATGGGCCCACTTAGTGAATTACATCCATAAGCTGTGCAGCGTATGACTAGGTAATGGGGATGGAATATCACAGGAACGAGTAAAACAACACTTGTAGGAAACTAGATTGAACAATGTATCATGATATCGATGATCAGATCTTGGACAAGTAAAGTATCGAAGTAACAAAGGGATTTGGACTCGACGTTTATGGTTCAAATGATGTTGAAATAGTGAAATGCACAGGGGTCATTATGGGCATCCCGGTTCGGCTATTGATCATTGATCCGAGAGTCGTATAGATCATGTTTGTGATGTTCCCGAACCGTAGGTGACGTGGGGTGATCATATCAATGCCCATTGTTATGGACTTGAGTTTTGAGGAAGAGCAGCATGCTAGAGACTTTGACGGCTAACAAACAAGCAACATGGGGACACGAGGTTTACCCAGGTTCAGGCTCCCGGAGGAAAAACCCTACTCATGCTTGTCTGTTCTTGATTGATGGAGTAACCAAAAGTTACAATAGCGCTGAGATGGCTAAGGTTGCACAGATTGAATCTAGCGGTGTATGAGTGGGAGATTGGATTGCTAGATCTATTGTATATTCTGTGGCATTCCCTCCTCGTTGGACCCTCCTAGCCTTTATATATGGAGAGGCTAGATCTTAGACACCAATACGAGTAGGTTATATGTTGGATTCGAACTCTAGTATTGATTTGTACTTGTCTTGCGTGCTTGGAGTCCGTGTCCTTATGGGCTTCGCATCAGCCGAACTGTCTTGTGCTTCGTGGACTTTGGCAGGTCGTCGAGTAGACCTTCCGCTGGGCCGAGCCAGCTAGGCTGTATTTGTATGCCCGTTGGGCATGCCTATGTCAGTAGGGTAACACACTTAAGGACTTTATGATGCCTATAGATCATTTTGGAATTAGTGGAATTACACGAAGAAAGATAAAGGAACACCGAATTTTCCATGAGAGAACCGAAATCATTTCGTGAAATTCCTAAGAAAATTGGTGTGTGCTAAAAGGTGTTTGAGATCAAAAGTATTAAATTTATATGTATTTTTTTAATTATTATAATTAATAATAAAATAATATTTAAATAATTTTAATAGGGAAACTTCCCTATTGGGCCAAGTTCCCGAAGAGAACAAGGCCCAAGTGGAAGGACCGCATGGAGCAGCGGTCGGCGCCTTGCATCCCACCTCGGTCTGCGTGCGTGGGGACCACCTGGCCTTGGTCGGTCGGTCGCCTCCTCCCCGTGCGAGTGTGATGGAAACAACTCTATGTGTACCAACTTATTGGGACTCCGAGTGCAGAGTATAGTACGAAGCGTCTTTTTCCCACAAGGATGACTCAAGGGTTTATATCAAATTCTTGAGGAATTGGCGAATAGTATATTTTTCTTCTCTTATCAAGCAATTACAAAACAAAGTTTTTGCCTTGTTTCCCCGACTCCACAGTGTGGTTGTCAAGCACAAGGTTTCATATTAGTAATATGAAATAATAATAAAAATAACAAGTAAAGTAAATGAAATAAAAAGGTCTTTTGTGTTTTGACTTGTATTTGCAAGAAAGAAAGTATTTTTGTGTTTTTAAGATAATAAATTGCAGCAAAGGTAAATGATAGTAGTAGTGGTGTAAGGTTGTTTCTTATGATAAAAGTTAGACCGGGATTCATGGTTTCACTTTTCTACTCTCTTTTAAGTTGTAGTGGACATAAAAAAATCATCATCAATATAATATTAGTGGAATATCACTATGTGGTTGATAAGTATTCATATGGGCATCACATCCTAACATAGATATGATACAGCACGTCTCTCTTATACTCCTCTAGAAAGGGAGAACTCCAAGCAATCTAGAATTAAGAATTAACAAAGCATAGCCTTAAGTACTTTGACATGATCTTTGAATAAAAAAATATGCTACCTTGACCAAACAAGATTATGAAGCTGTCACAAGATAATTATAGTACATGAATTCACTTAATCCCTAGTGAGGTAACAAAAGAAAGTTAAAAACACCATAGTAGATCTTGAACTTGTTGTCACTATTCAGTCACCACCACCATGTTACTCCATCTAAAACACACTTTCCCCCACACATGCTCTTGCATACAAGTTGGATCAAAACAAGCAATTAAGAACAGGGTACATCATATGCATATATCAATACATCTTACACATAGATAGATTCCAATCTCATATATCAAATAATAAAATAAAGATCCACCACATAGGAATTACATATATGACCATAATCATGTTGGACAACTCATATGATACTAGATCTATGAAGAAAGAGAGAGAGAGAGAGAGAGAGAGAGAGAGAGAGAGAGAGAGAGGATCAAGCTACTTTCACAAACCCATAGTCCATAGGTGGAATACTCCCTCTTCAGCATGGTGATGAAATTGGAGATGTTGGAGAAGGTAGAGATCCCTCCAGCGGCAAAGACAAAGTTTCCCCCTCCAATCTTCACTGGTTATGACTCCTTTTTGGTGTTTATGCGGATCTCTCCTCGAGGATGCCCTGGGGAACCCTTTTTATAGAGTTTTTAGGTCAAACCAAGTCGGTGGGAAAAATATTGAAGCGAATCGGACGATCAAGGACCAAAATAGGTGTGGAGGTGCGTGCACTAGGGTAAGCCGCGCCACCTTAACTCTTTGGGCCTCCGGTCCTCCCTCGAAAGGTCCAAGAACTCCATAATGTGTCTTCCCGAAATATTGTCTTTCCTAGAATCTTAGCTCCATTGGACTATGTTTAGGTCCCTGAAAGATCAAACTACATAAAACCGGGTTTTCCTATACTGGAGAGTCATAACCAAAATAAATTGGATCATTGGTAAATCCCAAAAATCAATATAAAACATGATTATTATATTATAAATGGTGTAGATGTGTGGGAATATTGTCAATAAACTACAAAGTCCATGTATGCATTTTACATGCATCAACATGCCTCCCATCCGCCTCCCTTTAGTCCCACCCCGGGACTTTAGTGGATGGGCGTGCCTCCTTTTTCCCTATATAAGAAGGTCCATATGGGAGATGAAGGGCATCCCATCACATCCAACACACCCAATATTTTCTAAGTCATTTTTTCCTTAGGGAATATTTCTCTCTCTCTTCTCTTGCGACTGCAGCCCCAAAGTAAGAGATGCACGAGTAGGGGACTGCTTCTCTATGGCACTTCGTTGTGCTGCGGTGATTATGGCCAGAAGATCTAGTTCAGCAATCTCGACAGGGATTAGAGAACCGAGAGTCATCATCTTGCACCATACATGTGTGATACCTCGGGGGGTGCTTCCACTTGTGGCACCAGATCATCGTGCGAGGACCAGGGTGACTTGCGAAGGGCTTCGCTACTTTAAGGTCGGGCGAGTACGACTACATCATCCACGTTCCACATGTGTGTTAAGAGATTTTGGTCTACAAGGGTATGTTACTAAAAGCCTTTCTCCATTAATGCATTACTTCTAGATGGATCTTGGGCAGTTTGTGGTTATGTTAGTTAGGAATTTTTTGTTATCTGCTACAAACCCCTTCACACAAGTGTAGTAACGGCCCATTGTATTCAGCAACTCATGTATGCCTTGGCGGTAGTACTAGCGCCTGGGGGTAGCACCGGTCTTGTACCCACATTAGTACCACCAAGTTCTAGTCAACTTCTTCTAAAATATCATAGATGTACTGAATGCTTTCCAAGGGCCATATGATCTTCATCGGTAGTAGAGAGAATGGGTGGCGGTATTTATGGTAGCAGGCTGGGCGGTAATACCGGTCAAGTGAGTCTTGGATCCTTTCTTTTGTCTTCTCTTCCACATTTCTATGTCATCGGCCTTAAGTATACGGTGTTTTTTCTATACCTTTGATGCTCCTATTGAAAGAACATTTCATGATCTATAGTGTTTTGTGTGTTAGATAATAATATCAATGATTATTTAATGTGTGTTGACTGCTGCAGATAATTGTCTACTCAAAAAGCATCCAAACAGTGTTTTCCGGGCGGATTATGTGCCCCTGCCAACGGCCGGATTATCCACCCGTAGCTCGATCGACAAAGGTGGACAAGGCGTGTCACATTGTATGGGGGCGGACTTTCCTATGGATTGTCTGACCAGGACAGAGTTTTAGCCCGGGCCGGATAATCCTCCCCCCCCCCGTCCCAGGAATTTTTCCAAAGGTAGCCAAGGCGTGTCACGCAGTATGGGGCAGACTTTCATATGGATTGTCTGTCCCAGGCCGGATAATCTGCCCCTCAAAGGGTCTGGATATCCCCCTTAGAATTTTCCAAAGGGAGCTAAGGCGCGTCACACGGTATTGGGGGACAATTTTTGCCTGGAAAATCCGATTCTGAGCCGGTGTTTCCCCCAACCGAATAATCCGGCCCCCACTTAGGCCGAATAATCCGGCCCCAAATTCTCCAACGGCTGAGTTTTGACAGGGGTATAAATACCCCAATTACTCCCCCTAACAGATTGCTTGATTCATTAAAAAAAATCTGTAATGTTCATCAAGTCCCAAACCGAGATCTCCACTTTCATCCACCCGAAGACTCTGATCTTTGGGTAATCGAAGGAGGAAGCTTTGATCTTCATCGGCACCAATAAAGTGCTTCACTTTCACTCCATTCACTTGGATGATTCTTTATCTAGTATTTCTTGCAAATATCTAGATCTCTATTTTGGTTGTTGATTAACCATGTTCTTGTGGAAGCTTGTTGTCATCACGTAGGCCTCTAATTCAGTTGTGTATGTGTGCCTCGCTAGTGTTGTAAAGGCATCGGTTCCCGCCTCGAAGGGTAGCCAATTGTGGAAAGGTGGATCAGGCCTTTGGTGTCGAGATCCATCGAAGAACAGGGTGAGGCCTATTGTGGCCTGGTGGTATTAGTACCGCCCACCCCTCCAACCCAAACGTACTTCCCTTAACAAGGAAGGAATTTTGGTTAAAAAAATTCTGTGTCTCCGCGTGCTCCACTACGATTATCTCGTTCCTCAATTTTACTCGCTTAGTAGATAGGTTTGCATATAGGGAAATTCTCCATAGTTGCATATCTAGAGAATATACCTTTGTGTTAAGCCTAAAATTGAAAAGGTATTAAAATTTGGAGTAGCACCTATTCACCCCCTCTAGGTGCCCATACGATCCATTTTAATTGGTATCAGAGCCTCGACTCTTTATTCGGGCTTTACCGCCTAAGAGAGTATGGGTACTAGGGTTGATGGTAGTGAGGCTATGAACAAGGTCACCATGGATGATCTCAATACATTGGAAACAACTTTGCTTAAATCCATGGAGAACAAAATGGAAGAGAAGCATGAAATGATAGTGTGTCTCTCTTTACCCACAACCCCTCCTCCATCTTCCTCTGAGGCTGCCACTCCGTCTTCTAAGGAAAAATCTAACTTAACTCCAAGAAAGACGAGTTGTAGGGTGATGATCATAGTAAAATCTCCTCCTCAAAAAAGGGAAGTGGTAAGGAGGAATATAGTGAGGTTCCTCACTTATATTCACCTGATCCACCAATCCCTCACCCTCATATAAACAATAGGGGTGATCCACCCAACCTTACTGCATCTCCTTTTTATCAATGGCAATTTTTGATGAAGTCTCATGTGTGCAGCTCGTTCATTGAGTTATGGAAAATAATCGAGAATGGTCTTCATGTTGGGGATCCAAACAACTTGACATTAAGAGAGGTTGTGGATAGCCAACTCAATGCAATGGCTCTACACATGATTCAACTCGGTGTAGGTCCCAAGGACATGCCACATATAGAACATCTCAGCACTGCTAAGGAATCTTGGGATGCCCTCACCGAATTATTCATTGGAAATGAGAGCATGGGAAGAAACAGGTATGATGCACTAAGCAACCAAGCGGAAGGATTATATATGATGGATGGTGAGGACCACGAAGACATGTATAGAAGACTCAAGTCCATTTCCACCATATTTAGAAATCATGGTGCAACATATGTTGATGATGCTTGGATCAAGAGGAAGTATGTGAGTGCTCTCATGCCATTTGAGCCCACGGATTTGAAGAGCCTTCAAGGAAGACACAACTATCACCAAATGACTTCCAATGAAGTTATGCAAGAAATGGCTGCATTCAAAGTCACCGCCAAGAACGCTGAAGATGCTCGTGCATGAGCCATTGGAATTCAAAATGGGGTAAATGTGGCCTTGAAGGCAAATATTGTTGAGCAAGAAGATGATGACATTGTTGCTATGGACTGTCCCGAGGATGTCAAGCGGGCGCATGGAGAGTACATGGACTTCTATGCAAGGAAATTTTTGAAGGACCCCGCCAAAGCCAAATCTGAACTTGAACGCAAGAATGGGTCAAATGGACGAAAGGAAAACGGTCCAAAACTGAGATATTGTTATAATTGTGGAGACTGTTTGCACTTTGTAGCTAAGTTCCCCTACCAAAGCTGAGAAGATCATGGGGGTAGGTTGGTTCTCAAGGAAAAAATCAAAGTCACCTCGCAAGAAGCCATCTGTAAATAAGAATACACCTTACAATAAGCAACCGAAGGTTGTACTATAGCTCAAGAGGAGTACTCATCCGCAAGTGAAGATGAAGAGGATGATGATAGCTCACGAGAGGTGGCTGCCATAGCCACCACTTCTTCGCTTACATCACTCTTTGACTCTCCAAATGAGAATGTCATCAACAAGAATGTCACTTGCCTTATGGCAAGAGGTTCCGAGGTATCACCTTCCATCACTTCTTTTCCTAAGACTACTATGAATGTCGATATGGATGATTCCACTAGTATTAAGGTTAAGGAAGAAGTAATTGCTTTGGAATATTTTATCACTAACTTGCAAGGTGAGCTCAAAATGCATTTCGAGGCCCTTATGGGTCAACTTGTACACTCCGAAGAGCTCCTCGAAGAAAAGGGAAGAATTGAAAGAGAGTATGCAATGGAGATTGCATCTTTGAAGAATGCTATAGAAGAAGAAGAATAAGAAGAGATTCAGGCCTCTCTAGAGGAGAGACTTGAGTCTATTGAGGAATCACATGAAGATATTGTGAACAAACTTGTAAAGGAACGTGATAATGCCATTGCCAAGGCAAAGAAACTAAAGAAGGAGAAGGTTGAATTTGGGGCTGCTCATGCTAGACTCTTCGAGAAATTAGAGAAACTTCCCAATGGTATCACTTCCCAAAGGTAAATGCTAGGTTGAAAGATGAGCTTGCCAAGGCATCACTTCCCAAAGGTAAGGAAGTTATCGATGAGGTCCTTAGCAATCAAAGGACAAATAATGGAAAATAGGGACTTGGCTATGTTCCCAAGACCAAGAAGAAGAAGAAGAAGAAGAAGGCCAAGAATGCTCAAGCAAAGACAAGCACCTTGATACGTTGTAAACATATCTATAATTTTTGATGTTCCATGCTTGTTTAGTATCTACTTTGCTTTGCTTTGTCTTCTCTTTGAGGTATTTTTATATGTTTTTTGGGACTAACCTATTAACAATATGCCACAGTGCCAGTTGCTTGTTTTCTGTTGTTTTTGGTTCCAGAAAAGTTAGAAAATGAATATTCTTGGAATTGTACAGAACAAAAGCCAAAGTCAATATTTTACCATGGGGAACACAGAGCCAGAAGACTAGACGGAGGAGGGCCTCGAGGGGCCACCCACGGCCGTCTGGCAAGGCCTGCCTACACTGGGGTCCAGCCTCGAGCACCCCTCGGCCTCCCTCTTCTCCTATAAGAAGCCCCGATACCTAAACCCTAAGGACCCGATCAATCTTTCACGAAACAGTCCGTAGCCGCCGCCACCATCCTCCCTAGATCGGGGGGATCTGGATCTCTTCTCAGCACCCTGTCGGAGGCGAGAGATCATCCCGGAGGCCTTCTTCATCACCATGCCAGCCTCCGGTGTGAAGCGTGAGTAGTTACACCTTGGACTACGGGTCCATGTAGTAGCTAGATGGTTGTTTATCCTCCTTTTTGCTACCATGTTTAGATCTTGTGAGCTCCATTCATGATCAAGATCATCTATTTGTAATCATGCATGTTGTGTTTGAGGGGATCCGATGCATATTAAGATTACTATGTCAGATTGATTAATGGTTTTGTCTTATTGATTCTATCATGTTTGTGTTATTTGTGATCTTGCATGCTCTCCCTTGTTAGTAGCTATCTTGGCCAAGTAGTTGCTAGTGACTCCAAGAGGGGGTATTTATGCTCAATAGTGGGTTCATGCGTCTACTTAATCTAAGGGAAGTGACAGAAATATCTAAGGTTGTAGATGTGTTGTTGCCACTAGGGAGAAAACAACGGTCTCTTGTTCATAGAACAAGTGGATTGTTTACCTTATACACTTTGCTTAAAGCAGTTGTCTGTTGCTTGCAACTTAATACTGGAGGGGGTTCGGATGATAACTCAAAGGTGGAATTCTAGTCATAGATGAAGTTGGATGGCGGTCTATGTATCTTATTGTATTGCCTAATAAAATCTCATAGGATCATGAATGTCTAGTATTGCATTGTTATGCCTTGCTCAGTCCTGTCAATTGCTCTGTTGTAATTTGTTTACCCAGCATGCCATGTTTGTTTATCTAAGGAGAACACCTCTAGTGAACTATGGACCCCGGTCCAATCTTTACCATTGATACATCGTCCACTGTTATTGTTTACTTGCTGCAAAACACCATTACCTTCCACACCATAGAGTTAATCCTTTGTTACAGCAAACTGGTGAGATTGACAACCTCACATTTCATTGGGGCAAAGTCTTGAGTTTGTGTTGTGCAGGTCTCCAAGTTGCTAGCAACACCTTTGAGTTGTTTCCTTCCTCCTACTGGTTTGATAACCTCGGTTTCTTACTGAGGGAAAACTTGCTACTGTGATCATCATACCTTCCTCTTGGGGTCTCCCAACGAAGCTCTACAGTGATCTGAGCTACACGTCATCAAGCTTTTTCTAGCGCCGTTGTCGGGGAGGCAAAGGACGGCTTCACAAGGGGAGTCCTTCACAACCTTTCTCTTTACTTTGTTTTGGTTTTGCTTAATTTATTTTGACTTGGTTTGTTTTCCTCTTTTTTATCAAAAATCATGAAAAATTAGTTTCGTTTGGTTTGCTTTCTCTTATCAAAAATACAAAAAAAATTAGTTCCTACTCTAGTTGTTGCTGCTGTTGGTTTGCTCCACCTTTGCAAAAATGAACTATGCTGAGAACAATAAGTTGTGTGACTTCACTAGCACAAACAACAATGATTTCCTAAGTACACCTATTGCTCCACCTGCTCCTGATGCTACCTTTTATGAAATTAAGCCTGCTTTGTTGAATCTTGTGATGAAAGAGCAATTTTCTGGTGCTAGTTCTAATGATGTTGCTGCCCACCTCAATAACTTTGTTGAACTTTGTGAGATACAAAAATATAAGGATGTAGATGGAGATATTATTAAGCTCAAATTGTTTCCTTTCTCCTTGAGAGAAAAAGCTAAAGAAGGTTGCTATCCTTGCCTAGAAATAGTATTGATTCTTGGATTAAGTGCAAAGATGCTTTTATTAGAAAATACTATCCTCCTGCTAAGATTATATCTATGAGAAGTGAAATAATGAAATTTAAACAACTTGATAATGAACATGTTGCTCAAGCTTGGGAAATAATGAAATCTTTGGTAAATAATTGTCCCTCTCATGGACTGACTGCTTGGATGATTATCCAAACTTTTTATGCAGGGTTAAACTTCTCTTCAAGAAATCTGTTAGATTCTGCTGCTAGAGGTACCTTTATGACCATTACTTTGGGTGCTGCGACAAAACTCCTTGATAATATGATGGTTAACTATTCTGAATGGCACACTGAGAGAGCTCCACATGGTAACAAGGTAAATTCTGTTGAAGAAACATCCTCTTTGAGTGATAATATTGATGTTATCATGGCCATGCTTGTTAATGGAAAAGCTCATATAGATCCAAATAATGTTCCCTTAGACTCTTTGTTTGCTCAATAATAGAAAGTTGATGTTAACTTCATTAGAAACAACAATTTCAGCAACAATGCCTATGAGAATAATTTTGGTAGTAACAATAATTATAGGCCTTATCCTCCTAATAATGGCAATACCTACGGAAACTCCTATAGCAATACTAGAAGTGCTCCCTATGAACTTGAAGTCGTGCTTAAAGATTTTATTAGTGAACAAACCACTTTAAACAAGACTGTGGAGGAAAAGCTTTTGAGTGCTGAGAAAAATATTTCCTCTTTGTCTGAAGCATAGTCCTCTTTGATTAATAAAATGGCTGCTAAAACTGAAACCTTGGAAAGCACCTTTGCTGCTACTCATGCCATACAAGTTACTATTGATGAAAATGTTAGACTGTTAGCTCAACTACATGCTAAGTGGGAAAGAGAAGCTGAAATTGCTAGAAACACTAGTGTTTGCACTATTAACACCACCAATATGGATGCCACCAAATCACAAGAAATCCCTATTCCTCCTACCACAATGCCTAAACCCAATGAGTCTACTACCAGTGATGCTAATTTTGATTTTGATCTTGATGGATGCAATATTTCTGAAGTGATTATGTTCCTACAAAAGCTTGCTAGAAGAACTAACGCTAGTGATATGAATGTGGCTTCCACCAACCACATTACAGATGCTCTTATTAAAATTAAGGAAGAAAAGTTGAAACACAAAGCCTCTATTCCTAGGAAAGTAGAAGATAGTTGGGAACCCATTATTAATATGCAAGTGAATGACTTTGATCTCAAAGCTTCATGTGACCTTGGTTATAGTGTCTCTATTATGTCTAGAAAGATTTATGAAATGCTTGATTCGCCACCTTTGGAAGATTGATATTTGGATGTCCCACTTAATGATAATGCTAAAAAGAAACCCAAGGGGAGTGTTAATTATGTTCTTAATATGGTTATAATGCCTATGTCCCTGTTGATTTCTATGTTTTTGATGTTGAATACAATGCTTCTTGTCCTATTACTTTGGAAAGACCTTTTCTTAGAACTGTTGGTGCCATCATTGATATAAAATAAGGCACCATTAAATATCAATTTCCATTCAAGAAAGGTATTAAATACTTCCCTATGAGGAGAAAGAAGTTGCCTTTTGCTCCTTCTTTAAAAGCAAGGTTTGATGTTAATGCTTCTTCATTTGAAAATACTTGATTCTTGCTTCTTGTGCCTAACTTAAAGGCGTTAGAGAAAAGTACTTCTTGAGAGATAAACCAATATTTTTCTTGAGTCTTCGAATTTATTACTTCTGTAATAACCTCTCCTTATCCTTTTTATTTGATTTTTTGTGCCAAGAATAACCTTTAATGAGAGGGAAGTAAGATTTGGGGAGTTGCTGTCCCGAAACAGATTTTTGTGCTCCACTATAAAAATTCGTGTAAAATATATGTAGTTCGGATTAAGCTGTAATTTTCTGAACGAATCTCCAAGGTTGTTAGATAACTTTCGTTAGTTCAACACTTTTTAATTTGAGCAACATAAGGTCTTCGAAAAAATCGGTTTCTACCTGCTAATCTATTTTGACAGATTTCTGCCATTATTTGCATTTTCTTCTTATTGATTCCTTTTTGGGTTCTTTTTGGGAAATTGAGCTTTTTGAGGGAATTGCTACAGTATCATGTGTCTTTAGTGAAAGTTTTTCTGTTTTGGAACTAAACCCCAAAGGTCTATTATCTTTTGAATGCACTAATGTTGCTAGTGAAGATTGAGTGAAGTATTGTATGAAGGAAAATTTGCAGGTGTAGAGGAAGAATGATGTAATGAGATGAAGAATGGACAAAAGCTCAAGCTTGGGGATTCCACCCCGTGTCACTCCAAGAAATATTCAAGAGGTATAAGCGTCAAAGCTTGGGGATTCCCAACGCATCCCCTTCTTCATCAATAAAAATTTCAGATCTTTCTAAACACTTCGTCTTTATTGTTTCCTGCATAGTTGTGTTGTTATTGGAGCGTCTTAGTTTTCATTTTTTGTTTGCTTAGTTTGCTTGAATAAAGTAGTTGGACCCCCGTTTTCTCCGTGTTGTTTCAAATAAGTTGATTGGTGTTGGAAAGGAGTAGGAAGTTCTTGCTTTAGTAGTACAAGAGGAGCTTGCTTTGACTATGACTTAGACTTTATCATGTCATGCTAGATGTTGTTTTGACCTTATGCTTAGTGATTATTGTTGTAGCATGACTTGTTCCAAATAATTAGTATTGCTTAATGTGCCTTGAAAGAATCATGCGTTGTTTTAGCATACAAAAGCATAGTATTGTGGTATTCTCCTTTGGTGCTTTGTTTGGGTTGACTTGGCACATGCTCACACCATGTTATGACTATGAACAAGTCACCATAGCCTCTATGATCATTTAGTCATTGTAAGGTTCCCAACCTTTAATAAGGTAGAGATCCCTGTGTTTACAATGCTAGTCCCTGGATCAATAGCTAGCATCCACAGTTAAGATGTAATATCAAGAAACAAAGGTCATAATACAACTTTATAACCAGGAATAAAGTAATTTATTACATCTTACATAGATCATTTGGCTATCTCATTACAATGCAGCGGAATATAACAATAGCATGGGGTCCTTCATCTTCAAAGTGCCACAGGCAGACATGTTGGTTGTAGACTTGTAATCCTATTTCACTAATATCAAACAAACCTGCAACATAACAAGTTACAGCCACAAGGGTCAATACATTTGAATTGTATTGGCAAGTGATACTATGGTAGTAGTGGAGTCTATCATCTATATGCATTTGGCTAAGTGGAGCTTAGGCTTGCTTTGCTCAAAATAGATTTTCCTTGTCATTTGAAAACACTAAGTTTTTGCTTGACAAAATCTTTCCCAAGGCATCTCCCAATAGAAATTGGTGATCCTTCAACCCTTGTTCACCCACAAGTTTTTAACTTAGAAATTGGGATGAGGAGATTCTTGATAGCTTCCATGTCTTGATGCTCAAATTGTCCTTTACCAGGGACATGGCTAAGTACTTAGATTTTACACTCTGCAGAGGTGGTGCACTTTCCCCACAAGACTTGGTTTCACCAAGACAAGATCTTTCAGAAGCCTTCCCTTAGACCAAAATGGACGCGTTCCAACCTATCATCCCCTACCACCAACTGTCCATTTGGCTAAGTTATTGCAACCTATATGATCCAGGCAGAGCCCATAATGCCAAGTGGCTTCACTTGAAGCTTCTCAACATTTGACATCTCAAATCTCTTTGTTCCTGGGTGGCCATCCACAAGTGAGATACACAAGGTAAACCATAGAAATGGGCCTTGTGAACCACTCAATACAAACCATTACTTCCATTCCACCCAGGTGATTCATTCACTTAGTTGTTTTATTAAACAAAACACAAGTCCACAGACTTAGAAATTTTTCCATAGCATGAATATATATTCCACCCTTGTTTTCTAATAGCTAAGCTAAGCATGATAGTAGTAGGAATCTTAACTTAGGAAAATTCTACTAAGGTTTCATCTACTAGGATTTCCCATGTCATAGTTTATACTTAGCAAAATACCATGCAAGTCCTACTTAGAAATATCGCTAATGCATAGTGAAAATAATGGGACAAAAGTACGAAGCATCACTTGCCTTGTTGGTAGAGAGTATAAGTTCACTCCTTGATCTTTGCAATGTTCACACACTTCAAATCACTACAATTCAATCAAGCAAACAATATTTCAATCTACCATTCAAGCAATTCATCACATAAAATGATGGAAACAAAACAATGCATGCAAGCATGCAAAATATTGTTTACTTGTAAAAGTGGTTTCTAACGGGTCATAAACATTTGAAAACACCTAATAGTCATTTTATAAAGTGGCAAAACCATTTGCAAAAGGTTTTACTTCATAAACCATTTTTAAACCAAATCATTATTTTATGTGGTGAAGAAATGCTTTTAATAAGGCAACATTCTATAGGTTTCACAAAATATGTTTTCAAACCATAAAACCTTGTGTTTAGGGCTAGAGAGTTTATTTCCAAAACATTCCTCAAAGGTTTTCTTCCAAAACCATTTTTAATAATTAAACCATATTTTTATTTGACTAGAAGTGGTTTAAATCAAAGATTCATTCTTTTGTTTCACCAAATATATTTTTGAAACCACAATTTGTTTCCTATGGTAAGTAGGTTCAAAAAAACCATTTTAAAAAGGTTTTATCTCAAAAATCATTTTAGAACAAATTTTATATCCTAAACATGCATACATAAGTTTCTACAAAAACAATCAATTTAACAGAATCATTTTACTAAAAAAAGTGCATGGTCAGAAAGTACTTTTCTTGCTGATTCCATTGATATAAAATTTGTAAAATTTGGACGTGTGGTTTGAAAGTTATGAATTTCGCAAGTTTACTAATTCAATAGATCAAATTCTGTTTTTAAATCAACACAATGGCCACGCGTCGCGCTGCGATTGGTCGGTACCGCTTCGCTCGGATCGGCAGACGCGAGCCGTTGGATTTAAGTGGGATCGCACGGTGTAGAGGCAAGCGTACCCCTTCGGTTAAGTTTCTATCGCAAGCGTTGGATCTAAATCCTACGGCTGTCGATCAAGCAACCACCAATCGGCGGCGCTGGCGGCGGCGGCGCTCGGGCGGCAGCGCTCTGGCTATTCCAGGAAGCTAGGGGGTGAGGGTATGCTCACCGTGTTCGCCGGGACATGCTGGAGCTCAACGTGCTCGTGGTTGGCGAAGGGGCGCACAGAGATGATGGCGATTCCTCGCTGGAGTCGTCGTTTGCGTCTGGCACTTGCTGTCGACGTTGAAGGCGAGCCTACGGGTCCTGCGCGAGTGAATGGCGAGCACCTGGATGTTCACAAGGCACAGGCGAACAAGTTGGCATGAGACTCTAGTCGAGGCTCGCACGGGTTCAAGCGATGAGGCTCACCGGAGTTGTTTGCGGACGGCGGCGCTGTCGGTTGACGTCGTTGTCGGCGCTGTGGGTCAAGTGCGGCCAAGTCAAAGCCATTGGAAGATGCGTCTGGAAGAGGGGAGCAGGCTCGAGTGGTTGAGGGGGCAAGGGGCGGCATGGTTCGGCCGGAATTGTCACCGGAGCTTGTCGGAGGCAGTGGCGGTGTAGAGAGAAATTGGGCAGCCTGGGGGCATGCTAGGGTGAGGCGATGGAGGGGAAATGGGGAGGAGAGGCAGGCGACTAAATACATGCGGTCGCGGCGAGCTTTTAGCACGGGATTGATGGGAATTTACCACCGGCATTCATCACCGGAGAAACGGCCAGATGAGCGTGGTCTTCGCACAGGTGAGGACGAAGATGAGCTGGCGTTGGGGCCGTTTCGTCCGCGAAGAAAGACAGGGGAGGTGGGGTCCAATAGTCAGTGACTGCGCGGGTCAAAACTTGAGTGAAACGTTTCGCTGCGGGTGGGGTGGAAAGATGGGCTTGCTGGGCCTTGTTGGGCTGGTCGCTTAGTTCATCTTTTTGTACTGCTTTGTTTTTCTTTTTCCATTTCTTTTTATTATGTTTTGCTTTTGTTTAATTAATTCAAACACTCATTTGAATTCAAACCTTTGACAAATTTTGTGTAGGTTTAAATATTGACTGGTAATATAATCTGAAGTCAATTTTTGGAATAAAAATTTATTCCCTTTTGGGTCTTTTAATTATTTAATTAGGCCCTTGTTTTAATTCAAATAAGGTTTATTTATAATTTCAAACACCATTTAAATTTATAATTCCTTCTAAATCCTTTCAGTAGGTTTTTTACTTGTTTAATAGGGTGTCAAATAATTCATCTTGAATTATTTGGAAAGTATTTGATATGATTCATAAATCATTTGAATTGGGTATTTGTTTTAATTCCAATGGAATTTAATATAGTTTTAATTACCTAAATTTTATTTGGAAGATTTCTTTAATTTTATTTAAGTTAATTAAACAACTTTTATTCCTCTTGGGTAATTTCCAAGATACTATTTTCTCATGAATTAAATAGTTATTCTTATTAGAGATTTGTCTTTATTTAAAATAGGGATAGAATGGTTAATGCCATTTTATTTTATTTTGGAAATTCTTTATCCTTTCATTTTATTTGGATTTGGATTCTATTCATTCCATTTCCTTAATGGATTGGGCCATGGTTTAATTTGGTCTTTAAATAATTCCTTATTTAATATTTCTTTCTTCATCTTATAAAATTCATATCTTTTTATTTAGAGATCCAAACTTGGTGATTCCAATTTGTAAAATCTTATTTGATATTTATTTATCCTTTTAAATATCTTTAGGATTATTTTCTCACCAATTTGTATGGATTTTAGATAAGTGCTTTATTAGCTTTGGAAATTACTTTTCCTTATATTAATTAAATTCATAAGATTTTATTTATGGTTTCAAATTAAGTGAAACCAATTGATAGGGTTTTAATATTATTTCTATTTGTCATTCTTGATCATTTATGATTGTTTGCTGAAAATTTTTTATATGGATCAAATCCATAGCCTTGGGGATAACTTGGAAATGATTTTTATTCCATTAGGGTTTAGGGTTTGGATTTATTTTCCAAGTGTTTAAATTTTCAGATGCATTTTATGAGGAATGCATTTCTCTTGACTTGGGTTTTGTTGGATTCAAACTTTAAAGTTTGTTCAAGATGGGATTTTAAGTTTCTATTTAGAAACAAAAGTTTCTTTTCACCCTAAAATTCAACAATCTTTTATTTTGTTTATTTATTTTTCACATTACAAGATTTGGAAAATCTTGGGATGTGACAGTCCTTGACTTGTAGTACCACTCTATGCCTTGATTAGTAATGTTTTGTCGCTCTGCATGATTATGGCCATTATTTCTCTCTTAGTTGGTCGCTCCCAGTCTTTTGCTAGCCTCCACTGTAGGGGTTCGTAGCATGGAAAACAAAAAATTTCTACCGCATGCACACAAACAAGCCAAGATCTATCTACTAGATTGTAGCAACGAGTCGATAGAAGCACTCACCCTCGAAGATTCCAAAGTGGTTAACGAGAGCAGATTCTCGTGGGTGATGTAGCTGTACACTTGCCGATCTCAAGATCACGTAGACGATCCTTCTGGCGTTGCGTTCCGGCAGCACTTCCGTAGTCGGTCACATGTTCAGTACTTGATGAAGACCTTCCTCTCCCTTGTTCCAGCAGGAAGCGAAGGTTGTATTTCTCCCCTCGCGATTCCGGAAGCACGACGGCGTGGTGTCGGAAGTCGAGGGAAGATCCCTCAGGACTTCGCCTAAGCCGGTGCGAGTTATGGTGGATATAGGGTTTCCTGGAGATCTAGGGTTTAGAAGACAGGGAGGAGGAGGAGGTGTCGGCTAGGGCGGCGGCGACGGACCGGCGGCGGCGCGACGGCGGCGAGGCGCGGCGGCGGCGGTGGCTTGGGTGTGGGAGGGCTAGGGCTTAGCTTTGGGGCAGCCCTCCCCCTCTATTTATGAGAGGGGGCAGCCTTGGGAAGGGTGGAGTTGAATCCAAACCCAAACCCAAGTCGGATTTAGAGAAGGACTCTTTCCTTCTTCCACTAGGAAACCATTGTTCCAGTTTGACTTTTCAAACTTCCCATTTGACTTTCAATTTAGAGTTTTAATTCTCTCTTGCAAATACCCAAACCAAGTGACCTAGGATATTATCCAATCAGTCCACTTATCCATGACACATTCATGGTCCATTCCCCTTCCGGTCTGGTGAACCTTCTCGACCCTTCTAGAACCTCTCCGATGGAAACACCGAAAACATTCCCGAACTCCGGAATCAGACTTTCCTTATATGAATCTTATTCTCCAGACTATTCTGGATCTCCTCGTGATATCTCGGATCCCATCCGAGACTCCAAACAACATTTGGTATCCCTACTAACATTCCATATCTACTAAACAACATCGAATCCTTAAGTGTGTCTCCCTACGGTTCGTGAACTATGCGGACATGACCGAGACACTTATCCGATCTATAACCAATAGAGAAATCTGGAAATTCATATGGCTCCCACATATTTCTACGATTACTTTGCAATCGAATGAACCACTTACATATGATACCAATTTCCCTTTGTCTCACGATAGTTTACTTATCCGAGGTTTTGATCGTCGGTATCTCTGCATACCTAGTTCAACCTCGTTACCAATAAGTACTCTTTTCTCGTTCTCGTGATATGTGATCCCTTGTGAGCCAGTCACATGCTTGCAAGCCAATTGGATGACATTCCACCGAGAGGGCCCAGAGTATATCTATCCGTCATATGGATGGACAAATCCCACTCTTGATCCATGTGCCTCAACACATACTTTGCGAACACTCAATGCCACCTTTATAGCCACCCAGTTAGGGTGTGGTGTTTGATGTCATCAAAGCATCCTTCCGGTGATGGTGATTATCATGATCTCATGGTCAAAGGAATTAGGTTACTATGTATCAGAAAGCTTATAGAAAACAAACTATTGAAATGACTTGATCTTAATGATACGCTTATCTATAGGAGTATGTCCATCATACCATTCTCCTAATGATATGATATTGTTGTTAACAACATCTCAATGTTCATGATCGGGAAACCACGATCATCTATTAACCAACAAGCTAGTATTACAAATAGGCTTTAATAGGGACTCTAATTTAGTTTACAAATCACACAAGTATTAATGTTTCTGGTTTAATACTGTTATAGCATGAATGTAAACATTTATCATAAACACAAAGATATAATAATAACCACTTCTATTATTGCCACTAGGGCATATCTCCAACAGTCTCCCACTTGCACTAGAGTCAACTAATCTAGATTACATGGTAATACACCGAACACCCATGGCGGTTTGGTGTTGGTCATGTTTTGCCCTCGGGAGAGGTTTAGTCAACGGATCTGCCACATTCAGATATGTGTGTACTTTGCAAATCTTTATGTCACCATCTTGGACATGCTCTTGGATAGAGTGAAAACGTAGCTTGATGTGCTTCAGCTTCTTGTGTGACCTTGGTTCTTGCACATTGGCTATGGTGCCCATGTTATCACAGTAGATAGACATTGGGTCCAGCACACTTGGAACCACACCGAGCTCTGTAATGAACTCCTTCATCCATATCGCCTCTTGTGAAGCCTCCGAAGCAGCTATGTATTCCAATTCAGTTGAAGATCTCGCCACAACGCTTTGCTTTGCACTCCTCCAGATAACTGCTGCACCATTCAAAGTAAATACGTATCCAGATTGAGATTTAGAATCATCCGGATCGGTGTTCCAACTAGCTAGGTGTAACCATTAACAACGAGTTGTTCATCACCTCCATAAGAAAGAACCATATCCTTAGTTCTTCTCAAGTACTTAAGGATGTTTTTGACCGCTGTCCAATGATCCACTCCTGGATCACTTTGATATCTGCTAGTCAAACTAACAACATATGCAATGTCGGGTGTAGTACATAGCATGGCATACATAAGAGATCCTATGGCTGAGGCATACGGAGTCTTACTCATCCTTTCTCTATCTTGTGCCATTGTAGGACTTTGAGTTTTACTCAAGGTCGTATTGGGCAACATGGGCAAGAACCCTTTCTTGCTATCTTCCATTCCAAACCTCTTCAGAACTTTGTCCAAATATGTAATCTATGACACTGATATTAGGCATCTCGATCTATCTCTAGAAATCTTTATGCCTAATATGTAAGCTGCTTCACCAAGATCTTTCATTGAAAAACTATTATTCAAATAATCCTTGACACTATTAAGAAGGTCTACATCATTCCCAATCAACAATATGTCATCTACATATAGTATTAAGAATTCTATAGAGCTCCCACTCACTTTCTTGTAAATACAAGATTCTACATAAGTTTGTATAAATCCAAAGCTTTTGATTACCTTATCAAAACGTTGATTCCAACTTTGGGATGCTTGCTTCAATCCATATATGGACCGTTGAAGTTTGCATACCTTGTTAGCATCTTTAGGATCGACAAAACCTTTGGGTTGCATCATATACAACTCTTCATCAATGTCTCCATTGAGGAATGTCGTTTTGACATCCATCTGCCATATCTCATAATCATAATATGCAGGAATTGCTAACATAATCCTCACAGACTTTAGCTTCGATACTCGTGAGAAAGTCTCATCATAGTCAACTCCTTGAATTTGTCGAAACCCTTTTGCGGCAAGTCGAGCTTTATAGACAGTAACATTGCCATCAGCATTTGTTTTCTTCTTGAAAATCCATTTGTTCTCGATAGCCTTCCGGCCATCCGGTAAGTCCACCAAAGTCCATACTTGGTTTTCGTACATGGATCCAATCTCGGATTTCATGGCTTCTTGCCATTTATTGGAATCTGGGCTCATCATCGCTTCCTCATATGTCGCAGGGTCATCGGTGTTATCCACCAACATGACACTCATAACGGGATCATACCAATCAGGAGTGGTATGAGTTCTCATTGACCTGCGAGGTTCCGTAGTAACTTCAACCTAAGTTTCATGATCAACATCATTAGCTTCCTCTCTTATTGGTGTAGGCGCCACGGGAACTACTTCCGGTGCTTTGCTACTCGCAAGTTCGAGAGAAGGTTCAACAACCTCGTCAAGTTCTACTTTCCTTCCAGTCACTTCTTTCGAGAGAAGCTCCTTTTCTAGAAAGGATCCATTCTTGGCAACAAAGATTTTGCCCTCGGATCTATGATAGAAGGTATACCAAATAGTTTACTTTGGGTATCCTATGAAGACACATTTTTCCGCTTTGGGTTCAATCTTGTAAGGCTGTAACTTCTTTACATAAGCTTCGCAACCCCAAACTTTAAGGAACGACAATTTAGGTTTCTTCCCAAACCATAATTCATACGGTGTCATTTCAATGGATTTAGATGGTGCCCTATTTAAAGTGAATGCGGTTGTTTCTAATGCATAACCCCAAAATGATAGCGGTAAATCTGTAAGTGATATCATAGAACGAACCATATCTAAGAGAGTTCTATTACGACGTTCGGACACACCATTAAGCTGTGGTGTTCCCGGCGGTGTCAATTGTGAAAGTATTCCGCATTTCTTCAAATGCTCGCCAAACTCGTAACTTAGATATTCACCTCCGCGATCAGATCGTAGAAATTTAATCTTCTTGTTATGTTGATTCTCTACCTCACTTTGAAATTCCTTAAACTTCTCAAAAGTTTCGGACTTATGTTTCATGAAATAGATATACCCATATCTACTCAAGTCATCCGTGAAGGTAAGAACATAACGATAACCACCGCGCGATGCCACACTCATTGGACCGCATACATCGGTATGTATGATTTCCAATAAGTCTGTAGCTTGCTCCATCAAACCAGAAAATGGAGTCTTAGTCATTTTACCCATCAGACATGCTTTGCATCTTTCAAGTGATTCAAAATCAAGTGATTCAAGAAATCCATCAGAATGGAGTTTCTTCATACGCTTCACTCCAATATGACCAAGACGACAGTGCCACATATAGGTCGAGTTATTGCTCAATTTCAAACGTTTATCTTCAATATTATTAATGTGTGTATTTCCACGATCAAGATTCAATAAGAATAGACCATCTATCAAAGGTGCATGTGCATAAAACATATTACTCATATAAATCGAACAACCATTATTCTCGGACTTAAACAAGTAACCGTCTCGCAATAAACATGATCCAGATATAATGTTCATGCTCAAAGCAGGCACCAAATAACAATTATAAGTATAAAACTAATCCTGATGGTAGATGAAGAGGTAGCGTGCCGACCGCGATCACATCAACCTTTGATCCATTTCCAACGCGCATCGTCACCTTGTTCTTCGCTAGCTTCCGTATTCTGAAAGACTGCTTTCGAGTTACAAATATGAGCAACCGAACCAGTATCAAATACCCAGGCACTACTACGATTACTAGTGAGATACACATCAATAACATGTATATCGGATATACCTTTATTTTTTATGTTGCCTTTCTTCAAATCCGCCAAGTACTTAGGGCAACTCCGCTTCCAGTGACCTTATCCCTTGCAGTAAAAGCACTCAGTATCAGGCTTAGGCCTAGCCTTGGTCTTCTTCGCTGGTGCGGTAACTTTCTTACCGCCCTTCTTGAAGTTTTCCTTTTTCTTAGACTTGCCTTGCTTCTTGAATTTGGTGGTCTTATTGACCATAAACACTTGGTGCTCTTTCTTGATCTCCACTTCTGCATATTTTAACATGGAGAAGAGTTCTGGCAACGACTTGTCCATGTTTTGCATATTGTAGTTCATCACAAAGTTCTTGTAACTTGGTGGTAGTGATTGGAGGACACGGCGAATCCCCAAAGCATTAGGAATCACTATACCTAAGCTTTGAAGCTTGCTAGCGTGCCAGACATCTTAAGCACGTCCTCACTGATGGAGCTGCCCTCTTCCATCTTGTAGTTAAAGAACTTTTCAGAAGCCTCATAACTCTCAACTGCCGCGTGAGCCTCAAATATCATTTTGAGTTCACGGACAATATCATGTGGGTCATGGTTCTCAAACCTTTTCTGAAGCTCCGATTCCAAACCATACAAGATAGCACACTGAACTGTGGAGTACTGATTCTTCCGAGCGAGGAAAACATTCTTTACCTCATCGGTAGCATCAGCTGCAGGTGGGTCACACAGTGGTGCATCCAGCACATAGGTCAAATTACCAGCACTGAGGACAATCCTCAAATTGCGGAACCAATCCGCGAAGTTTCTTCCATTGTTTTTCAACTTTTCTTTCTCTAGGAACGCATTAAAATTGATGGTAGGGGCCGCCATTGATCTACAACATATTTGCAATAGTTTAGACTAAGTTTATGACAAATTGAGTTCTAATTAATAGTTACATTAATCTAGGTGAACTCCCACTCAAAACAATATCCCTCACATTGCTTTAGTGATCACACGAACAAAATCCACCACATCAAAACCGATCATCACGAGAGTTGATGCAGCTTCAATGGCGAACAATCAACATGTTCATCATATCTACTATATGACTCATGCTTTACCTTTCGGTGATCCGTGTTCTGAGACCATGTCTGTACATGCTAGGCTCGTCAAGATCAAACCTTAGCTTTCGCAGGAGCAAATCTGGCTTGCTCACGTTGTATACACTCGCAGAATCTAACACACCCGATCATCACGTGGTGCTTCGAAACAACGAGCTTTAGCAACGGTGCTTACTAAGGATGAACACTTTATAACTTGAAATTTTTGTGCTTGAGGGATCATCTTATAATGCTACCATCGCGAACTAAGCAATACAAGATGTATCAAAGGATTAACATCACATGCAATTCATAATATGTGATATGATATGGCCTTTCTTCTTGTGCTTCCGATCTCCATCTTCAAGCACGAACATGATCTCCATCATAACCGGTGTGGCGCCAAGGTCAATGGCGCCGCTTCATGGTTGTCGTCCACCAGCATCAACTATTACAACTACTTTGAATAGACACGCAGGTCTTAACGGAATTAAAAGACAACCATACGGCTCATGCCGGTTGCCAACTTACATTAAGGAACATTGCATACATCATATATAATCACAATCATGGCCATATCACATCACAGCACACCCCTGCAAAACAAAGTTAGACGCCTCTAATTTTCTTTGCATATTTTACGTGGTTTGGGGCTTTTAATAAGTGTCGATCTAACTTACGAACAAGAACCACAACGTTGATGTTTGAAATATCAAGTGCCTGTTGTAAATTGAATCTATACTATGATGGGAGAGACAGACACCTGCAAAGCCATTTATGCAAAACAAGTTGCATGTTGAGCGTTGAGCAAGTCTCATGAACGATGTCATGTAAGGTTAGCCCGGGCCGCTTCATCCCATCATACCGCAAGATGCAAAGTACACAAAAATTAATTGATAATAAAAGCACCACCGCCCACAATGACTATTGTGTTCTACTCATGCAACAGATCTACATATAGACACGGCTCTGATACCACTGTAGGGATTCGTAGCATGGAAAACAAAAAAATTCTACCGCATGCACACAAACAAGACAAGATCTATCTACTAGATTGTAGCAAAGAGTCGATAGAAGCACTCACCCTTGAAGATTTTCCAAAGCAGTTAATGAGAGCAGATTCTCGTGGGTGATGTAGTCGTACACTTGCCGATCTCAAGATCGCGTAGACGATCCTTCCGGCGCTGCGTTCCTCCAGCTTCATGATCGGTCACATGCGATTTTCGATGAAGACCTTCCTCTCCCTTGTTCCAGAAGGCAGCGGAGGTTGTAGTTCTCCCCTCGCGATTCCGGCAGCACGACGGCGTGGTGTCTGAAGTAGAGGGAAGATCTCGCGGGACTTTGCCTAAGCCTATGCGAGTTATGGTGGATCTAGGGTTTCCCGGAGATCTAGGGTTTAGAAGACCGGGAGGAGGAAGAGGTGTCGGCGGCATTTAGGGCGGCAACGATGGACCGGCGGTGGCGCGAGGCGACGGCGGCTGGCGGCGGCAGCTTGGGTGTGGGAGGGCTAGGGCTTAGCTTTGGGGCAGCCCTCCCCCTCTATTTATGAGAGGGGGGCAGCCTTGGGAGGGGTGGGTTTGAATCCAAACCCAAACCCAAGTTGGATTGAGAGAAGGACTCTTTCCTTCTTCCACTAGGAAACCATTGTTCCAGTTTGACTTTTCAAACTTCCCGTTTGACTTTCAATTTAGAGCTTTAATTCTCTCTTGCAAATACCCAAACCAAGTGACCTAGGATATGATACAATCATTCCACTTATCCATGACACATTCATGGTCCATTCCCCTTCTGGTCCGGTGAACCTTATAGACCCTTCTAGAACCTCTCCGATGAAAACACCGAAAACATTCCTGAACTCCGAAATCGGACTTTCCTTATATGAATCTTATTCTCCGGACCATTCCGGATCTCCTCGTGATATCCCGGATCCCATCGAGACTCCGAACAACATTCGGTATCCCTACTAACATTCCATATCTAATAAACAACATCGAATCCTAAAGTGTGTCTCCCTACGGTTCGTGAACTATGCGGACATGACCGAGACACTTCTCCAATCTATAACCAATAGAGGAATCTGGAAATTCATATGGCTCCCACATATTTCTATGATTACTTCGCGATCGAATGAACCACTTACATACGATACCAATTTCCCTTTGTCTCACGATAGTTTACTTATCCGAGGTTTTGATCGTCGGTATCTCTGCATACCTAGTTCAACCTCGTTACCAATAAGTACTCTTTTCTCGTTCCCGTGATATGTTATCCCTTGTGAGAAAGTCACATGCTTGCAAGCCAATTGGATGACATTCCACCGAGAGGGCCCAGAGTATATCTATCCGTCATATGGATGGAGAAATCCCACTCTTGATCCATGTGCCTCAACACATACTTTCCAAACACTCAATGCCACCTTTATAGACACCCAGTTACGGTGTGGTGTTTGATGTCATCAAAGCATCCTTCCGGTGATGGTGATTAGCATGATCTCATGGTCGAAGGAATTAGGTTACTATGTATCAGAAAGCTTATAGCAAACGAACTCTTGAAATGACTTGATCTTAATGATACACTTATCTATAGGAGTATTTCCATCATACCATTCTCCTAATGATATGATCTTGTTGTTAACAACATCTCAATGTTCATGATCAGGAAACCACGATCATCTATTAACCAACAAGCTAGTATTACAAAGAGGCTTTACTAGGGACTCTAATTTAGTTTACAAATCACACAAGTATTAATGTTTCCGGTTTAATACTGTTATATCATGAATGTAAACATTTATCATAAACACAAAGATATAATAATAACCACTTTTATTATTGCCTCTAGGGCATATCTCCAACATCCACTTGTATGAGTAAGCTCTACTCGTGCGTCCAACTCCCAAGAAACCAAGTTATTCCAAAGTGTCCACTATAAATTCCTATGCATGGTGTGTTACACCATTCTAAGTATATTCTTGTTTTATCTACCTTCCAATTAAAAAGACACTTTGTTATGTGAAAAATAGTGATTAATGCTCCCACAAACTTGATGGCACACTTTATTTTTCTTGCCCCTAATAAACTTGAACCATTCTATCATCTATGTTGTATATGCTTGCACTTATACGTTGTAATTAGTAGAACCATGCTGTCATGGGGAACGCTTTCAACATTGCCCTTGTACATTGTACCCAGTTGATATCATGCTCTTTTTTTTGCGGATGTCGTCGGTGTGAAATGAAAGGGGAGCTTGTAAGTCCATGGAGTTATGTATATGTGTTAGAGAAACGCCTGGGCCGCTAGCCTAATCCATGCCTAATCATGGTGGAAACATGCAGTATCACCATAGTGGGCAATCTATGAATTATTCTTCCTATAAAAAAGAGATAGAGATTGAGAAAAAAAAGATGAGAAAATAGGAAAGAGATAAAAAAGCACCATTTTCCCATGGTAAATAAGAAGATTGCTGAGATGCTCATTGTCTGCTTGCCTTGTCATTTTGATATGGCACAGCTCCTGTATCATGTGCAAGGGGTACCCCGTTACCGGTGACTAAAGTTGAGTAGCATGAGGAGCGGCCCTCGTACTCAAGGGACATGAGATTGCCAACTTATACTTTGTCAAGCATATACTCCATAGTTTGTTCACTTTAACCTTAATCACTTCAAGATGCTTATGATAGGGGCAATGAGAGATGAAAGCTAACAAGTACCATAATATTTGGAAGCTCTTTATGAAACTTGAAATCCCTGCTTCCCTTTATGAAGGGCCTTTCTTCCACTTTTATATTGAGTCTCCACTTTCTATCCTTAGGCACCAATTAAGAGAGCATAGTTGCCATTCTTAGTTCTATGTGCATTGTCCCAAAACTTATTGATTGATTCATATTGTTGATATTGCTTGCTCTTGAACTATTTGTATCTAGTCACCCTTATGAACATTGAAGGTGTCATATGCATTTATTTGCTACTCCATGAGGGACAAGCTGAATGCCACTATGCTATGTTTTCTATATGTGAAACAAACAAACATCTATCAATGCATTGTTATTCATGAATCTTTGTTTGTAACCTTTCATGTTGCAGCCTAGTTACTTTGTCTTACTGTTAGAACTTCTTCTTTCATGCTCATGTTTAGAGTACTTTGATCCCAGCTTTGAATGCTTGCAAATTGTTTGATCTTGATTTTGATGGTGCATGTCACCTCAAAAATTATTCTTTTTGTCACTTACCTACTCGAGGTCAAGAAAGAGTTAATCTTGGGGATGATTGATACGTCGTAAACGTATCTATAATTTTTTATGTTCCATGCTTGTTTAGTATCTACTTTGCTTTGCTTTGTCTTCTCTTTGAGGTATTTTTAAATGTTTTCTGGGACTAACCTATTAACAAGATGCCACAGTGCTAGTTGTCTGTTTTCTGTTGTTTTTGGTTCCAGAAAAGTCAGAAAATGAATATTTCAGAATTGGACGGGACAAAATCCAAAGTCAATATTTTACCATGGGGAACACGAAGCCAGAAGACAAGACGGAGGAGGGCCTCGAGGGGGCCACACCCCCTGGCCACGTGGCTAGGACTGGCCAGCGTCTGGGGATGCAGCTGCCTCGGGCACCCCCTCGGCCTCCCTCTTCGCCTATAAGAATCCCCCGATACCTAAACACTAAGGACCCGGTCAATCTTTCACGAAACAGTCTGTAGCCTCCGCCACCATCGTCCCTAGATAGGGGGATCTGAAGCTCTTCCTGGCACCCTGCCGGAGGGGAGAGATCATCCCGGAGGCCTTCTTCATCACCATGCCAGCCTCTGGTATGAAGCGTGAGTAGTTCCACCTTGGACTACAGGTCCATGTAGTAGCTAGATGGTTGTATATCCTTCTTTGTGCTACCATGTTTAGATCTTGTGAGCTCCGTTCATGATCAAGATCATGTAATTGTAATCATGCATGTTGTGTTTGCGGAGATCCGATGGATATTGAGATTACTATTTCAGATTGGTTAATGATTCTATCTTATTGATTCTATCATGTTTGTGTTGTTTGAGATCTTGCATGATCTCCGCTTCTAGTAGCTATCTTGGCCAAGTAGATGCTAGTGACTCCAAGAGGTAGTATTTATGCTTGATAGTGGGTTCATGCCTCTATTTAATATGGGGAAGTGATAGAAATCTCTAAGGTTATAGATGTGATGTTGCTACTAGGGAGAAAACAACAATCTCTTATTCATGGAACAAGTGTATTGTTTACTTTACACACATTGCTTAAAGCAGTTATATGTTGCTTGCAACTTAATACTGGAGGGGGTTCGGATGATAACCTGAAGGTGGATTACTAGTCATAGATGCAGTTGGATGGCGGTCTATGTATATTGTTGTAATTCCCAATCAAATCTCATAGGATCATGAATGTCTGGTATTGCATTGTTATGCCTTGCTCTGTCCTATCAATTGCCCCGTTGTAAAAAAATTACTTATCATGTTATGTTGTTTATCTTATGGAGAACACCTCTAGTGAACTATGGACCCCGGTCCAATCTTTACCATTGATTCATCTTCCACAGTTACTGTTTACTTTCTGCAAGCCACCATTACCTTCCACACCATACAGTTAATCATTTGTTTCAGCAAACCAGTGAGATTGACAACCTCATTGTTCATTGGGGCAAAGTCTTGAGTTTGTGTTGTGCAGGTTTCCAAGTTGCTAGCAACACCTTTGGTTCATTTCCTTCCTCCTACTGGTTTGATAACCTTGTTTTCTACTGAGGTAAAACTTGCTGCTGTGCTCATCATACCTTCCTCTTGGGGTTTCCAAACGAAGCTCTACAATGATCTGAGCTACACATCACCACACCTCCGAAAAGAACATCATGAAGGACAAAACTAATTATAATGTTTTTGCAGGGTCTAACTATCCTCATTATGTTGGTCCTTTTGATAATTACATTACTTGGTATATTTGGGTTCCAAAGACCCTTATTACTAACATGATAGGACCCATTGAAAAATGGGCACGTAAAACCAAGAAGTAATTTCCTGGAGGGTTATGCTTCTGGTGGGTCAAAATGAGTGCTTGATATTGGATGCACAAGTCATATGACCGGAAGCAAGGAGATCATCACGGATATGAGGCCTAATCATGATCAAATAACCGTCTCCTATGGTGATAAATCAAAGTCTAAGGTATTGTGTCTTGGAAAGGTTGTGGTTGCTCATGATATCTCTCTCGTGGACGTCATGCTTGTTGAGACCCTTGGTTATAATTTACTTTCTGTCCGTGCCCTTGGTAAGATGGGCTTTGCAGTTTTCATTGATGATGATTTAGTGGTACTCTTGTGGAGCAAGTCTCTAAAGGTCGCTTTTGTTGGATACGTCGAAAATGACTTGTGTGTGGTGGGCTTTCCGGGGAAAACCACTGTGGGTCCGATGTGTCTTTTCGGAAAGGCTGGCGCGGGCTGGTTAGGGCATCGCCGTCTAGCTCACGTCAATATGAGAACTTTGCAAAGCCTTCACAAGGGTGACCAAATTCTTGGACTAAAAGAAAATATTTCCTTTGCCAAAGATCATGTTTACAGAGCTTGTTTTGAAGGAAAGATACATGATTCTCCCCATCGAAGGAAGACAATTATTTCATCAAAGAGGGTTTTGGAGCTTCTTCATGTGGATATATTTGGTCCTCCATATCATGCAAGCCTTGGTGGGAAGAAGTATTGCCTCATCATTGTTGATGATTACTCAAGATATACATGGGTATACTTCTTCAAGAAGAAAAGTGAGACTCAACAAACAATCATTGACTTTTCCAACGAGGTTCAGCGACAATACAATGTTCCTATATTGGAAATTAGAAGCGACAATGGCTCCGAGTTCAAGAACTACACTCTTAATGATTTCTAAGTGAAGAGGGGATAAGATATCAATATTCCTTTGTGTACACCCCTCAACAAAATGGTGTAGCTGAGAGGAAAAACCGGACTTTAATGGACATGGCAAGGTCTATGTTGGCTAAATTCAAGTCACCATACAACTTCTAGGCTGAAGCTATATCCACAGCATGCCACTCGTCAAACCGGCTTTACCTCCACAAATCTTGGACATGACACTTTATGAGATACTTACCGATAAAAGGCCCAACATTTCATACTTCCGGGTGTTTGGTTGTAAGTGTTTATTTCTCATTAAAGGAGTTCGTTTATCTAAATTTGAGTCTAAATCTTTAGAAGGTATTTTTGTTGGTTACGGTGCCGAATCCCACACTTATAGAGTCTACCACAAGATCTTTGGAACGGTTGTGGAATCTTATAGTGTGGTGTTCGAGGAAAATGATGGCTCCCATAGGGGCAAGTTGATGTTTGTGACACATATGTTGAAATACCCCAAGATGCCATAAGAATAATGGGCGTTGGATTTTTCTGCCCCATTAAGGAACCCCTCGTGGTGGATCGAGAAGGAAAATGCTCCACACAAGTAGAGCCCTCATCTCACAAGATCAACAAGCTCCACCTGGGGTGAGGTGAGGGTGGAGTAGGAGGGTTGGGAGGTGTAGGAGGGGTTGGTGTCTTAGGTGGAGGAAGAGTAATGGGAATTGGGAGGATTGGAGACATATCGTCAATAAAGGTGAGATCGGTGGTGGTAGGAGGTGTTGATGAGGTTTTGTAAAACGGGAATGAGTTTTCATCAAAGACGACATTATGAGAGTTGATAATTTAATGGGTGGCAAGGTCAAGACAACGATAGCCATGGTGATTAGATGGGTACCCTAGGAAAACACAGCCGGTTGTGTGAGGAGGTAGTTTGTGATGTGTTGTAGACGAGAGATTAGGATAACAAAGACAACCAAAAACATGAAGTTGATCTAGAGGGAGTGGTAGGCTGCGGAGAACCTCATGAGGTGTGTGATGTTGAAGTGTTTTACTATGGTGAAGGTTGAAGAGAAACACGGTGGTGTGAAGAGCTTCAACCCAATATACCGGAGGCATGATAGCTTGGAAAATAAGTGAGCGTACCATGTTGTTTGTAGAACGAATGACATGTTTAGCTTTGCCTTTCTAGGGCGTTGTATATGGGCAATATAAACGAAGGGTGATGCCTAGGTATAGGAGGAAAATATAGGCGTTTTTGTTGTCGAATACACGGCCATTGTCCCATTGGAGAGACTATGTAGTCATATTGAATTGTGTATATACATAGAAAAATATGTTTTTGAGGGTAGGGAAAGCATCAGATTTGACGCGCAAAGGAAAGGAACAAAGTTAATGGAAAAAATCATCTAACATAACTAAGTAGTATTTGTAACTAGACACACTAGAAAGAGGGTAAGTCCATAAATCACAGTGAATCAGTTGAAAAGGGCGAATCATTTGGGTAGATGAATTATCAAAAGGTATACGAACATGTTTCCCTAATTGACAAGCATGACATAAATGATCACCGGTAGTGTTCTTATTACATGGAAAATAAAATCACTTTCTAGGTGTGACAAATATTGACTACTAAGATGTCCTAGATGACGATGCCACGATTTTGATGATGATGTAGTGGTGGAGAGATCATGCATAGAGGAAGACAACCACTAGAAGGGGTAGAGGTCACCAGAACTATTGCACCAAACGATCTCGTTCTTGGTGCGAAGGTCCTTCACAAAGAGACCAATAGGGTCAAACTCGGTAGAAACAAGATTATCAGTGGTGAATTTGCATACAGAAATAAGATTTTGATGAGATTAGGTGTAACTAAGACATTATTAGGCTAAACCATATGATTAGGAGTAGAAAGAGTTATGTGACCGACAGGGTGATGGGAAGGGAATAGCCATTGCCAACGACGACATGCGGAGGAATGGAGGGAGAGGGTAGCAGTGTGAGAGATTACCCAGATTACTGGTCATGTGAGCAAAGGCGCCGGAATCCGAAAAAGGCTTGGTGAGTGCGTGAACACTTCGTTGGGATACCCCAAGAGGAAGGTATGATGAGCACAACAACAAGTTTTCCCTCAGTAAGAAACCGAGGTTATCGAACCAGTAGGAGGAAGGAAACGACTCAAAGGTGTTGCTAGCAACTTGGAGACCTACACAACACAAACTCAAGACTTTGCCCCAATGAACAGTGAGGTTGTCAATCTCACCGGTTTGCTGTAACAAAGGATTAACTGTATGGTGTGGAAGGTAATGGTGGTTTGCAGCAAGTAAACAGTAACAGTGGAAGATGTATCAATGGTAAAGATTGGAACAGGGTCCATAGTTCACTAGAGGTGTTCTCCTTAGATAAACAAACATGGCATGCTGGATAAACAAATTACAGCAGGGCAATTGACAGGACTGAGCAAGGCATAACAATGCAATACTTAACTTTCATGATCCTATGAGATTCGATTGGGCAATACAACAAGATACATAGACCTCCATCCAACTGCATCTATAACTATAAATTCACCTTTGGGTTATCATCCGAACCCCCTCCAGTATTAAGTTGCAAGCAATAGACAACTGCTTTAAGCAAAGTGTGTAAGGTAAATAATCCACTTGTTCCATGAAGAAGAGACCGTTGTTTTCTCCCTAGTGGCAACAACACATCTACAACCTTAGAAATTTTTGTCACTTCCCTTAGATTAAATAGAGTCATGAACCCACTATCGAGCATAAATACCCCCTCTTGGAGTCACTAGCAACTACTTGGCCAAGATAGCTACTAACAAGGGAGAGCATGCAAGATCACAAACAACACAGACATGATAGAATCAATAAGACAAAACCATTAATCGATCTGACATAGTAATCTCAATATCCACCGGATCCCTGCAAACACAACATGCATGATTACAAATAGATGAGATCTTGATCATGAACGGAGCTCACAAGATCTAAACATGAAAGCACAAAGGAGGAGATACAACCATCTAGCTACTACATGGACTCGTAATCCAAGGTGGAACTACTCACGCTTCATACCAGAGGCTGGCATGATGAAGAAGAAGGCCTCCAGGATGATCTCCCCTCCAGCAGGGTGCCGGGAAGAGCTTCAGATCCCCCCGATCTAGGGACGATGATGGCGGCGGCTACAGCTGGTTTCGTGGAATATTGATCGGATACTTAGGGTTTAGGCATCAGGGGCTTCTTATAGGCGAAGAGGCGAGGCAGGGGGTTCGCCAGGGCGGCTACACCCCCCAGGCATGGGCCCACCTTGGTCGCGCGGTCAGGGGGTGCGCCCCCCTGGTGGCTCTCCTCCGTCTTGTATTCAGGCTTCGTGTTCCCCGCGGTAAAATATTGACTTTGGCTTCTGTCCCGTCCAATTCCGAGAATATTGATTTTTTGCCTTTCTGGAACCAAAAATAGAAGAAAACAGACAACTGGCATTGTGGCATCTTGTTAATAGGTTAGTACCAGAAAACATATAAAAATACCTCAAAGTGTAGACAAAGCAAAGCAAAGTAAATACTAAATAAGCATGGAACATCAAAAGTTATGGATACGTTTCCGACGTATCAGAATCCATGAACCACTCATTCGAGGACAATGGCTTTAGAGACATGGTGCTGAAATCTTGTATGAGGTGGCCTTGGTCAAAGGACGGAGGTGGAGCATTGTATTTCGGTGCTGGCGGGAACTATCTGCGACGGTCGTGTCGCTCCTGGCTGCCACGACAGGGGAGGCGTGGGTGCTCCCGGTGACCATTGCATGGGCGAGGCAGCACCATAGGGCCATGGAGACGGGAGCGACATCATGGCATGATGGTACTGAGGGGACAGGCGTGGTGGCGGACCGGCCCACATATGGATGGAGCCCGCCCAGGGGTTCTGCATGGATGGCCAGGGAGCCTGTGGGCCCTTCCTGGTATGTTGGAGGAGACGATGTCACGCTGCTAGGAAGGCGCAGAGTGGATAAAACGGTACCGTGCACCAAAACGTCAGTTGCCAAATTGGTGGAAGTTGCGACAGATGTCGGGGCATCATGGAGGCGCCATGTTTTCGGCAGAACCACATAGTGGTGGGAGCTTCGCGATCAACGAAGGAAGATGGAGCCAAATATGATGACTCAAACTGATACACTGTTAGATCCTCAAGAAGCGGAGACGATCGCACGTTGAGGAACGGTAGTGGTGGGCACTGTTACAGTGTTAGGGTGTTCTGGACGAGCCCTTTTTTTATGATAGTTGTGCCCAGCGCATTGAGCTCATCAGAGAGAACCTATTGCTTGCGGCAGTAATCTACCACGGTCATGCAGCCCTGTTGGAGATCATGGAAATCTTGATCGAGGTAGGAGGAGCGGGTTTCCGCGTTGTCGTGGTAGATGTTGGAGAGTCGCATCCACAAGGAGGGAGCAGGTCGCAGCTTGCTAGTGTCGATGACCATGGCGAGAAGCTCGGACGTGGCGGCACTGTTTAGCCATGATCAAACGATAGCGTTGTTCTGAACCCATGAGGCGTGGGATCCGTGGGGCAGGCGTCCTCGAGTATATGATCCTCGAGGGCGTACTTTTTCAGGGCATTAGAGAACATGTCGCGCCATTGGATGTAGTTGGAGGTGGAAAGCTCGAGGATGACTAGTACGAATGCCTAGATGCTTGGGAGTGCGGCCACGAGCGCCCAGAGAGTAGCTTTGGCCGCAGCCTCGACGGCGGTGGCCGCGGGATCTGCAGTAGAAGGTTCTGGCAGCACCATGGGGAGGATCAAAACCCTAATTTGATACCATGAAGGCAAATATAATTGTTGCTCTTGATTCTAGATTGATACTGATGATTACATTGTGAGTCCTTGGCCTATTTATATAGGAGTACAAGACTCGGGAGCCAAGAAGCCTAGTAGAGAACTACAAAATATAACAATGTGACCTACTCTAATACGAAACCATGTTATACTCTAACACCGGCGAATCATCTTCCGGTGTCGCAGTCGGCACGTCCTCGTTGCCCTCCAAATTTATTTTGCATTCGTCATTCGAGGAGGACCAACCGGCCGAGTACAAGGGGGAGGAGCCGCCATTGATGTTCGACGATGGGAGGGGTGCTCCTCCTCCCCATCCGGAGATGCATTCTCGTCCACCACCACATGAGAGGCCTACTCAACATGGTGATGCTACGGTGGCAGACACTGCCAAACGCAAGAAAGACGAGCGGTTTTCTTGTTGCAAGTCATATCAAAGTGTCTCTACCACAGAGATGGGGCGGTGGCACGTTGGAGATGATGGAGCTTCTCCAACGTGTAGCATGCGGAATGAGAAGGGGCTACAAAAGGATCAAATGGAATAATAGGAGTCGCGAACTCAAGAACTCTACACTATGATTTATCCCACACACAGTTTGAGGAAGGGCAAAAAAGGATAGAAATTGGACAAAACGGTTGCAATAAATAGGCACACAATTCCTTAAAAAGTAATCGTGAAGAATGTTTTGACACAAAGAAACGGTTTTCCTTTGACAGCCGTGTGCCTGTTTTTGTTACGTTCACTGGTAACTTTTTGTACGAGATGTCTCCCGAAAAGAGCCTGCCTGAACTATAAGGGCAGACAGTCGATTTTTTTTTTAGTGGAACAGTCGAAATTTTGCTGTGTCGGTAATCTTCCACACCACAAATAGAAAGGGTCAACCATTGTGACGGGGCCTTAATTGGGCTGATCTATACTAGCGAAGCCACCCTGGCCCTCTTTTCTTCACTCGTTGTAAGTGGGTTTGCAAACTGAACTATTTCTAGTTATAAGCGGGCTTACAAGTATGACTCTGAATTTGACGCACCCTTTTTATACATCGTCGGGTGTAATGTGTGTTGCTTGTTTTTTTTATTTTTGGAAAAGAGCATATATTAATATCACAGGGATACCAATTACACTCAGTCTCTGCAAATTACACCCGGTCTCTGCAACAACGCATCCTATTGGCAATACGGATGTACACAGCCGAAAAAAAGAAAAATCATAAAAAAGAAAAGTCCTGCTATAGTAATCTAATCCTAAGCAGCAGCGACACTACCACCACCAAAAACAACACCAGAAGTCCACCCCTCAAAAGCGATGCCTTTAAGAAGGAAACAGTGCACAAACTGTCATCGTTCGATCAAAAATCTTAGGTTTTCACTCTGCAGAAAGTCCTCATTCGCAAAACAATGCCTTCTGCAGTCCATTGCCAGGCACAACAAATGAAGGCCAGACCTTGGGTTTTTACCCTGCAAGGTAAGACTGTGAACTCCCCCCGTGATGTCGCCCCCTCCTAACAGACGCTAATGTGAGTCACAGATAACCAAGCCAGATCCCCATCGCCATAAAGAGTCAATTCACCATAGCTCACCCACATGTCTCTAGCTTCATGACATTCTCCGCATCTGACTTCATCATATGTTTCGTCATAGACATGTCACACGATGGTAACAGGTAGCAGAGCTTCACCACGCTCCTACTGAAACCAAACAGCTAGCAAAAAATATAGGTGCGCATGACCGAATTCCTTCCGATCCAGCAAGCTCCAGGAATATGTGCCCATGGGAGTTCGCCGGCGGAGCCTTCCGAAACCAGCCACTCCGGCCAAATCAATGGATACACGCATCAAGTAGATCTTCGTCTTGGTGTAAGAGGAATCTAAGGACCACCCCTTTTATTCAAATCGGACCGGCAGCCCCCTCGCCACCCGCCGGCAACCTGCAAGATCCGCCGCACCAAACCCTACCAGTAGCCATGCGGCTAGGCTAGTACCGAGAGAGATGGTAGCAGAGCAGGGTCGACCCCTGCCGGATCCGTCCCTACCAGAAGAGAAGAGGTCCGGGAAGGCGACGTCGGAGCACCAGATCTCAAGATCTAGGGTTTCTAGCACCAGACGGCTTGGCCCTGGACTTCCATCGTCGGTCATGGCACCGCCGGGAAGGACCTCCGCCACCACCCCAACCAAGGACGCCGCCCTGGTTGCCAGCCATCATCGATCCAATCACATCTGCCCCAGCAGCCATGGCGGCTAACTCCGGCCTCCATCCACCCCGGACCACTTTCAGCGGTCGGGCCCGTCGCCACCGTGGCGAGGCCGACGGCAGCGGCGACGCAAGGAGCAGTGGCGGTGGGGGAACTTTGGCGGTGACGATGGCACCCCCGATGTCGCCCTGGGGTGCGACACGCGTTTTTTTTTTGTCACGGGTCAGTTTTTTGTCGCGGGAGGGATATGTGTGTTGTTTTCTTAGTCTCTCCACTCGTCAGTCCCATACGGACGTCCGGCACCATATAGATGATGCAGGATTAGTTTATAAATTGGAGGATGCTGGCTCATAGCCATGGCCTCCATACAAAAAAATCGTACACTCAAACACTTCAAAATTTATGCAATCGGCGCTTCCATAAATTGTCCAAACATGTTTACCCAAATATTGATGCAAATTTAAATAAAAACGGAAAATAGAAATAACGCATCCGGCGGTCGGAGGCGCTGCCCTCGCCGGGGGGGCGTGGCGGCGACGACAGCGGCCCTCTGGCGACACCCCACAGGTCGAAAAACGAGTTGTATCTCACTAGCTGCGTCTCGGCCTTCAACTTGGCTCGATCACGGCTAGCACACAAGTCCGTGTCATCGGTGTATCTACACGTCGCAAGGCGAAGACACGTGTGGGCGTTGTCGAGTTGTTGCAGCCGGAAGTGCTCTGGCAGGAAAACATGGTGAAAGACATCCCACCCGTAAGGCTCGCTGGTGGTCCGGTAAGCCGGCCCGTGGGATGGTGGCGGCCGTGGAAGTTCTCGTTGGCACTCATCTCGAGTGCGGTGGTTAATCACCCGTTGTTCGAGTGGCACCCATGGCGGCTCCTCGGACTCGGCGTCAGAACTGCCCCCGCCTAGATCCTCGGTGTTGGCTGCACCGGAGTCGTCGAAGGAGATCTACTCCAAGTCGGTGTGGTTGGGTCCATGGATAGGCAAAAAGGGTGCCACGGCTCTTCTACGAGCAGCTGATTTGGTCTTGGACCGTCTGACATGGATATACCCTACGGGTGCACAGCATTAGTATACCTGGTCCAGCCCAAAGAAGGCCCACGTGAGGACGTACAGCCCATGAAGATTTCGGGTGACCCAAGCCCTAAGGATTTCGACTCCTTGGAGGACAAGTCTAGATTAGATAGAATTTCAAAGGGTATCAACCCTAATTTATAATCGACTCGACCTAACCCGGGACCTGCCTATCTATATAAAGGCCAGGAGGGCACGGCGAGAAGGATCTCTCAATTCACCTCATACACACCTCACGCCAGATTGCATCTGCGCACCCCTGTAACTTTCGGTTCCGTCGTAATCCAGAGAAGACAAGCAGGACTAGGGTTTTCCCTATGGTGGCCTGAACCTGGGTAAATCTCGTGTCCCTGTGTTGCTTGTCTGTTAACCGTTCCGCGTCTTCTAGCATCCCCATCTTCTCCAAAACCCAAGTCCATAACAATGGGCATTGACGAGATCGAACCTAGTAAACGGGCACTGTCTGCGGGAAGCGGGGATGCTGATCGTGCAGTCGTGACGGTTCCATCCGGAGCGATCTAAGATTCATCGAAAACAGAGATTCACCTCCTCTTCGGAGCCTTCGACTTCACCGCCCACTCGTCGGCCACTTTGAAGGATTTCGAGTCCGTCGGTGACGGGCTCGAGATACTGTTCGGGAGCTTCTGCTTCCAGATGGGGTAGACCGGTGACGGGCTAGAGATGTTGTTCGTCGAAGGAGACCTCGTCCTGCGACTCAAGCAAGAAGGGCACAAGAAGCTCGAGTCACCCTAGGAAGTACCCTACATCGTCACCGAAGTCATCCCAGGTGGCACCTACCGCCTCATGGACGTCGCATCAGGAGCCAAATACTCCAACCCCTAGAACGTCGCACAACTGCGACACTTCTATCCCTAGTTAACCTTTACTTTCAATAAGGCTATTCAGCCAAGGCTGCTCAGCCGAACAATGTACCTCCTAGTTTGCTATGAATAAAAGCTAAGTTCCTTGGCCAAAATATCTTTTTCTCCTTACATTATTTCTCGCTAAATACGCTCGGGGCTACGCCTCACCTCATGACTTCGTCGACTGAAAACAATGCATACAACCTGAGTAGCTGACCATGTTAGACTAACGAAAAGAACATGCACATTACAAAGCACCACGTGCCAATACATATAAACTTTACAAAGGGCATTACAAACCCACTCGAATAAATACAAATTTTACATCATCTCGTTTTCTTTACAGAACCTAATTATTCTGAAGCATAACATTCGCTCGCTGCTCGAATAAATCTAAAATTTCTTTGGCGTGTTGCGCCACACCTGCGTAATGAGGGGGCATCTCCCATAAACTGACATCTGGTCAAAGAGGCGGTCCATTTGCTACCTCTGCAAGATTAACATCACGACGATGCAATCGAACGAAAGACAAGGCATCCTTGACCCATGCAATCAGCTGATGATGCACCAACTCCTTGACGTGGCCTACATTCTGAAATTTACCAAGAATACCCAAAAAAGTAGAAGGTGCATCGTCCAAAGGGAACATGACGGACCAAATGGCCACAAGTGATGACCTCGCCTGCCTCAGCACCCGAAGAACCTAGTGTACGCGATCTTGCACCGTCGTAAGGACGATGGCTCGATCACGGTCCATCCAAAAGAAGCCACCAGGCTCCAGCTCTTGTTGTGTCAAGGAGTTCATTCGAGTTGCGACGCACTCTTTCTCTTCCCTCGGAATGAGATTCACATCTACACAAAGCACGGGATGAGCCAGCATACAAAAAGGTACACTCGGAAGAACATCGGTTCACGAAGACTCACATTGAATTTTATCACCCATCTGCTGCAATTCCCCAAGCAAGAACTCCTCCCTGGTAGTGGCTCGCTCAGCCTTTGACTTCCACACATCCGCGTGGCCACGGATGCTGAGGATATCCTTTTCTAGGCTACGGACGCGATCACGCAGAAAGGTCAATTGTGACGCTTCATCCAAAGATGGTCGAGGCTTAGGCGCAGTCAGAGTAATCATTGGAGCCCCATCCGAAGGACCCTAGGGGTAAATAAGCAAGTATGAAAATCACAAGTGTAGGGTTCGCATCATAGAAAACAAAAAATTTCCTATAATGGGAACAACTAAGTACCAATATCTGTCTACTAGATACAAGCAACGGGTGGATATACATCCATAGAATACATACCCTCAAAGACCGAATAGCGTTAACGAGGTTGTACTCGTGGATGATGTAGTCGAACACTTGCTGATCTCAAGATCGTGATGAATTCCATCTGGTCCAGCCAATCCAGCACCATCAAGTCCAGCACCGCAAAGAAGTGGTGCATCCATGATCGCACACACGTTCGGGGTACCCTGACAACCTCCGTGCCCTCGCTTCAGCGAAGCAGCGGAAGCAACAAATACTTCCAGAAAAAGCCACCGGGAACATGTATCTCGCTGATCCGAGACCATGGGGAAATTCTAAAGGGGGAGAGAGATTGTCGGGGGGTTGACCTCGGGTAGGTAAGAGACGGGGAAAGACAGGTACTATCCCCGTCTAGTTTCCGAGTTACGGTCCAAGTCGGCCGAATCATGGATATGTCGGCCGATGAACGGAGGCAAGAAGCCCGCGTATATGTATCAAGTAGTTACCCGGCCGAGTTACTAAGAGGATCGGCCGGGTTAGCCCAAGTGATCTTGATGCAGGTGAAGAACGAGCCGAGTAACACAAGGTAAGGCCGAGTGATACGAAGCTTGCAGGAGAAGGAGAAGCCCAAGGTCAAACTATAGCTGCAGGCTAGAAGGAATCAGAGAGGAGCCAAGCACAAGAGACAAGGATGCACAGTCGGAGGGGCGAGAAGGAGGTCACGGAGGTGACAGTCACGGAGCCCGAGGCACGCAGGAGGGGCCACTAGAGCCTTGCGTCATTAGAAGGCGACAGGAAAGGCCGCCGAACTACTATTTTGGGACAAGCATATTCCACGAATATGCTTGCCTCGTCAGCCCTAAGGGCACCCAAGGCACTCCTTTATAAGGGGAGGCTTGGACCCTGAGGAGGGGATCGACTGGTTGAGCACCGTTAGGCTGGGGAGATTCATCTTGTCCCCCTGTATACAGCTCGAGGAGCATTTGTAACCCTTCAAGAGAGAAATAAAGATCATAACTTTGGCAGCTTGAGTGTAGACACAGTTGCATCTTCCCTCCCCAGATCCCACTAGCATCCATTGGCCCCATACTTTAGCCTACCCATGGCATCTGCCGTGCCACCACCACGACAGTTGGCGCCCACCGTGGGGCCAGCAGCGGTGCTAGCTGGAGTTGTGATCCGGACGGGAAACTTCATCAACACCGGCGAGCGCGTTGTTTCTGGCTTGGTCCAGAGACTTGGTCTCTGCGACTATGTCAGAGACAATGCAGGAAGCTTCAGGGGGAAAACTCCCCCGCGCAATGGGGTCTTCATCAGCCTGGGCGAGCACAGGGTCTACGTCGGCGTCGACATCACCGGCATCTATCCTCACCAGGTTGTTGTTGCAGGAGAGCCACCTCGAAGCGCAGCAAGCCGTCCATCAAGAGAGAATCCTGCAGGCAGCGTTGAGGTGATGGTCGCAGCAGGAGCTCAAGCTGGAACAGCAGTAGCCGGGTCAAGTAGAGAACCCGCCGCAGGCGCACAAGGCGCACCCAAGCATACCACGCTGCAAACCACAGAGGTAATTCCGCCAGTGACAAACCTGACCGAGCTACATGACACCACCCCAAAGGCACCACGAGTGAGAGGGCCACCTCTGGAAAGGCCAGAGAATATTCTTCAGGCGACTATAGAAAACTTAACCACACCTGTAGCGCCGATACTTGATCCGGCAAATGCTCAGGCAGAGTTAGAAGAAACCAGGCAAAAGGTCGGTAGAGGCCAAAAGTATCGACCTGAATCCTTGAACAGGACCACGAGGGAATATGCAAAGCTAATAAGCTTGATATCGCACCGAGCGGTGGACGAACTAAGATTAAGAGGAAGAACCTCATGAATGAAATTAACAAGAGCATGAAGCTCACGAGGCGAATCGGTGATTTGGGTTTGCCGAGGTACAATACCCGGCGAAGAACACGAGCGGCAAATGCCGCAGCATTGGAATTAGAGGGTTAACCGGAGAAGCTCGGCGAAACAACAAGAAAGAGTGAATGAGCTGGTGCATCACGAACCAAAAAATGAGGAAATACTCAGAACTAACCGGCAAGACCGGGGCTTCACGGATGGTTCATTCGGGGCGCACACCTTATCATGGCAGACATCTTCACCCGAAACAACGCTCGAAAAGCGGTAACCTCGGGAAGAGGAACAAGCAAATTGTTCCATATGACCGGCGATAGCCGGAAAGGCAAATGAGAACAGGCAATGCAAGCGAGGTAATGGTGGGGAGAAACCACGGCCGTATGGAAAAGGACGGCGGGGCGAGGCAATGGGGATCTCGGCGAGAGAACCCGCGAGATAATCATGAAAACCAGACCCGGCCGAGTAAGGAGAGAAGTGTCGCCCAACCCGCAACCAAGACATGAGCCTCGGCAGGAAAGAGAAATGGGGCCAGCTCGCCACAATCAGATGAATGAAAGGTACAATGATGGATATTCCGAGGTGGAATACGCAAACCAGGGTGGAAACAATCACTATGGGATACAGGACAGAATCCTGTACAGGGATCTGTCAGCAAGTGATGCAAGAGTAAAATTGGATCGGCTATACCGGTCCGAGTTGTTGGAAGAACAAGTTCCACCAGGTCCGACATGTTTTGGACCACGGATCATGGGCGAACCACCAGTGCCGAATTTTTAGTTAGCAAGAGGCACAAAAACATACAATGGAAGTACCAAGCCACAAGACTGGTTGATTGATTATGCCACCGCTGTGAAGATAGCGGGTGGCAACTTAAGATGGGCAGTGCGGTATGTCCCACAGATGTTGGAAGGACCAGCCAGGGTATGGCTGAATAATCAACCGGCCGGCAGTATCAACTGCTGGTTAGATTTCGAAGAAATGTTTTTCAGCAAATTTACCAGCACATACAAGAGGCCAAACAGACCACAACAGCTAGCCATGTGCAAACAGAGGCCGAATGAAACAGATAGAGAGTTTTTAACTCGATGGTGCAACCTGAGAAACTCATGTGAGGGAGTTATCGAATCGCAAGCAATCGCTTGGTTCGCGCAAGGCTGCCGTTATGCCAGCGTGTTGTGGCAACGCCTGCAAATAGATATGCCAACCACACCGGCGAAACTATCGAATAGCGGACTCCTATGCATTGGGCGACCCAACCCAACCGAATTAATGTCGGCGGATCATCGCGAAACAAGACCATTACGCGAGAGAATTGGCGGGTCGTCGGCGTGATTTGAGGAAGAAGAAGAGGAGAGGCGGATTATAGATATAATTGACGCAGTGTGGCGATAGCACAAGATCGGCCGAGTCACGGGCAACTCAACGATGAAAAATGGACCTCAACAGTGGACATCAAGAAATGAGGGGAAAAGGCAATGGACCCCAGAGCAAAAGAAGCAATGGCAAGAGAGGCCGAAATACACGTTCGAATCCATGTTAGATCAGCCGTGCAAATTTCACACATCAAACCCATCCAGACCAGCCAATCATACGACCCGCCAATGTGCCTGGATGAAAAATGCGATGGGGAACCCAGCAGGAGTTCAGGCTCCCCATCAGGTGCAACAGAAGCATCAACCGCAATTAACTGGAGCAAATACACAGCAACTGATGCTACCGCCCCCTCCCCCTAGGTACGATAACTCGGATCGGAGGGATGCAGTGCATCAAGTAATGAACCAGGTCCAGGATGGAAAGATGAATCCGGCAAATACCGGACGTAATGATTACAGGGAACATCACCAGTCTTACTGTGTGTTCACAACAGAACAGCAGGACAAGCAAAGTGTGCACCGTCGGCATATGGAAGTGAATGCAGTTATGCCGGCGGTACCAAGATACCAGCCATGGTCTGATCAAGAGGTGACCTGGAGCATGAAAGACCACCCCAGAATAATGTCGAGTCCAGGATCATATGCACTTGTGTTGGATCCGACATTTGTTGGACCAAGCATCAATGTGAAATTTTCAAAAGTACTTATCGACAATGGGAGCAGTATCAACATCATGTACAAAGATACCATGCATAAACTCGGAATATCGCAGAATATGATGCAGTCCACGAGGACAACTTTCCATGGGATAGTGCCAGGGCTTTCATGTGATCCCATCGGTAAAGTCCGAGTGGACGTGTTATTCGGTACAAGAGATAAGCTGCAGCGAAAACTTAGAATTTGAAGTGGTGGATGGAAAGTTGTTATCATGCTCTACTCGGACGGCCGCACTAGCCAAATTCATGAGCATTGTCATATAGGTTATCTAAAGATGAAGTTACCCGGACCACGGGGGTGATACTTGATTCGAGGATTACAGGAAGTCAATGGAATGTGCTTCAGCCGGGTCAAATCTGGCCGAGTCATTGGTTATAGCAAGAGAAAAAAAGGATTCAGGAGGTAGCAGCCCTCACTCAAAGACAATGAACATGCCAAGACCGCCAAACCTCATGGCAGTGTCTCTTTTCAGCCAACTAAAGAGACGAAGAAATTTCAGATCGATGAGCAATTCCCAGAGCGTACTGTTACTATTGGTGCAGGCCTTGACGCTAAATAGGAAGGCGAGCTCACCAACTTCCTCCGTGAGAATCGGGACATATTTGCATGGTCAACTCAAGATCTGCAAGGTGTTCCGAGGGAGTTGGCTGAGCAATCTTTAAACGTCAGGCCAGGAGCAAGGCCGGTGAAGCAACCTCTCCGCCGCTTCGCCGAAGACAGGAGAAAAGTAATAGGGGATGAAATAGCTCGGCTCCTCGCAGCCGGGTTCATCATGGAGGTGCTATATCCGGATTGGTTATCAAATCCGGATTGGTTATCAAATCATGTAGCCATTGTGTGGCGAATGTGTATCGACTACACCAACCTGAACAAGGCATGTCCGAAAGATCCTTTTCCATTGCCTAGAATAGACCAAGTCATTGACTCGACCGCTGGTTGTGAGCTGTTATCATTTGTAGACGTGTATTCTGGTTTCCACCAGATACCGTTAAATCTGGCCGATCAAATAAAGACTGCATTTATTACCCCGTACGGGGCTTATTGTTATCGCACAATGCCATTTGGCCTGCGGAATGCAGGAGCAACATATCAAAGATGCATGCAAAAATGCCTACATGATCAGATAGGGAAAAATGTACAAGTGTATGTGGATGACGTGGTCATCAAAACTAAAGAGAGCAAAACCTTGCTAGAAGATATACGGCAAATTTTCGTGAACCTGAGAAGGTTCCGAATGAAGCTTAATCCAGAGAAATGCACATTTGGCGTGCTTACAGAAAACTACTCGGTTTCCTTGTGTCGGCCGGTATCGAGGCTAATCCAACAAAGATAAGAGCAGTAGAAAGAATGGAATTGCCAAAATGTTTGAACGATGTACACAAATTCACGGGCTGCCTGGCCTCGCTTAGTCGATTTGTATGTCGGCTGGGAGAAAAGGCACTGCCGCTTTATCAGCTGATGAGAAAGTCGGACAAATTCAGCTGGACTCCGCAGGCGGACCTTGCATTTCGTGAGTTGAAAAAGATGCTAGTTACGGCACCCATTTTAGCTTCTCCATTATCGAAAGAACATATGCTACTCTATGTAGCGGCTACCAATCGAGTAGTTAGTACTGTGGTCATAGTGGAACGACTTGAAGATGGTAAGTCAATTCAGAGGCCGGTCTATTATCTAAGTGAAGTATTATCCACTTCAAAGCAGAATTATCCTCACTATCAGAAGATGGCTTATGGAGTATACATGTCGGCGAAAAAGCTTAAGCATTACTTTGAAGAGCACCCCATCAAAGTAATATGTGAGGCACCCATAGCCGACATATTGAACAACAAAGACGCAAGTGGCCGAATAGCAAAATGGGCGATTGAGTTATCACCGTATTCTCCACAATTTGATAGAAGAGATGCAATCAAATCTCAGGCTGTCGCCGACTTTCTCGTAGACTGGGCCGAGGTGCAGTATGAGCCACCATTGCCAGATCCAAATTACTGGACAATGCATTTCGATGGTTCCAAACTAAGGAATGGTTTGGGAGCAGGAATAGTGTTAACCTCGCCTAAAAAAGACCAATTGAAATATGTATTGCAAATACATTTTGCTGCGTCCAACAATGTAGCTGAATATGAAGCGCTAGTCCATGGATTGAAAGTGGCAAAAGAAATTGGTATACGCCGAATCCTATGCTATGGTGACTCGGATCTAGTAGTACAGCAAGTATCAGGCAGTTGGGACGCATTAGATGCTAATATGGCTTTATACAGATTCCATGTGCAAAAAATCAGTGGATACTTTGAAGGATGTGAATTCCACCACATACCTCGAGCAGAAAATGACGCTGCCGACACATTGTCAAAATTAGGGTCAACCCGGCAGTCAATTCCACCAGGTATTGCCCTGGAGCACCTCAGGAAACCATCAATAATCCCATCACCAGAATCCGAATCAATCTTTATCCCAGCAAGTTCTGCAGAAGATCACACGCCAATGGAGGTAGATCCGCAGAATGACTCGGGACCCCTAAAGAGGGGTACAGCCGAGGTAATCATAGTCATGGAAAGAGCCGAGGTATATATGTCGACGGAGAACATGGAGATAGACAGTGAGATCACATCAGAAAAAGTAACACCGATATGGGCGCAACCCATATTTTCTTACCTAAAAGACGTGACGTTGCCGAGTAATGAGGTATTAGCTAGACAAACCATAAGAAGAGCAAAAGCCTATACAATCATAAACAATGAGTTATATAAGAGAAGCGTCACAAATGTATTGCAGAAGTGCGTGAGTTCCACAGAAGGTCAGGAAATCCTTCTAGACATACACCAAGGAGAATGTGGGCACCATGCCTCATCTCGCGCTTTAGTAGCCATGGCATTTAGGCATGGATTTTCTTGCCAATGCGTTAAAAGAGGCAAAAGAATTAGTTAAGAAATGCAATGGGTGTCAGAGATACGCAACCAGAATACATATGCCGTCGGCCGAGTTAAAAACAATACCCATCACTTGGCCATTTTATGTATGGGGTTTAGATATGGTGGGACCATTCAAGCCGGCGCGAGGAGGAATTACCCACATGTTGGTTATGGTAGACAAGTTCACAAAATGGATTGAAGTTAAACCGATTAAAAAGTGTGATGGGCACACATCAGTGAAATTTCTCAAGGATATCATCTTGAGATACGGGTACCCGCATAGTATTATTACGGATAATGGCACAAACTTTGCAAAAGGAGCTTTCGCTAGATTTTGCCGAGAGAAGCACATAAGACTAGATATTGCCTCTGTGGCTCACCCAGCATCCAATGGACAAGTGGAAAGGTCTAATGGACTGGTGCTGTCAGGAATAAAACCACGACTTGTTGAACCTTTGCAAAGGTCGGCAGGGTGTTGGATCGAAGAAATCCCAGCCGTGTTATGGAGCCTCCGGACTACTCCGAATAGATCAACAGGCTACACTCCATTCTTTCTGGTGTACGGGGCAGAGGCCGTACTTCCAGCCGACATAATATATGACTCGCCAAGAGTTGCTCAGTACACAACCTCAGAGACAAATGAGATAGCTCGGCAAGATGCCGTAGACCTGCTGGAAGAAGCCAGAGAGTTGACATTATCACGATCGGCTATTTATCAACAGAACTTGCGGCGGTATCACATCAAGAAAGTGAATCCAAGAGTATTCAAAGAAGGAGATTTGGTCCTCCGACTCGTGCAACGCACGGCCGGCATGCACAAATTGTCACCCCCATGGGAAGGACCGTTTATTGTGAGCAAAGCATTGCACAACGATGCATATTATCTAATCGACACTCAGTCCCCGGAGAACAAGGCAGACAAAACTAGCGAAGAAACGAAGCGCCCCTGGAATGTGGCTTTACTTCGGCCATTCTACTCGTAGCATTATATCTCAAAGTCAAAATCCAATCATGTATTTAAATCTCGGCACCCAGAGCAGTGACTCGGGGACTGCCATAGGTTATATTTATTTCATGTTATGTATTCGAACCTCGGCACCCAGAGCAGTTACTCGGGGACTGCCATATGTTATATTATTTCGTGTTATGTGTTTGGACCTCGGCACCCAGAGCAATGACTCGGGGACTGCCATAGGTTATATTTATTTCATGTTATGTATTCGAACCTCGGCACCAGAAGCGATTACTGGGACTGCCATATGTTATATTATTTCGTGTTATGTGTTTGGACCTCGGCACCCAGAGCAATGACTCGGGGACTGCCATATGTTATATTTGTTTCGCGTTATGTGCTTGAACCTGGGCGCCCAGAGCAGTGACTCGGGGACTGCCATATGTTGTATTTATTTCATGTTACGAATATGAACCTCGGTGCCCAGAGCAGTGACTCGTCTTCTAAAGCAGCGACTCGGGGACTACCGTATGCTACCTCAAACTTATGCTGAACGCACTCATATCAGTTTTATACTACCTCTGAAATCTGATTTACATATGGAAGTTTCGGACAAAAAACAACGATCCAGCGATTGCTACATACTTCCACAACGAAGTAGCTAACTTATGTTCAGAACAGATGAATATCACAAGTATTCAGCGCTCATGCCTGGATAAGACCATAAAAATAACGGCAAAGTTAAGCCCTAAAAGGTCAAGAAATTAAGGACCAGCGAAGCAAGAATTCGGACGAGCATCCACTTAGCCAAAGGTCACAACAGTACATGGCAAAAGAAATTCAAATCATACAGAGAGTTGACAAATTTTTCGGCTACATCATACGCCCGGCATACCAGGGATCGGAAATAACTCAGGCGTTGTTCGTGGGAGAGGCAGCTACTTGCTCAGGTGCGGGGCACTCCGAGGTAGGAGGAACTTCGACTGAGGTTGCCTCGCCCTCCGACCAGTGCAACTTCGGAAATCGAGGTTGTTCAGAGGCGTCGGTCCGGCGGAGAATGCCCGTACCTTTGGAAGAGGACCGCATCGCCGTTCTGTCCGAGCTTGAGCTGGAGCTATCAGATGCGGCCGAATCATTTTCACCTTCCCCCTGCTCAGCTGAATCATCATCCGAGGCACCCTCAGCCACAACCTCCTGATCCGGGTCTGGGAGAAAACTCGGCCCTTCATTCCAAGTGTGCGTCGGCGTACTCGGAGTTGGAACACCCGAGCTTGCGAAGAGCAACAAAAGTGGGATCTTCAACCCGTGAGCCGGCATAAATTTCTCGGGATGTCAAGAGATGTCTTCATACCATGACATGATAACATTAGGGCCATGTCGGCACCGGCCAGCCCGATTCTCTCGAAGACTCAAGCGCCTCTCGGATGCCATTAGCCTTGTCACCAATAACTTGACTTCGTTGATATCGGAGTCCCGAGGTATTCGGCAGTACATGGTAAGCTCGGATAGCGGCTGCACCAAGTCCCGCCCATAATTTTCATCGGACCAACAAGCTGCGGCAACCAAGTAATCCTCCATTGAATATTCGAATCAACGGTAACAGGTTCACCTCGGCGCCGAGCTGCAAGAACCGCTTTAGAACTCACGGGCTTGGCCTCGGGAAATGATCTGCAAAGCATGAACGTGTCAAAGGGTAGCAGGACAAAAAGAAAAATATAATTCGCCATGCCAAGTAGCTTACGATGAATGTAGCTCATCATTATCTGAAGGTCTTTGGCCCAATCAGCCTTACTCTTCTCAAAACGAGCAATTTCCTCGCTCAAACCCCGGGTTTTAAGTTCGGCAGCTTCAAGGAGTTCTTTGTTCTTCTGCAGATCCAAAGTCAGCAGATTCTTTTCCTCGGAAAATTCTTGGTCGACCTTCTCTAGTTCGGATTTCTGAGAGAGCTTAAGGGTATCCACCTCGGATCGCAGGCGAGCTATCTCATCATCTTTTTCTTGTAGTTGCGCCGAATGAACTGCATTTTGTTCTAAAAAATGCAGCATCACGTCAGGCATGGGCATGCAATCTTGATGTGACTTTGCGAAGTCTTGCAACTCGGCTTTACCACAGCCAAACGCAATAAGGAACCTTAGCATATATATTAAAAAGGAGAAGGAGTAAAATAGAAAGGAAACTAACCTTCCAGGTTCTTGATCTTCTTTTCAAGGCGAATATTGAGATTATTAATGTTACCTATTCAACAAGAAGTAAGCCGACATTCCGTGGACGAATACATGAGAACGTTGAGAATAAGGAAAAGGAACTATCGACATACCAGCCTTCTTCGTCACGGGCAGAACTTTCTCGTACTTGTCTTCCAGCTTGCGGTGCGAAAAAAGCAACCTCTGGAACTCGGCAGTCCGCCGGTCATGTGCAACCTGAGTAATGAGGCAAAATGATAAATCAACGAGTAAAAGCTACATAAGATCCGAATCAAGCAAAACTTAACTCAGATCTAGGTGGCTGGATATTCAAAGCTACATTAGATCCGAATCAAGCAAAGCTTAATTCGGCTCTAGGTGGCTGGATATTCAAAGCTAAACCAGATCCGAGTCAAGCAGGACTTAACTCAGATCTAGGTGGCTGGATATTCAAAGCTAGATTGGATCCGAATCAAGCAAAGCTTAATTCGGCTCTAGGTGGCTGGATATTCAAAGCTAAACCAGATCCGAGTCAAGAAGGACTTAACTCGGATCTAGGTGGCTGGATATTCAAAGCTAAATTAGCTACGAATCAAGCAAAGCTTAATTCGGCTCTAGGTGGCTGGATATTCAAAGCTAAACCAGATCCGAGTCAAGCAGGACTTAACTCGGCTCTAGGTGGCTGGATATTCAAAGCTAAACCAAGTCCGAATCACACACAACTAAACTCGGATCTAGATGGCCGGATTAACGAACCTTAGAAATAAATTTAAGTCAAACTTCCAAGTATACAACAAGTTATTTCCTTGCAAGTTTCGGGGACTAGAGCATATGGTAACATCTGAGGAATAATTTAAGACTCAGAGAAACAATAATTACCTCATTCATCTTGTTGGTATCAACGATGAACTTGGCAGCATGATCAAAACGGCCGCTGATGTCAGAAAGCTGAAAGGGCTGGTTCATAGGATTACCCTCAAACTGATCAGCAGCATTCCAATTATTGGCATACTCAACCAGTGCTCCAAGGCTGTTCCCACTAGCTGTCCGAGTTAAAACTTTACCACGGGCACGCTGTTCAACCACGGTAGTCGCAGGGCTCTTATGAAGTGCAAGCTGGGTGCCGGCGGCCGAGGTAACGGGGACTTTGGTAGGCGCAGCTCCCTTACGCAGCACGTCAGCAATACTCGGCTGAGAAGAGTCGGCAAGACCTTTCTGAGAAGAAGAAGTCTTGGCGGCAATAGCTTTTTCGCCTTAGAAGAGGCATCAGCAGGAAGTGACGCCGCGGAAGTGGGGACGGCGTCCTTAGGAGCAGCGGAGGTGAAGGTCGCAGAGGGCGCCGTGATAACGACCTTTTCGGCCGAGGTCGGGATGGCCGTAAAGCGGCCGGGTAGATGGAGGCTCAAGATGGCAGTGGGGCCCATAGAAGGCGCGGATGGTTCGGCGAAAACCGAGGGCGGTTGAATCAGGTCAAGGAAGGGCTCTCGGGGCGTCGCGACGAGCAGGCGGATTCGAGCTGGAGGAAGCAGACGAATAGGACTAGGAATCCTGGTATCATCGGGGAGGAGGAGATGGCGGCCGAATCGGACGGCTAGTCATACTAGGACCGGGTTTAATAGAAAGAGGAGCACCTTTGCGAAATAAGAAAGAAGATTCACAAGATGAGAAACAGAAGAGAGAAACAAGAAATATAGGCAAAAGGAACTTGCGGTGACCCTAGGCATAGTCTTGCGCTGGGAGGGTTCGAGCGGATTTCTTCATCCGTTTCTTAGGAACCGCCTCTGAGGCACTAGCAGGAGCCCCGCGTTTCCCCGAGGTAACGGGAGGTCGGGAAGCAATAGGCTCGGCGTCGTGAACCTGGCCGGCCGGATTAGCTGGGAAAGTAGAAGCCGGAAATGCATAAGAAATAGGCATGGCGGCAACTACCTCAAGAATTTGGACCTCGTCCGAATCACCTTCCTCCTCGTCTTGTTGAAGTCTTGCCTTGAGCTCGATCCGGGCAGGATCTGACTTAGGGACGAACTCCTCGGAGTCCGGCTCACCAGTATCTGGGGTACTCCTGTCTGCGGGCCAAGGGAGCTGCAGAACTTCAGCGTCCTCGTTTTTCTGCTCTGCGAACCTCTGCGAGACGAGGAGAAAGAGAATTAGATAAATCAGTTTCTAAAAACAGTGGAATAACAGAGCAATGTTGATTAAGCTCACCTCGGGAGGCGGATGATCGCGGGTGAATGGTTTTAATCCCCAAGACCAATCCTCAGGCATCTCAGTCTTGAAGATAGCTCGGACGCGCTTATAAATCAGGTAGTTATCCAGCTCCACGGTCGAGACTCGATTAGGGTCAAGGGGACCACTCATGTAGCACAGCTTGTGGGTCCGCTTCTGGAAGGGGCAGATCCGGCTACTAATGAAAGTTGCCATCAGGTCTTCGCCGCATAACCCGGCCCGGATCAACTCTTTAAGCCGAATCTCAAAGGCCTCGGCCAAGGCGTGAGTTTTCCTCGGATTATAGAGCCAATTCACTTTAGAAGGTGGGACAATTGAGAATGGAGGGAGCCGAATCTTGTCTTAGCCCTCTGTTCTTACGTGAAGAATGATTTGTGCCACTTCTTGCACGACTCCAACCCAGTGACACGAGGGAACACGGATTTCCTCCGAGGTGTGATAGACGCCGCCCCACATTGGGTGAGCAACTTCTCGGAAGGGTGCAGAGATTTGTCAGGGACAACGTTGGAACGGATCTGGAAGAACTTCGACCAGACATGCACTGACGGCCACAGGCCGAAGTATCCCTCCGAAGTGGAGATGAAAGCAGAGAGAGAAGCTATGGCGTTCGCGGGAAGATGATGCGGCTGAAGGCCGAAGTAATCGAGGAATTATCTAGCGAAATCACTAAGAGGGAGACCGAATCCGCGGGCGAAGTGAGACATGAAAACCACATACTCGCCCTCTCTGATATCTGGAGAGGATTCGCTGCCGGGTAAACGGCAAGAAACCTCGGCGGGAATTCTTCGAGTCCGGATGAGCCATTCAATCTCACGGCGTGTGACTGAAGAACCCTGCCACGAGCCTCGCTCGGGCCAGCGTCGTCGTCCTCAACAAGAGAGCCGCTAACGAACTAGACATATGTGCTTGGAAAGATCGCCGGAGAAAGAAAGGCGGCGGAGGGGAGTTTAGAGCTGCAAGGCCCCGTCGGAACTTTGCACGAAAACAATGGCGAAGAAACAGAGGAACCGTCGCCTGAGCATGAAATCGGAGCAGATGAATCTAGGGAAAGATCAGGGCAGGACGACCGAGAGGACTCACCGGACGGAGCCAAAGCATGAGCCTTGGGCAAGAAAGCGAAGCAGCGCGGAATCTTCACCGGAGGCTCACGGGCGCGGCAGGCGGAACTGCAAGAGAACGCTACGCGAAGGAAGGAGGAGAACGAGGCGGCGATAAGGGAAAGTGAATCCCACGACGCTTCCCCTCTTTATAATCGAGCCACGAGCAGGAAGTGGGATCGTGGGTGTGGCGGTTGTCCGTGTAGATCGTGGGTGCAGCACGAGCGCGACGTGTGAGCCACACCAACGCCACACGAAGAAAGATCGTTACAATCCCAAGGGAATGGCACCGAGGCTTCGCAGTGGCGCGGCAGTACAAAGTTCACGTAGGTCGAGAAGCACCGAGAGGACCTAAAACTAGAAGAACAATGATGGGGATGACACGTAGGACATGGCGTGCGAGGAAGGAACGAGAAACCTCGGACGAAGACATAACTCGGAAACAAGATCAAGAATATAATGAAGCTGATATGACCCGCCAAAGCTATCGGCAGGCCACACCATCTTGAGGACTAATGTCGGGGTTGACCTCGGGTAGGTCGAGACGGGAAAGACAGAGGTACTATCCCGTCTAGTTTCGATTCTGGTCCAAGTCGGCGAATCATGGATATGTCGGCCGATGAGCGGAGGCAAGAAGCCCGCGTATATGTATCAAGTAGTTACGGCCGAGTTACTAAGAGGATCGGCGGGTTAGCCCAAGTGATCTTGATGCATGTGAAGAACGAGCCGAGTAACACAAGGTAAGGCCGAGTGATCTGAAGCTTGCAGGAGAAGGAAGCCCAAGGTCAAACTATAGCCAGGCTAGAAGGAATCGAGCGGAGCCAAGCACAAGAGACAAGGATGCACAGTCGGAGGCGAGAAGGAGGTCACGGAGGTGACAGTCCTGGAGCCGAGGCAGGAGGGCCAGGAGCCTTGCCGTCATTAGAAGGGCGACAGGGAAAGGAGGCCGCCGAACTACTATTTTGGGACAAGCATATTCCACGAATATGCTTGCTTCGTCAGCCCTAAGGGCACCCAAGCCACTCCTTTATAAGGGGAGGCTTGGACCCTGAGGAGGGGATCGACTGGTTGAGCACCGTTAGGCTGGGGAGATTCATCTTGTCCCCCTGTATACATCTCGAGGAGCATTTGTAACCCTTCAAGAGAGAAATAAAGATCATAACTTTGGCAGCTTGAGTGTAGACACAGTTGCATCTTCCCTCCCCAGATCCCACTAGCATCCATTGGCCCCATACTTTAGCCTACCCATGGCATCTGCCGTGCCACCACCACGACAGAGATCCTCCGCGAGGAGGTGGGTTGTGAGAGGAGGAGAGGAGGGCACCCCAAGGGGCATGGCGCCCAGCCATGGTGGATGCCCCCACCTCTTCCACATTCATGTGGGTGGAGCTACCACTCAAAATGAAAAGCCTCCACTCCCATAAAAATGCCTCCACTCAAAAATCCACTCACATGCATTAAATTTCCACCAAATTTAATGCAAGCTCTCATTTAAATAAAACTTTTTTATTTATTTATTCAGAATTTCAACCGAAACAGTTCCGGTGTCTAGTGAAATAAATTCATGCGCTTTCCTTTTTCTTTCTCTAGCATATTACTTGCTCCGAATGGTGTCGGTATCCCTTAAGTATGTCACCCTACGGTTCATGAATAATGCAGACATGATCGAGACCCTCTCTGATCATTAATCAGCAGCAGGACCTAGAGATCCGTACTGACTAACACACATTCAATGATGACTTCTGTGATCGTGTGAACCTTATACGCATGTAACTCAATCCCTTTGTCTCGCGATATATTTCATGTCTGAGATTCGATCATCGGTATCTCCATACTTAGTTTGATCTCGTTACCGACATATACTCTTTTCTCGTTCCCATGTATAACATTCTAGTGATCAAATCACTTGCTTGGAAGCTAACTAATGTGATATCACCGAGAGGGTCCAGAGTATATCTATCCGTCATCGGGATGGACAAATTCCACTCTTGATCCATGAGCCTCAACATAACACCTTCGTAGTACTGAACCCATCTTTATAGTCACCCTATTACGGTGTGACGTTCGATGTTATCAAGATACTCTTCCGATGTTAGTGATTGAGATGATATCATGGTCTAAGGACTAAGATTACTTCGTATGATGGTATAGAAATATAAACACAATGACCTTGATTGTAATGCTATACTTCGGATGAATGTTCATCACGTCATTCCAATAATGTTGTGACCTCGTTATTAATAAATCCAATATCCATGATCAGGAAACCTTTGATCATCTTGATAATCAACGAGCTAGTTTATAAGAGAGGTATAACTAGAAACTTTCTATTTGTTTATTAAACACACATGTATTAACGTTTCCAAATTAATACAATTATAGCATGAGAAATAAACATTTCTCATAGTCCCTCCGTCCTAGAGTGTAAGTCACAATCCTCTAATATCTTGGCCCAAGGCTTAACGTGATTAGGGCTAAAATTGTGACTAATTAGGCCGGACTGTGATGCTTCGTATCTGGTACAGCCAATAAAAATAGCCCCATAATTATTGCATGCATGGTGTGGAAGGGGAGAGGAAGGTGTGGGCTGCATGTGGAGGAGAGGAAGGTGCGGACTGCATGTGCTAATTAACTCCAATTAATGCAAAATTGTGCCTTATTTGCTTCCTATGCGGGACAACCTGAAAATGAGATTGTGACTTACAATCTAGGACGGAGGGAGTAAATAAGGAATACGATAATAACCATTTTTATTATTGCCTCTCGAGCATATTTCCTTCAACAAGTACTTTTTGCAGCAAAAGGGCATACTTATATACATAAATAAAGCCACGTCGTGGCAAATTGGGACTTGTTCATTCACAAGATGTTACAAAGAAACAACAAAAGAAAAAAAGCTACACTAGCTATAGTACAAGGGCCTAAGCACCCGCATCTGGAGCAGCCTCGGAGCTAGACTGCCTGCTCTTGGCCTCCTGCTGTTGATTCGCCACATAATCGGCCAGGAGGTCGATGAGCTTAGGACCGTAATGCTTACAGCGAGAATCAAAGAGGGCGAAAGTTACCTCGGAGCCATCCGCCACCACCGACATCCTGGACGTGACTTGGGTCATGTCCAGCTCGGCCCCGGATGCCATCGCCATGGCCAGCCCCATGGAGGCACCGATGCCCTTCTGCTTGCGTTTGTACTCCGCCGGAGCTTCCTCTGACAGAGCATATGCAAGGGAGTCAACATCGTCGAGGGCAACGCCCTTGGGGACGACCTCCTTGTAGAAGCGCGTGAGCACCTTCTTGGCCTTCTCCAGGGAGCCAACGGTAGCGGAGTAGCGATCCTCGATCGCAGCAGCAGCAGCATCAGCCAAGATATCTCCGTGCTCCAGCGCACCACGATCAAACGTGATGCCAGAGGCATCTGACAAGAAGAAGAAAAGAAGACTCGAATGAGAAAGGATAAAGTTCACTCAAAAATCAGAACACCCAAAGGATACAAGAGCAACTTACCAGAGATAGCCTTGGCAGCAGCCATGGGCTTGTCGGCCATTGCCTTCTCCCGAGTGGCTGCAACGGCCGCGAGATGCTGCTCGCGATCTTCAGCCTCCTTCTGCGGGCGCTCTTTGGCTTCCGCAGCATCAGCTGCCTTCTTCTACGCTTGGCCGAGGCTCTTTTCGAGAGCGTTCAGCCTTCGGAGCGCAGCACTGTTATCATCAGTAGCATGAAGGAACATCGGATTACCACAAGCAACAGACTTGGAGCACTCAAACAATAAACAGGGCGAAAAGCTACGCACCTCGGAGCTGCTTCAACTCATCCTCCAACGCCAGGTGATTGTGGATCAGAAGATTGGCGCTATGGACAAAAGGCTACAAACGAAAGCAAACAAACTCAATGAATAAAGGGATCGAGGGCTCCCCCTAGCAAAAAACAATAGATCACATAATAAAGGACTCGGGGTTCCTCCCACATAGTAAAAGGGCAACACTTACGTGCTCAGGTGTGGACTCCGAAGGTTTGCATGCTGCCTTCCGAGTTACGACTGCCCTAGCTTCTCGCCTAGCGGAGTTCGGGTCATTGTCCTCGGAGTTGGCCACCACCTAGGTAATAGAAGATATCGGATTCGATTCCACCATAACTTCTTGGGTGTCCCCGTCAAGGGACTCCTCTGAAGGTTTGCTGCTAGCACTTATCAAATCAGCAACAAGCTACAACTGCAAATATGAACATGGAATCAAGACTCAAACAAAATGACTTACGACTCGATGTTCGATAAATTGAAGACATAAGCCACCTTCTCCTTCTTCTTCTTGGCTAGCGGTTGCGGATCCACCGCCCGAATGGGCACGGCGGGACGATGCACCTTCTTCCTCGCCATGATGTTCGAGGAATGACGAACCCCTTGGAGTGGGGGGTGTAGACCCATCCGAAGATTCACTCCGAGAACGCTTTCGGGTCCGCCCTTCGCTCTGCTCGGGGGCATCCGCGGTAGGAGATTGTGCCGGAGGAAGCTCGGATTCGGATTCCACAACTTCATTATCCGACGCAACCGAAAATTTCTCAGGTAGAGTGGGCATCAACCCAGCTACCTTAAGGTACTGCAAGCAAAAGGCAAAAGAAAATAGGATAAATGACACTAACAAAGAAGCAAAGCACTCAAAAAAGCACAACGCGCAAGCTACAAGTTTCCACCTACGGGACTGCATTTTTGGCGCTGAACGGGGAGGTCAAGGATTTCCCCGGGATGTCCTCGTCGGCCTTGTACTTCAGCAGGGGACGAAGCACTCTATTAAGGTCACCCGAAGACAACTCCTCGGGTGAAACCCTTGTCGTATCGTTGTGGCCAGCATACAGGAACATCAGATGTGCCCTCGCTTGTAGCGGCTGCACCCTATGCTTAAGGAAGGTGCGGATGATATCGACACTGTTGACCACCTTGCCGACCATCAGCTGGAGTGCCTCCACGCGATGGTAGATCTCCTCCACCTCCGCCGTTTCACCCTCCAAGACATGGTTCTTCCACGACCTCTTCGGGATGATCATTTGGGTCGAGTCGAAAGGGGCGAGACCAAATTGCCGCCCGTACAACTTGGCATCGCGGATATAGAACCACTTCTTCTGCCAGTATTGGACGGACTCGCACATGGAAAAGGAGAAGAATAGGGGAGAAGAACGAATGGAAATGATGCAGCCGTCGAGCGGATAAACACCGCCGGTGCCGGACTGCCTCTTCACGGAATAGAGCTTCCAGAAGAGGCCAAAGTGCGGCTCAATACTGAGCCAGCACTCGCAAAGAGTGATGAAACAAGCAATGTGGAGAAGAAAATTGAGTGACAGATGATGCAACTGAATCCCGTAGAAAAAAATGAGTTCGTGGACAGGAAGAGAAAGACCCCGGACAACGAAGGCAATAGAACATCACCCGAAACCCTTCGGGTGGGAGCGGGATTACCTCATCGCCGGGGAGGATGGAGTCCTCCTTGTACTTGGAGATCAAACCCGCATTGCGCCGCTTGGGCAGATCTGCCTCGCGCATATCTGTGTGCTTCCATATGTTTTCAGTGGCGTGGGCCATAGCGGCGACCTTCTTGCCGGTGCCGGCGGCGCTCGACCCAGCTCCAGCAGTAGTCTTCTTGGACTTTACCATCTTGCAGCGGTGAGCGCGGCGATGAGAGCGCAAGAACGAGGGAGGAAAAGTGTGGAGAATGTCCAGTGCGCAGCGGAGGGCAGAAAAGCTCGCAAAAATGAAGGCAATGGAGATGAGCAAATGACAAAGGGTAAAAATAAATCACTTGTTTTCCTACGGTATAAAAGGACGAAGACGATGCACACGAGCCGTCGATTGAGAATCCCTAGCGTGCCACTCGAATCTCACCATACACGTGTTAGCACTACACCGAACCGTCGCCAGCATGTTGTCCACTATGCACGGAAAACAAGGAGACGCCGTAATTTTCGCCATATCTACGCGTGACTAGTCAATGTCAAGTCAGGCGGTGGAACCCACGATCGTCTCGTCGCATCATCTCTGCTGCCGCAAATGGTTGAGATTACCAATCGTCAGCACTGCCGTCATCAAGGCAAAGCTAGCAACGGCTGGAAGATTTCGGCTGATCATTCAAGTACTTACTCGAATCTACGATTCGATAAACTACTCGGGGGCTACTCCTATCAGGAGCACTGGTCGCGCACCTGAGAAATTACTAAGGCAACATCACCTCGACATTATCTTCGAGTCCTACATCGAGTCTGCGACTCCACTACAGACTCGGGGGCTACTCCCGTAGGGAGCATTGATTGAGTATCCGAAAAAATTGTGTCCTTCGGACTTACACTAAAAACGACTGAACAGAAGTCTCTGTTCGAGTCTACGACTCGAACAGACACTCGGGGGCTACTCCCATAGGGAGCGCTGGCCGTGCACCCTATGAATTCTTTGACTGCGATCCTTCGGATCAAATACGACAAAATATTGTTGGAAACTTTGCCAAACCAACACTAAGTGAGAAGCAGTCTCCTTGGCCACCCAAAACACCTCCACGGTGATAAAACTTTGGATGTTGTGTCTACAATGCAAAGATAAGCCCTACAGATATCATCTGATGGCCTGGTAACGCACCTGACTGCGCTCTGCCAGTAAACTCCCGTGTCAATAGGCACGATAAAAATCCCGACGGACGCGTTGGGTACATCACTTGAAAATCACTGGGATTTGACTCCTATAAGACCGCAACGGCCTGAGTCGAATCACACCAGCAATCGTTCCGAATTCAAGTCCAGGGACTCGAATTTGATGAAGATCGTGTTGTTTTGTCCTATGACAGTTAACTAGCCCTGATCCGTCGGGTGAGCCAGGCACACGCATCAACAATCCCTATGAACTAAACATTTCTCCTTATCAAGCAGGCTCAACTGCATCCAAAAGATTCAAGAGTCTCCAGCTGAATCTACGATTCGACTGAACACTCGGGGGCTACTAATATGGATATACCCTACCGGTGCACAATATTAGTATACCTGGTCCAGCCCAAAGAAGACCCACGTAAGGACATGCAACCCATGAAGACTTCGGGTGGTCCAAGCCTGTGACGATTTCTACTCCTTGGAGGACAAGTCTAGATTAGATAGAATTTCAAATGGTATCAACCCTAATTTGTAACCGACTCGACCTAACCCGGGACCTACCTATCTATATAAAGGCAGGAGGGCACGGCGAGAATGATCTCTCAACTCACCTCATACACACCTCACGCCAGACTGCATCTGCGCACCCCTGTAACTTTTAGTTCCGCCATAATCAAGAGCAGACAAGCAGGAGTAGAGTTTTCCCTCTGGGGACCTGAACCTGGGTAAATCTCGTGTCCCTGTGTTGCTTGCCTGTTAACCGTTCTACGACTTTCATCATCCCCATCTTCTCCAAAACCCAAGTCCATAACAATGGGCATTGACGATATCGAACCTCGTCACCATCATTCACGTACAACCCATGCCTTAGAGATCAGGCCTCCATCTATACTAATTGCCAGACATTTAATTAAGATTAGCAACTAATTTAGAACTAGAATTTGCACTGTATTGGAGATGGCCGAGCCATAGGGGGGGGGCTGGCCCCTGCTCGTCCCTCCATGTATCTGCCACTGGCTACCGTGATTACATATAGCGAGAAGAGGACGAGAAACCCGAGCGGGAAGCGGGAGAAAAGACAAGGACATGGCGGGAGGACGCGTTGGCAAGCAATTTCGTCATCGTGTGCGCTCGGGAGACGAACCGTCTATCTCACTGCTAGGACTGCCTGTGTCGTTTTCATCTCCATTCGACGCTCCCGCTAGCCCTCGTGGGTTGGATTCGGCCTGGAGACGCTGGATAACAAAATGCGTGGCGTCAACACGAAAAAGGATTAGGGGAGTGAGGAATGTGTGCGATTTTGAGCACCGACACACCTGATAGCCCTTTAGAGAGGCTTTAGGGTCCCGACTGGAGATGCTCTTAGGACGCGTGTGTCAATATTTGAGCAACAAAGTCAAAAGAGGTTTAAACGAACACCTGACGAGTAAAATAAAATGGATGGAACAATTTGTCAGCATACTTTTGTTCTTCCTTAGTATTCATCAGAACCATTGGAGATTTGGCTTTCTATGATGCCCTCCCGTGGTATTTTACTAGTAGTGAGTTTGGAGCGCGTGCCGAGAGAACAGTTTAGCACAAAAACCGAGATGAATGCCAACAGTGCGGTGTACCGAGGGTCACAATACGTGTTCGTTGTGTACAACCATGGAGTCACAATCTTGGAGCGGCCAGCGAGAAAACACACGGATCTTAGTTATGCCGTGGACGAGAGCAACACACAGCCACAGCCCACAGACACGCCTAAATTTGCCCACCGATAGAAACTCCAGTTTCTACTTGAGAGCAACCTGGTTTTGTTCCTTTTCAGGGTTGGTGGAGGCACTTTCCACGCTTTGCATTTTGCTCCTCGCTAGGTGTCTAGGTCGTTTAAACCTCTTTTGGCTTTTGTGCCCAAACAAAGAGCCTTTTGCTGTTGTGTTGTGAACAACACACAAACACACAGATAAACGTATTAAAAGTGTATATCATCTCAGCAGGTAAATTCTTCAGGGACCTTTCTCCTGATATTTATTTGTTTAATTATAACCCACCAATTAAAATATGTATGTTTAGAGTGAATTGCACTTTTACCATATCGTTGAACATATGTAATGGTTTTTGCCCATGGTAAAAAAGATAGCGCGCTATAGAGCCGGTAATAGCACGCTATAGCATTCTGAGCCATGTCACGCTAAATAAATCACTATACAATATCTCGCTAATAGCATGTCATAGCGCGATATAGCATGCTAATGGCGTATCTTCGATGCTATTTTTTTAGCGGGTAAAACCAAACCTTTTTAATCAGAAGGGATTACAAGGCACTGTTTTTCTTGGCTTTTACCACATTTAAAATTTATTTTCACATTCTTATCACCTAATTCTCACATTGTGTCACATTTTACCTCTTTTAATATTTTTCCGACAAGACACAATAATTACACGAATCATAAATGAAAACATCAATGCCTTCCCTAAATGGCAGTAGATCCACCACACCCACAAACCACCTATCATGACCCACCCCATCTATATGCATCCTTTGGGTTTCTCCGAGCCAAGCCAGATAAAGTCGTAGAATTACCCGGCGCAACACATTAGTGTCCTGGAGAGCAAACCAGGAGTGAAGGAATATGAGTTAGGTAACACTCGGCTTATTTACTACGATGAACACTGAGTCATGGCCTTCCCCAAGAACCATCGCCACACACCCCATGGAACGCATAAACCACCTCGTCAAAGCCACTTCATCAGCTACCAAAGGTGACATGCCATGCACGATGTTGTAGTCGAATCTGCCGCCTTCGCTGTAAAAATCCCTACACCTAGAAAGCGAGAGATTCAATGCAACTCGTGTGGTTCATCTAGCTTAATTTCGTGGGTGTGGGCGGGCGGGCGGGAAGTATGTCGGTTCCAGATATGTGGGTTGGTGCAACATAAGAAATGCCAAGGATTTACTTTACAATTTGGTGTCTAGTCATCATTTGTGTGTGTCCAACTTGTCGCGGTTGGGCGGGGAAGTATGACAGTTGCGGGTATGCGGGGCCCAACTTGTCGCGGTTGGGTGGGGAAGTATGTCAGCTGTGGGTATGCGGGGCCTAACTTGCCGCGGTTGGGCAGGGGAGTATGTCAGATGCGGGTAACGCGGGTCAATGCAACATAAGAAACGCCAATGATTTACTTTTCCAATTTGGTGTCTAGTTGTCGTTTGTGTTGGCCCAAATTGTCGCGGTCGAGGGAAAATAGCTAATACAACATGCATATCTAGGTGCATTGTACATACCCAACCCTAGAATATCTCTACATATAGTTGTTGTCTAGAAAGATTTGTTAGGTTTATTATACACTAAGCCTATATGTATATATTATTTCCGATTTAAATGGTACCGGATACCGAGTTCTCTTCTTGACTCCTCTCTTTCTTTTGCCATAAACCCTACCCTTAGATGCACCTCTAGCCGCCGCCACCATACCCCTAGCCACTGCGCGCCATGAGTTCCAGTGCTAACTTCAAGGCCTCCAGCAGCAATCCCTTCGACAACCATGTGTTGGCTACCTTCTTCGCCGCCACTTGCCCGATGATTGTCATCTGCAAAACATTGGTGAGGTGCTCAATCCCTTAATGTCCCAATCTGTAAAGTTAGTCCTCCTCGACCAAATCGGAGACTCCACCGATGCTCGCCTCGTTGTTGGGAGATGTCGAGTGGGGACACATCAAGCACACCATTGTCTTCTGGATATACAACAAGGTCTCTTGCAACATCTATGACATGACCCTTCGCCCCTCTGACACCGTGTACGACTGCTTTATCACGATCTATCCTTTCTTGTTTACAATGTGGGGTGAAATGTGGCACAATGTAACACCTAGGAGGTAAAATATCATAGCAAGAAATCTTACAAGGGGCTGATAAAATGTATAGACATATATGTTTGTGCTTGTCATGTATATTTGTATGTTAGCTAGTTTGTTAGTTGGTTAGCCTGTACAGCTAAGCTAGATAGATAGATATATACGAATCGATCTTTTTAAGAACTGTTTCTATTGTCGTCTGTAACTCATTGAATACTATAAAAAAAAACTAAGCAAGGCGCATGCCAGAAATAGTGCCGATCACATCCAAACCTCCCTCTCTCTACCTTCCATTTTTCATAGGCTTTCCTCATCTAATTGACTTGGGCTTAGCTTCTCCCTTCATCTTCCTGTGAGCAGCACCCACTTTCAAGTAAGAATGAAAGATTGAAAACCCTGCACTGCACCCCGTTCTTGTTCGTGTTGTGTGTGACATATATCTTCTCCTCAGCGTCAGCGGTTTCTACCATACCATGCATGTTGCTTAAATGACAGATCTGATTATTTCGTGATAAGTAGAGAGTATCTACGAGAGATTTGTTGGGATATATTGGAAAATCATCTGCAATAAATACTTGGATGTACTACTAATAGAGTGGAGGATTACTAGAATATATTTATTTAAATAAATGCAAGGGAATTAAAGCAGCAAACCAATTAGGATCTAAAAATAAATTGGGCAGATCCAGCGTATCATTCACCAACCAACCCACTAGGCAGTGCAGAGAAGGTCGATGGATAGGGTCCTCCTCCTCCTCCCCCACCTAAACCCGCCTACCTCGCTACCCGGGCGCTATTTAAGCGTGCCACTCTGCTCCCATTTCCCTCCAAGAAGAGCTCCTCATCACCGTCTCTTCCTCCACTCTCCTGCTCCAGCAAAAACCAACACCCAGCAGCACCACCTAGACCTAGCAATGGCAGGCAACGGCCCCATCTGCGAGCAGGACCCTCTCAACTGGGGCGCGGCTGCGGCCGAGCTGACCGGCAGCCACCTGGACGAGGTGAAGCGTATGGTCGCGCAGTTCCGCGAGCCCGTGGTGAAGATCGAGGGCGCCAGCCTCCGCGTGGGGCAGGTGGCCGCCGTGGCCCTGGCCAAGGACGCGTCGTCCGGCGTGTCCGTGGAGCTGGACGAGGAGGCGCGGCCCCGCGTGAAGGCCAGCAGCGAGTGGATCCTCAGCTGCCTCGCCGGCGGCGGCGACATCTACGGCGTCACCACCGGCTTCGGCGGAACCTCCCACCGCCGCACCAAGGACGGGCCCGCCCTCCAGGTGGAGCTCCTCAGGTAATTCAACAACTTAGTTTTTACCCTCCAAAAAAAATCTCTAATTTTCTGCATCTTAGTATTAATCACGTTGATGATCAGCATCCAGCTGAGATGCATGCACTTTTGTTATACTACTACTCATCACCTGTTCGGCATGTCTGCTGGGTCCCACCTCCAGTTGAACTACTAGTATTTTAAAAGGAAACAAAAGTGTGAGCTTTTGCCTGGCTGGTGCTTCCCTCTGGGATTCATGTGCTCTAGTAGCTTGAAAATCCAGGCATGGCAAACAAAACAAAAAAGGAAACAAAATACCACAGTAAATACACCCCTCACATGGCAGTAGACAGATCATACTAGGCATTTAAAACCGAAGCTTTAAATTGCGTGCCACACTTGGTACACGGACGGTGACAACACGAAGAGATTCAGTACTAGTGAAAATAGAAAGTACCACTGCCGGATCTAACTAGGATCGCACGGGTGGCTTGCGTGTTGCGTCGCGTACTGGGATCGATCGCGTGCCTGTGACTCGCCGGGAGCCCGGGACGGCGCGTTGCATACCTGCCCGTCATGCGTCCCGGAAATACGAGTCACGCGTAGGACACCTGCGCCTCTGTGCCGCCTGAATTCACATGGTCTGCTCTGAAGAAATCCAGATCAACCAAGATTGGTTCTGCTGACATTGAAGCTTTCTGTATCGCAAAAACAAAAACAGATGTGAAAATTAACATATAAGTACTTCTAGTAGTACAATTGTTCTGTGCATTTTATATGTTCTGACTTTCTGATACAGATCCAGTGATGACTACAGTAGATGTTTGGCCAGTTCAGTATTTTGTTTCTTTTCGCCTGCAACTTGATACTAGTAGTTCGGCACTAACCAACCACGTGCGCGTCGCTGTCTTCTTCCCTGCACTGCAGGCATCTGAACGCGGGGATCTTCGGCACGGGCGGCGATGGCCACACGCTGCCGTCGGAGGTGGTCCGCGCCGCCATGCTGGTGCGCATCAACACGCTCCTCCAGGGCTACTCCGGCATCCGCTTCGAGATCCTCGAGGCCATCACCAAGCTGCTCAACACGGGCGTCAGCCCCTGCCTCCCGCTCCGCGGGACCATCACCGCGTCGGGCGACCTGGTGCCGCTCTCCTACATCGCGGGCCTCATCACGGGACGCCCCAACGCGCAGGCCACCACCGTCGACGGCAGGAAGGTGGACGCCGCCGAGGCGTTCAAGGTCGCCGGCATCGAGGGCGGCTTCTTCAAGCTCAACCCCAAGGAGGGTCTCGCCATCGTCAACGGCACCTCCGTGGGATCCGCGCTCGCGGCCACGGTGCTGTTCGACTGCAACGTCCTCGCCGTCCTCTCCGAGGTCCTGTCCGCCGTCTTCTGCGAGGTGATGAACGGCAAGCCCGAGTTCACCGACCACCTGACACACAAGCTCAAGCACCACCCTGGCTCCATCGAGGCCGCCGCCATCATGGAGCACATCCTGGCCGGCAGCGCCTTCATGGGCCACGCCAAGAAGGTCAACGAGATCGACACCCAGCTCAAGCCCAAGCAGGACAGGTACGCGCTCCGCACGTCCCCGCAGTGGCTCGGGCCCCAGATCGAGGTCATCCGCTCCGCCACCAAGTCCATCGAGCGCGAGGTCAACTCCGTCAACGACAACCCAGTCATCGACGTCCACCGTGGCAAGGCGCTACACGGCGGCAACTTCCAGGGCACCCCCATCGGCGTGTCCATGGACAACACCCGTCTCGCCATTGCCAACATCGGCAAGCTCATGTTCGCGCAGTTCTCCGAGCTCGTCAACGAGTTCTACAACAACGGGCTGACATCCAACCTGGCGGGCAGCCGCAACCCCAGCCTGGACTACGGCTTCAAGGGCACGGAGATCGCCATGGCTTCCTACTGCTCTGAGCTGCAGTACCTCGCCAACCCGGTCACCAACCACGTCCAGAGCGCGGAGCAGCACAACCAGGACGTGAACTCGCTCGGCCTCGTCTCGGCCAGGAAGACCGCCGAGGCCGTGGACATCCTCAAGCTCATGTCCTCCACGTACATGGTGGCGCTGTGCCAGGCCATCGACCTCCGCCACCTCGAGGAGAACATCAAGACCTCCGTCAAGAACTGCGTCACGCAGGCGTCCAAGAAGGTGCTGACCATGAACCCCACCGGGGACCTCTCCAGCGCGCGCTTCAGCGAGAAGAGCCTCATCACGGCCATCGACAAGGAGGCGGTGTTCAGCTACGCCGACGACGCGTGCAGCGCCAACTACCCGCTGATGCAGAAGCTGCGCGCCGTGCTCGTCGACCACGCCCTCACCACGGGCGCCGCCGAGGCCGAGGGCGAGGCCACGGTGTTCTCCAAGATCACCAAGTTTGAGGAGGAGCTGCGCTCGGCGCTGCCACGGGAGATCGAGGCCGCCCGCGTCGCCTTCGAGACCGGCACCGCGCCGATTCCGAACCTGATCAAGGAGAGCAGGTCGTTCCCGCTGTACCGCTTCGTCCGCGAGGAGCTGGGCTGCGTGTACCTCACCGGCGAGAAGCTCCTGTCCCCCGGCGAGGAGTGCAACAAGGTGTTCCTGGGCATCAGCCAGGGCAAGCTCATCGACCCAATGCTGGAGTGCCTCAAGGAGTGGAACGGCGAGCCCCTGCCCATCAACGTCTAGAGCGCGCGGTGGTGGTCCGTGGGCGACCGGCCGGGGAGACTGCACAAGAGGAGAATACATCCAAGAATAAGGGGCTTCATTAATTCGTGTATGTTCTTTCAGATCATGTCGCGTTTGTCATTTTGTTCGTGCGTTGGTGTTGATCGACGTGTGTGGCGTTGTTGGTAATTGTGTAGCTGCTCTGCCATGGCCGGTCGGGCAGCATTTTCCTACTAAGATATTGTCGTTGTATTTTGGGGTTGAATATGTTTGCTTCCATTTTCTTGTCCTAATACCAGAATGTCTTGCTCCTATGATACAACACATTTGTCTGGGTGAATCGTTGGTGCTTATGATTGCAGAGATCTAGCTTTTCAGATTTCCTTTTATCTGTCGGGAATCAAACTTGTCACCTCTCACGTGAGCTATGAAATGACTTACTCCTCATCCAAATTAATGGACTTGGATTTATCTAGATTCAAATATATCTAGTTATATTTCAGTGTTAGATTGAGTTCAAATTTAAACTAGGTTGATTGCATCATGCAGGTTTTCATGATTTGGTGAAAGGCATTTGGAATAAACAAGTCAGTGGAAATAGGCATATTCAACAATGCAATAATCAAGTGCATGCCACGCGTAAATTCATTCTGGATTGGGCTAGAAACACTACAAGAATTTTAAAGAAATAAAAGATCCGCCTTTTAGCCATTATTAATGACTTGGAGGCTTCTGCAAAAGTCAGGCTGTTGTCCGCAATAGAAATTGAGCCGAAAAGCTAATCAAATACGAAAATAATACGACTTTTGCGCGAAGAGGAGCTCAAGTGGTACCAACCACTTTTGAGCGAACAGGAACATAATAAAGCATTAGATCCAGATGGCTTCCCGACAGAACTTTACCAAAATTTCTGGGATGTCATCAAGGCTGATCTTCTAGACTCCAGTTCGGTTTTCTTCATGCTGGACAACTAGACTTGTTTAGACTGAATTTTGGCGATATTATTTTATTATCTAAGTCTAATAAGAGAGAAAGGAAACAACAATATCGACCTATCTGCCTACCTAACGTTAGCTTTAAAATATTCAGTATAGTTGTCACGGTCAGACTAAATTCGTTTCTTGACCATGTAGTTCGTCCGTCTCAAACTGGGTTTATGCAAGGAAAAAAACATCATGGATTGTGTAGTGATTTTTCATGAAACAGTTCACAAAATTTATACTAAAAAGTGAAATGGGGTATTGTTTAAAATTGATTTTGAGAAGGCATACGATAAGGTCATGGTCTTTTCTTGAGCAAATACTTCGTATGAAAGGTTTTCGGAGGAGTGGTGTGCTCTAATCCGATCCTTCGTGTCTAGAGGTAGTGTGGTCATCAAAGTTAACAACGATGTTGGCAATACTTCTAGACTAAGAAAGAATTGAGGCAAGGTGACCCATTATCGCTCATATTGTTTAATATAGTGGTAGACATATTGGCTATCTTGATTGAGAGAGCAAATGTTGATGGCCAGATTGAAGGACTAGTTCCTCATCTTGTTAATAGGGGTCTCTCTATTCTTCAATATATCGATGATACAACTTTTTTATGGAACACGATTTAGAAAAAATAAAGAATATAAAATTAAATTTATCAGCATTAGAACAAATTTCCAGATTGAAGGTAAATTTCTATATAAGTGATCTGTAATTCTTTGGCTAGAGACACTTGTATGCTGCTTTATTCGGCTGCAAGCAAAGTCAGTTTCCAATCAATTAATTGGGAATCTCAATACACTATCGGAAACTCATAAATGCTTAATGAAAAATCGTTGAGGAAAGATTATAAAAAGATACTTAGTAGTTGGAAACGTAAATTACTATCACTGAATGGAAGAGTGGCACTTATAAATTCAGTACTTACTAATATGGTATTGTATATAATCTCTTTTTTTCAATTACTAAAAGGAGTCTTCAATAGATTAGATTATTTCTGTTCAATACTTTTTGGCAAGGTGATAGTGAGAAAAATAAATATCTACTAGCCAAATGTAGTGTGGTTTTGCCGACCAAAAGATCAAGGTGGGCTTGCTATTCATGACCTTAAGAATACTGCACTTCTGGGTAAATGGCATTTCAAACTACTCATAGAGAACTGTGTTTGGCAAACCATTCTTTGGAGTAAATATGTTGGCTCAAAATCTATGTTTCAAGTCCTATGGAAGCCTACTAACGGCGTCCAAAAAAATATTTCTTCTATTTTGGTGTTTTTAATATCAAAGATGGATCATATATATGTTTCGGGGAGGATAAATGGATGGGCCATTCTACTGTCCCGGAACAATATCTTGTTCTATACAATATTGTGCGACACAAAGGAGAGACATTTTCCACCGTGATGGAAACAAACCCTCCAAATATGACAGTCAGGAGGGACCTCATTGGACCTAGACTGGCATCGTGGAATAATCTCTTATACAGATTATCCACAGTACAGTTGTCTGAAGGTTCTGATGAGTTCAGTTGGAAGTTACTTGAGAATGGAAAATTCTCAACAAAATCTATGTATAGAGCATTGCAACAGCCTGATATTCAAGTCGATGATAGTTACGGCGTGACATTATTCTTACAAAATATAATCTTGTAAAATGAAATTTACAAGGAACTAAACAATGCGTTTTTTGTCATCAAGATGAGACAATTAAATATTTATTTTTTCAATATAATTTCGCTTGGTTTATATGATCAATTATACAAGTAGCTTCTGGTTTATCTCATCCATGCTTTGTTGCCAACGTATTTGGTAATTGGTTACATGGGATTATTGATAAGTATAGAATTTTTTTAGGATGGAAACGTTTGCCATTATTTAACCGCTTTAAATATGTAAAAATGACAAGATTTTTGATAATAATGTATCTTCTCGTTTGTAGGTTATCTTCTTTAGGGTGAGAACTTCTTTAGAGTGTGAGCACGACTACTCTTCGTTTATGGTACACTCTATAATATGTGGAGTTTTAATACCTATTTACAGAGGGTAGTACACGCTTCGAGGATACACATTTTTTTCCGACATGGATGGCCGCGTAAACTGAGGATTGACCTGCCATCTATCTAGGCGAAATGTTTATCAAACGATTGTATACTTTTCACCTATTTGTTCCTTTTTGTTGCTTCTTTGTGGATGATTGTCGACTGTGTGCATCTTAGTTATGCAGAGACCGTATGTAAACATTACTATAAGTAATAAAGAGCGCTTATTTTCAAAATAAAATATTTTAGTATTAGATACCTCCAAATCTAGAAAAACTAAGTCCATTAATTTTGATTGGAGGGAGTACTAACATTTTTCAGATACCATTTCACTCATCCAACCTCGGTTAGAGCAATTCCAAAGAGTCACACCTCTCTAGCAGATGCCCTGTCAGTCTATCACTATCATGTGCACAAAAGTTTTAGGGCATGCTCAAATATCCCCATGCTATAAATTTCCGTCACACGAGGGATGCCCTATAATTTTTTGACCAAGTGCGATCCCCAAATGTTGTGTTGAAACTTCCCCACCTCCCTCTCACCGCGAGTGACCACGCCATCCCCTATCCCCTTCCCACTGATTCCAGTCACCGTAGCCCCTGCGTGCCGCCTCGTCATAGATCCGACATATTCCCACCACCACTGAGCCTCACCGCATCGTTCCCCCACCGTTTTTGGTCTCTGCCACCCAACCCTAGCCAACACCACTATCGGTAAGAAGTCGTGCATGAAGGAAATGTGCCCTAAAGGTAAATAATAAAGGAGTTTATTATCACATTCAATTAGTTTATAACAGTTTTATATCATGCTATAACTATATCAATAGGAAACATTGATATAAGTGTGATATGTAGGCAAACCTAGGTCCCTAGTAGCCTCTATTTAACTAGTTCATTGGTCAACGAATGATCATGGTTTCCTAATCATGTTGGTGCTTTGGCACCTATTGACAATGGATCCATCTTATTGGAAAATGAGATGGTGGATAGTTTCGCATATGATTGTTGCAACAGGATCATATCACAAAGTTCACAGTTGCAATTGTTAGAAACATAGTGACATGTTCCTCATATCGTGAGACCATATTTAATCACTATTACTCGAGAGTGCTTAGAGAGCATCAACCGTCACTCCATGAAACGGTGATTATAAAGGTGTGATCAAGTACTCAGAGGGGAAGGTTGAGTCGTATGTATTAAGAGCGGAATTTGTACATCCATGTGATGGAATATACTCTAGGCCCACTCAAATAAGTCATATCTAAATTATTGTGCAACATGTGACTAGGTCACGAGGATATCACTTATCGGTATGAGTTAAAGTAGCATTTGTCGGTAACGAGGTTGAACCCGACATGGTGATGTCGATGATGGAAAATGCAAGTATCGCAGAGACAAAAGGAACATGACACATATTGTTTAGGTTCGACACGATGGAGAATCGTGGAGTGCATAGGGGTCATCATGGGCATCTCGGTCCTGTTGTTGATCATTGATAGAGATCATGTCTATGACATTTCCGAACCATAGGGACGCACGCAGGGCATTACAATGCTTAGAGATCTACCTGTAAGAAGGAATCCCAAAAGAGAAAGAAACCAGAATTGTTCCGGAGATCAGCAGGTGCTCGGAGAAACAAAGAAGGAAAAGGACTCAAAGGAGTTTCAGATAAATGAGAATTTAAATATGCATATGTTATATGTTAATTATAAATTAATATATTCTAAATAAATATTTAAATTAAGATTTACATAGTAACTTTCTTCTTAGGCCAAATTCCCGGAAGGAATTGATCTAAAAGAAAAACTATAGAAAAAGAAAGCAAACAACAATTTGCATTGGGCTGGTTTGACCAGCCCATGCAAATGGGCAGCAGACGCACTGGGCGGGCAGCGGCTACCGGCCATCTCAGTCGGCTTGATCAACCCGGCCCAAGGAAGCTCATGGGGAGCTAGTGAAATGGATTGTATGGGCACCTAGAGGGGGGTGAATAGCTGCTACTCAATTTTTAGTTCTTTTTTAATTTTAGGCTTGGCATAAAGTAAATTCTCTAGATACGCAACTACGAGAATTTCCCTATATGCAAACTTAGCTACTAAGCACGTAAAAAGAGGAGCGAGGAAACCGTAGGAAAGCACGCGGAGACACATGGATTTGTTTTACCGCAGTTCCTTCCTTGTTAAGGGAAGTACATCTGCGTTGGAGGGGTGGGCGGTTCGAAGACCACCACGCCACAATAGGCCTCACTCCATTGTCCGATGGATCTCGCTACGAAAGGCCTGATCCACCTTCTCCACTATTGGTACCCTTCGAGGTAGGAACCGGTGCCTTTACAACTCTACCGGGACACACACCCACAACTGAATTGGGGGCTCCTATAATGACAACAAGCTGTCACAAGAACAAGGATTATCAATATAATCAAAAGGAAGGATCTAGATATTTGCAAGAAATACTAGATCAATGATTCTCCAAATGAATGGAGAGGAGGTGAAGCGCTTGATTGCAGTTGTTGAAGATCGAGTCATCCTCCTTCGATTCCCCAAGGAACGGGGCCTTTGGGTGGATGAAGGTGGAGCTTTCTTGGATGAGACTTGAAGAACAGATCTTGACTTTTTCGAATGAACCAAGAGTTCTGGTAGGAGGGTGAAGGCTGGCTTAAATGCCCCCTGCAGAGATCTGGCCGTTGGTGAAGTTTGGGGGCGGATTATTCGCCCCCCACTAGGGGCGGACTATCCGTCCTGGGGGGAAATCCGCCCCCTGGATGGAAAGTCCGGGGAATCTGCCCCCCATACAGAAGGTCGCGCCGGTATTGACTTGGTGAATATCCTCGAGGGGGCGGATTATCCGCCCCCCTCAAGGGGCGGACTATCCGCCCCTAGGGAAAATTCTCCCCAGAGAGGGAGAGTCCGGGGGAACCTCCGCCCCCTCTCTGAGCGAAGCGCCTTGGAAACCTTGGAGACAAATCTTGGGGGCGGACTATCCGGCCCCTGGAGGGGCGGATTGTCCGGCCTGGTCGGAAAATCCGTCAGATACTCCGCCGCCATTCTGAGGGTTGCGCCCTTCTGAGTTTGGGGAGGGGCGGATTATCCGCCCCCAAAAACAGTTTCCGTTTCCTTTTCAAGGTAGAGATCTGCAACACTTCAACACACATTAAATAGTCCTTGATATTGTTATCTAACACACAACACAAAACACTAGGGATTATGAAATGTTCTTTCAATCTCCCCCTTTTGGTGTTAGATGATAATACTAGGATTTGCAATGAAACCTACTAACATCACCTTAAGGAAATGAAAGAGGCTCCCCCTAAATGTGTGCATATTTATAATTTGCATTTGAATACAAATGCACACACTAAAGAGCAAGCCAATTTCATAACAAAGACAATTAAAACAAGGTGAGTTAGGAAACAAAGTCATACCACCGGGATGTGAAAATAGCCAATGTGAATAATGAGATTATTAGGCCTCAAGCACATCCCACAATATTGATGCAATCAATAGATAATTCCATAATTCCATATGCCATCAATACAATACCATACTCCATAGATAAATCCAGAATTCCATATGAGTAGTTCCACAAGATAAATCCAGAATTACAGAGATCCATACACGAGCACAAAGTATCACACGACATAGTCTTATACAAACCAAGCACACAAAGTTCAACGCTAAAAAAGGGCACAAGCAAGCAAATAAAAACGAATGAAAAAGGAAAGTTCTTGCGCCCGACCCATGCAAATCCGTGACCTAATAGAACTACTTCTCCCCCTTTGGAATCGAAACGCCAAAAGGAAGAAGAGTGATGTTAGCGTCCCAGAAGATCACTCCTCCTTGTCCTCATCCTCGTCGTAGTCATCCCCGTCCCCTTCCTCGTCATACTCATCATCGTCATCAACCAAAGGAGTAGGCGCCCTCGGTGGTGGAGGAAACATGTGACTCTCGAGCTCTCCATAGTTGATCCCTGATGTGTTCCACTGAGCATACGGTTCCGGAGCTGTAGGAGGTGTTGGATGGTCAGTTGCCCCAGACACATGGTGAAGAATGAGCTGCTGGGTGTGAGCCATCTCATGGCTCCTCCTATACTCCTCATACTGTCCCTTGTGAGTATCAATGCCCATGTAAAGGATGTGCCGCTGAAACCAGTTGAGCTTCTTGACCTCACGTTCCATTGGGGACACCGCGGGATGACGACCACTAGACCATGCATCACGCATGAAGGACTCGGGATAGTGGAAGGGTGAGAGGTCTTCTAAGCCTTGTTGTAGATCTTCTTGGGCTTGTGAACACCATCCAAACCAGTACCAAAATCCTCATGTGGCAGCATGTTCTTGATGAGAATCATAATAAAGGGAGCATACAGGATGGAGAGCCGGTTAAGCATAGCATCAGTCATCTCATGATAGATATAATCCATGACATCCAGCTTGTAACCTGTAGAGAACCAGCATTGGTGGCACACTCATGTGCAAAAGCAAGCAAGGGAACCAGGTGACCACGGATCTTATCATTATTTCCCCCACTTGGAGAGATGTTGTCCCTAAACATGCCAACAAGTGTGGCATACAAAGGAGAAAGGCCAGCGAAGGTACCAGCAACGCCGTCAGATGTCAGGCACGGAGCAAGCACAATGTCCTTGGATGGCCTGAGCGGAGAAATGATGCGGTGGCCAGAAGCTATGTCACGCCCATGAAAGGCATACCCAAGGACCTGACCAAAGATACGGAAGTCTGACTGAATCATAGTTGTCCCGGTCATCCACTTCATGGTGTGAAGCTCATCTCCGTATATCACAAGGGTAGAGAAAAACTGCTTCACCACAAAGGAGTCATAGTGGCACTAAAGAGTCATAAGGTGATGCAGCCCCATATTATTAGTCACATCCAAGGATTCATGAAGTCTTGCCTTGGATTGGGCCTCAGTCATATTCAGAGGATGCATATGGAAAACCTTGAGAGGAACATAAACATCATCATGAATGGACCGAAAATGAGAGCACCAAAACATGGGATCCTCCGGAGAACCATCACTGTCAGCATCGGCGTAATAATCGGTTTGGCGAATGGAGGAGTACTCAACGTTGTCCATGGCCTTATAGTTGGGCTAGGACTGCTTGCCCTTTCCCTTGAGATATGCAACCCTCTTGGCTTTTTTTGCTGCCTCAGCCATTCGTTCAGACTCTCTTGCCAACCTGCGGACCGCAGTTTTGTCAACAAACTTACCCTCTGCAGTGGGCCTGAGATAACGGGCACGGGGACGACGCTTGTAGGTCTTAGGAGAACTTGAAACACCTGTGAAAAGCATGGGAGAGGTAGCATGGGGATAATCACAACACAAGTCCAAGATGAATATTAGAAATAGTAGGAAAACAATTCAGGGGCCAGAGATGTGCATTGTGGAAATCTGAACCAAACCAGAACAAACATTAAATCTCCATGCCGGATTATCCGGCCCTGGCAGGGGCGGATAATCCCCCCCCCCCCACAAAAGATTTCTGGTTCAGCCTAGATTCACCAAGGCAACACAGATCGGGCATTAGGGTTGCAATACTAATGATTCTAACAAATAGGGGAAACACGAAATATCTTCTACAACGAGATTTCCACCAAAAACAATGAATACCATACAAAGGAGATGGATGAGGGAGTTACCCTCACTCATTGGAGGAAAAGCTCGAAGGAGAAGGTACCCGGAGGCGTGGGGGAGAAGATCCGGGGAGGGACCGGAGAATCCGGTGGTCAAATCGACTCCGGGAAGGGGCGGAGGCTCCGGCGGCGGCTGGGGGCAGGGCACGGGTTGGGGGAGGACCGGCTGCTCTGTTTGAGCCCGTCCTCCCTAAGCCCAACCCTTAAGAGGCAGATTTCTCTTGGGGCGGATAATCCGGCCCCCACTTGGGGCGGATAGTCCGCCCCCTTCAGAATAGTTGTAAACATAGATTTAGGCCGGAGCACTCCTTGCAAAACCCCTCGAATGTGTATAAAGGACTTGTGTGCAAGAATAGATGGTTCACGGAGGGTAAAAGGCTTGGGTGTAGAGCAACAAACTGAGATGGTACTACACACCCAAAGTTGCAAGAACAAATCAACCAAAAGCCAAAATTGGGTGTGTTTTTCATAAGAACAAAAGATATACAAAAAAAATCCAAAGAGAGCCACTAGAAACCAACTCTTCTAAAGGAAGAGGGTGGTGGCCGAAGCACCATGTTCGAGCGCATGGCATGGCACCGCGAAGATGTATCTTGAGTTCAAAACCAATGCTCATCAATGACCCACATATCACAATGTGATATTAAGGGAAATGATTTTTCTTGCTTTCGGCGTTATGGGGGGAGGGTTAGCCCAATCAATTAGGACCACACTCCCCCTATGTCTATGCCCGCATCTAAACCAAATACATGAAGAAGAGTAAGTGAGTATGCAAGGGTAGTCAAGCCAAGCTCCTTGAATCTATGGTATTTAGCTCATTCCTCAAATAACATAATCTTGCTTCACCAAGAGGCTTCGTGAAGATATCAGCGAGTTGATTCTTCGTTCTCACAAAAGATAGTGCAATATCGCCATGAGCAACATGATCTCGAATGAAATGATTGCGAATCTCAATATGTTTTGTTCTTGTATGTTGCACCGGATTGTAAGCAATTTTGATAGCACTTTCATTGTCACATAAAAGAGGCACTTTGTCACAATTCACACCATATTACTTTAAAGTTTGCCTCATCCATAATAATTGCGTACAAGCACTTACAACAGCAACATATTCAGCTTCGGTGGTTGAGAGTGATATGCATTTTTGTTTCTTCGAAGACCAACACACTAGAGACCTGCGCAAGAATTGACATGCACCAGAAGTTGATTTTCGATCATCTTTGTCACCAGCCCAATCTGAATCAGTGTAACCACATAGAGATAAACTGGAGCCTTTGGGATACCATAAACCAAAATTTGGGAAATGAACCAAATATCTGAAGATTTTCTTGACCGCCACTAAGTGGCTTTCTTTAGGAGCGGCTTGGTACCTTGCACACACTCCTACACTCAACACGATATCGGGCCTAGATGCGCAAAGGTAAAGGAGAGAGCCGATCATGGATCGGTATTCCTTTTGGTCCACGTCTTTACCCTTTGGATTAAGCTCAAGATGACACTTAGTTTGCATTGGAGTAGCAACACCATTTAGGTCAGTCATCTTGAACCTCTTGAGCATGTCTTGGATGTACTTAGCTTGATTAATGAAAGTTCCCTCTCTAAGTTGTTTGATCTTGAATCCAAGAAAGAACCTCAATTCTCCCGTCATAGACATCTCAAACCTGTCAGTCATAAGCTTTGAAAATTCATCATTAAAATCTTGGTTAGTAGAGCCAAAGATAATGTCGTCTACACATAGTTGGCATACAAAAAGCTCCCTATTAACCTTCTTAGTAAAAAGAGTGGGATCGATTTCCCCAACTTCGAATCCATGGTCTAACAAAAGCTCTTTAAGGTGCTCATACCACACACGTGGGGCTTATTTAAGGCCATAGAGCGCCTTATCGAGTTTGTAGACATGGTTCGGAAATTTAGGATCTTCAAATCCCGGGGGTTGCTTGACGTATACCAACTCATGTAGTGGACGATTAAGAAAAGCACTCTTAACATCCATTTGTTGTAATCTAAAATTATGATGAGCGGCATAGGAAAGAAGGATACAAATGGACTCAAGATGAGCCACAGGAGCATAAGTTTCGCCGAAATCAAGGCCTTCCACTTGAGAGAATCCTTGAGCCACTAGCCTTGCTTTATTCCTTACAACAATGCCATTTTCATCTTGTTTGTTCTTGAAAATCCACTTGGTGCCGATAACATTGCGGCACTCTTTGGGTTTCTCTATGAGCTTCCAAACCTTGTTGCGCTCGAAGTTATTGAGTTCTTCATGCATTGTAACCACCCAATCGGGATATTCAAGAGCATCAAAGACCTTCTTTGGTTCAACCATTGAAATGTGAGCTTGATGATCACAGAAGCTAGCAAGTTCTCTTCTAGTAGACACTCTTCTTCTTAGATCACCGACAACCTTGTCAAGAGTGTGCCCCCTTAACTCAAGGTTCCGATCAGTGAGAGCTTTACGACGAGCCTCAATTTCCTTGTTGTTTCTAGAAGGAGTTGATTCTGCATTTGGATCCTTGTCTTGGCTACTACCTTGCCCTTGGTTCTGACCTGCGCTTGAAACAAGTGACTATTGCTATTCAGTTTCTTCAGGGGCAGACAATCCGCCCCTTGGTGGGGACGGACTATCCAGCCTAGGAGAAGTGGCCACAGTTTCTTCTTCCTCAATAACCCTGGTGGGACTTGGAGATCCAGGGTGGATAATCCGCCCCTGGGCCAGATAATCCGACCTGGGATTTTCTTGACTGGTTTGCTCTTCATGATGTCCCATGGAGCGAGTTGGAGTGCCAGGGCGGACTATCCGCCCCTTGGAGGGGGCCCCACTTGAGTGCCAGGGCCTAGGACTACCATTTTGCCTAGAAGACAGATGATCTTCAACAGGTTGAGGTGTTGGTGTAGAGGTTTCTCCTGCAGTAGGGGCTTGTTGATCTTGTGTATATGAGGGCTCCACTTGAGTGGAGCATTGTCCTTCCCGATCCGCCACAAGGGGTTCCTCAATGGGGCGGAAAAATCCCACGCCCATTCTTCTTATGGCATCTTGGGGTATTTCAACATCTGCATCACAAACATCAACTTGCCCCACATGGGAGCCAACATTTTCATCAAATTCCACACTACAAGATTCTACAACAATTCCAGAGAGCTTGTTGTAGACTCTATAAGTGTGGGATTCGGCACCGTAACCAACAAAATACCTTCTAAAGCCTTAGACTCAAATTTAGACAAGCGGACACCTTTGATAAGAAAGAAGCACTTATAACCGAATACCCGGAAGTATGAAATGTTGGGATTGTTATTGGTGAGTATTTCATATGGAGTCTTGTCCAAGATCTTGTGGAGGTAGAGCCGATTTGATGAGTGACAAGTGGTGGATATGGCTTCAGCCCAAAAGTTTTAAGAGACTTGAATTCATCCAACATCGATCTAGCCATATCCATCAAAAGTTTTAAGAGACTTGAATTCTTCCTCTCGGCTACACCATTTTGTTGAGGGGTGTATGCAGCGGAATATTGATGTCTTATCCCCTATTCACTTAGAAATTCATTCAATGTGTAGTTCTTGAATTCAGAGCCGTCATCACTTCTTATTGCCAATATGGGAACATTGTGTTGACGCTGAACCTCATTGGTGAAGTCCATGACCGTTTGTTGAGTCTCACTCTTTAGCTTGAACAAATAGACCCATGTGTATCTTGAGTAATCATCGACTATCGCCAAGCAATATTTCTTCCCACCGAGACTAGCATGAGAGGGAGGACCAAATAAGTCCACATGAAGTAATTCCAAGATTCTCTTTGAAGAAACAATAGTTTTCCTCTTGTGGGGAGAGTCATGCATTTTGCCTTCAACACAAGCCCCGCAAACACGATCTTTGGCAAAGGAAACATTGTATTTTAGTCCAAGGATGTGGCCACCCTTGTGAAGACTTTGCAAAGTTCTCATGTTGACATGGGCTAAACGGTGATGCCATAGCCAGCCCACGTCGGCCTTTCCAAATAAGCACATTGGACCCTAAGTGGTTTTCCCAGAAAAGTACACCACATACAGGTCATTTTGACATACCCAACAAAAGCGACCTTTACAGACTTGCTCCACAAGAGTACCACCAAATCATCATCAATGAAAACAGCAAAGCCCATCTTACCAAGGGAACATAAAGTAAGTTGTAACCGAGGGTCTCAACAAGCATGACGTCCACGAGAGAGATATCATGGGCGACCACAAACTTGCCAAGACCCAATACCTGACATTTGGACTTATCACCATAGGAGACTGTAATATTATCATGATTGGGTCTTATCTCCGTGATGATCTCCTTGCTTCCGGTCATATGACTAGTGCATCCACTATCCAGCACCCATTTAGACCCACCGGAAGCATAGCCCTGCAAGAGAATTACTTCTTGGTTTTAGGTACCCATTTTTCAATGGGTCCTCTCATGTTAGTAACAAGGGTCTTTGGAACCCAAATAGACCAAGAATCATATTCATCAAAAGGACCAACATAATAATCATACACATCGCCATAATAATCACAAAAGAGTTCATAATTTGGATTGTGAGGCCCTGCAAAACCAATATTGTTAGTTTTGTATTTTGTGACATTCTTCTCAACGGTGTTTGTCTTTGCTTGTTCAATCTTGGTCTTCTTCTTCTTGTTCTTCTTCTTCTTGGACTTGGTGACATATCCAAGTCCCTCTTTTCCAAGATTTGATCTTTGCTTGCCAAGAATATCATCAAGAACACCCTTACCTTTAGGTGTGAAGTCATTGACAAGATCATCAACCACCCTAGCATTTTCCTTGTGAATATATGTTGATTTAGTTGTGCTAGGAATATCATATTTTGATAATCGAATTTGGAGCTGATCATGCGACTCATTGAGAATAGAGAATTCACTTTTCAAAGCCTTGTGAGCAATGTCAAGTTTCTCCAATTCCTCGGAGAGTCTAGCATGAGCATCCCCAAAGTTAACCTTTTCTTTCTTTAGCTTCTTAGCTTTTGCTACTGCATTATCACATTCCTTAACAAGCTTTGTCATCATTTCTTCATGTGACTCCTCAATAGACTCAAGCCTCTCTTCAATAGAAACCCGAGCCTCTTCTTCTTCTAGAGCATTTTTTAAGGATGCAATTTGCATTGCATCCTCCCTTTCAATCCTGCCATTTTCTTCAAGGATCACTTCATTTTGGGCCAGCTGGTCCATAAGAGCCTCAAAATGTATTTTGTGCTCACCTTGCAAGTTAGTGAAGAAATAGTCCAAAGCAATAATCTCTTCTTTAACCTTAAGACTAGTAGGATCATCCATGTCAATCATAGCCTTAGGAAATGAAGTGTTGGAAGTTGATACCTTGGACCCTCTTGACATGAGACAAGTAGCATTCTTGTTGATGACGTTTTCGTTCGGAGATTCGAAGAGAGATGTTGGTGTAGATGTGGTGACTATAGAAGCCACTCGAGAGCTATCATCCTCGTCTTCATCTTCACTTCCCGAAGAATATTCTTCTTGAGCCACTAGAACAATCTTTGGTTACTTCTTGAAAGGAGCCTTTGACTTTTCCTAGATAATGAGTCTTCCTCCATTATCTTCCCTACTTTGGTACGGACACTCGGTGATGTCTACGTACTTCTATTCTTGTAGACAGTTGTTGGGCCTCCAAGTGCAGAGGTTTGTAGAACAGCAGCAAGTTTCCCTTAAGTGGATTACCCAAGGTTTATCGAACACAGGGAGGAAGTGTTCAAAGGTATCCCTCTCAAGCAACCCTGTAATCAAGATACAAGAAGTCTCTTGTGTCCCCAACACACATAATACACTTTTCAGGTGTATAGGTGCACTAGTTCGGCGAAGAGATAGTGAAATACAAGTGGTAACGGTGCCAAAAAATAGCTTGATGGTGAGGTAAAGACTAAAGGCAAAAGGATGGAAGCAAGCAAACATGCAATAGATCTAGTAGCAAACGGTGTTTCAATGTTTAGAAATAAGGCCTAGGGATCATACTTTTACTAGTGAACACTCTCTCATATAAATATCCTCTCTTCATGATACTAATCTTAACTACTCTTCGGTTGGACACTCTAATCCATGGTAGGGCTATAATAGCACACCTCAAAGTCCGCCTTCACGAATCTAGATAACCCCACACTATCACCTTGAGCGCTAGATGGTTCCAACAAACACCACAATTTCATAAAGACATCCAACTCCAAATATACTCATAATAAATATATGTGTAATCTAGCTTAAGTGCCACACACAGCGCGCACGCTGTCACTGTCACACACATGGGGAAAAGCATAGATCTATTAAAGCACAATCAGTATTTATGTAGACTAAAGCCTAAGTGCCACCATGGCGTGCACGCTGTCACTTTCACACACATGGGGAGAGCAGAGATCTATTGGAGCACTTGAGTAACAAGGTAGATCTACTTGATTACAAAGCTCATGACCACAACAATATCATGCATAGGGAGAGATATGAACACATAGCTACCAGTAGAGCCCTTAGCCTCGAGGAAGAACTATTCCCTCATCATCATGGGAATGAGCAATGGTGATGGAGATGGTGGTGGAGATCGATGGAGATGGCTCCGGGGGCACTTCCCCCTCTCGGCAGGGTGCCGGAACAGAGACTTTCTGTCCCCCGAATATCCCCTTTGGTGGCGGCGGCGCTGCGGAGGTTTTCGTGGATTTCCGCTGGATTATTTAGGGTTTTTGGGTCTGAGGCTTCTTATAGGCGAAGGAGGCAAGGTCGATGGAGGGCCAGGGGGCCCACACCCCCTGTGGGCGCCACCAGGGCTGGCCCGCGCCTAGGGGGTGCGGCCACCCTGGTGTCCTCCTCCACCTCTGCTTCGTGGTTCCGTGTTGCTCCGGGAAAAATAGGAAGATTGGCTTTTGTCCCGTCCAATTCCGAGAATATGGATTTTCTGCCTTTTCTGGAACCAAAAACAGAAGAAAACAGGTAACTGGCACTGTGGCATCTTGTCAATAGGTTAGTTCCAGAAAGTGTATAAAAATACCTCAAAGTGTAGACGAAACATAGCAAAGTAGGTACTAAACAAGCATGGAACATAAAAAAATATAGATATGTTTCCGACGTATCACTCGGCTACAAAGTGCAGCCGGTCTCCACAGTTGAACAAGTTCTCAGCTTGGGACCATTTTCCTTTCTTCCATATGTTCCACTCTTGCTTTCTAGTTCAGATTTGGCTTTGGCTGGATCCTCCCAAAAGTTTCTAGCATAGAAGGCCATGTATTGTCCATGAATTCTTTTTACATCCTTGGGACAGTCCATATCTTCTATGTCATCTTCATCATGATTAGCCACACTTGTCGTCAAGGCCAAGTTGACTCCCTTTTGCATCCCCATAGCTCGTGCGTGAGCATCTTCGGCATTCTTGGCAGCCACTTTGAAAGCTGCCATTTCTTGCATTACCTCATTAGATGTCATTAGGTGGTAGTTATGCCTTCCTTGGAGACTCTTAAAATCTGTGGGCTCAAATGGCATAAGATCACTGACATACTTGCGCTTGATCCAAGCATCATCAACATGAGAGGCACCATGATTCCTGAAAGTGGTGGCTATTGACTTGAGCCTCCTATACATGTCCCCATGGTCTTCTCCATCCAACATATAGAATCCTTCAGCTTCATTACTCAAAGCATCATATCTATTTCTTCTCATGCTTTCATTTCCAATGAAAAGCTCGGTGAGGGCATCCCAAGCTTCCTTAGCTGTGTTAAGATGCTAAATGTGTGGCATGTCTTTATCACCCACACCAAGCTGAATCATGTGTAGAGACGTAGCGTTGAGTTGACTGTCAACAACCTCTCTTCTTGTTAGGTTGTGGGGATCTCCAACATGAAGACCATTCTTTATGATTTTCCACAACTCAATGGAGGAGCTGCACACATGAGACTTCATCAAAAATTGCCATTGATTAAAAGTAGATGCTAAAAGTTTGGGTGGATCACCCCTATTATGTATATGTGGGTGTGGGATAGGTGGATCAGGAGAATACACATGGGAAACCTCATTGTATCCTTCCTTACCACTATCCTTTTTCGATGAGGAGTTCTTGCTAGTGCCATCACCAACCACTTCGTTATCTTTGGAATCGGTTTTACCCGTTTCCTTGGATTGCGGAGTGGTAGCCTATGAGGCAGATGGAGGTAATGCTGCGGATGGGGAGATATGCATTATTATTTGATGCATCTCTTCCATCTTAGTCTCCATAGAACTAATCAAGGTTGTTTCCAACCTCTTGAGATCATTCATGGTGACTACCTCCGGAGCATCACTCCCATCTCCCTTGGAACCCATACTTCTCTTAGGCGGTTAAGCCCGAAATAAGAGCCGGTGCTCTGATACCAATTGAAATGGATCATATGGGCACCTAGAGGGGGTGAATAGGTGCTACTCAATTTTTAGTTCCTTTTCAATTTTAGGCTTGGCATAAAGTAAATTCTCTAGATATGCAACTACGAGAATTTCCCTATATGCAAACCTAGCTACTAAGCACGTAAAGAGAGGAGCGAGGAAACCGTAGTGAAGCATGCGGAGACACAGGGATTTGTTTTACCGCAGTTCCTTCCTTGTTAAGGGAAGTACATCTGCATTGGAGGGGTGGGCGGTTCTAAGACCACCACGCCACAATAGGCCTCACCCTATTCTCCGATGGATCTTGCCACGAAAGGCATGATCCACCTTATCCACTATTGGTACCCTTCGAGGAGGGAACCGATGCCTTTACAACTCTACCGGGGCACACACCCACAAATGAATTGGGGGCTCCCGTAATGACAACAAGCTGTCACAAGAAAAAGGATTATCAATATAATCAAAAGCAAGGATCTAGATATTTGCAAGAAATACTAGATCGGTGATTCTCCAAATGAATGGAGAGGAGGTGAAGCGCTTGATTGCAGTTGTTGAAGATTGAGTCCTCCTGCTTCGATTCCCCAAGGAACGGGGCCTTTGGGTGGATGAAGGTGGAGCTCTCTTGGATGAGACTTGAAGAACAGATCTTGAATTTTTCGAATGAACTAAGAGTTCTGGCAGTAGGGGGAAGGCTGGCTTAAATACCCCCTGCACAGATCTGGCCGTTGGTGAAGTTTGGGGGCAGATTATCTGACCCCCACTAGGGGCGGACTATCCGCCCTGGGGGAAAATCCGCCCCCTAGACGGAAAGTCCGGGGGAAAATCCGCCCCCATACAGAAGGTCGCGCCGGTCTTGACTTGGTGAAAATCCTCGAGGGGGCGGATTATCCGCCCCTCTTAAGGGGCGGACTATCCGCCCCTGGGGAAAATCCGCCCCAGAGACGGAGACTCCGGGGGAAACTCTGCCCTCTCTCTGAGCGAAGCGCCTTGGCAACCTTGGATACAAATACTGGGGGGTGCACTATCCGGCCCCTAGAGGGGCGGATTATCCGGCCTGGCCGGAAAATCCGTCAGATACTCCGCCCCCATTCTGAGGGTTGCGCCCTTCTGAGTTTGGGGAGGGGAGGATTATCCGCCCCCAAAAATAGTTTCTGTTTCCTTTTCAAGGTAGAGACCTGCAGCACTTCAACACACATTAAATAATCCTTGATATTGTTATCTAACACATAAAACACTAGGGATTATGAAATGTTCTTTCAGCTGGCAGGTGAGACTAGCCTACTTACGGGCCCGTGGCATGCTGCGGCCCACCCGGGCTAGGAGGCAGCCACCGCTGCGGAACTAGCTAGGCCACTAGGGGCTCACTGGCCCACCCGGCTAGCCACCGCCACTGCTGCTTAGATGGCTGGGCCGGTGCGAAGTGGGTGGCCCACCTGGCCAGCACTTCTAGCCCAGCCGGTTGCAGCTCTATTTTTGCCTCATTTTCCTTTATGATTAGTCCTACATGGCTCATCTAAGAGGGAGGGGAATCCTCCCTTCCCCTATATAAAGAGGTGCCCATGGGGTGGGATTAAATACACAATAAATTTAGATATTCTCTTTGGTTGGAATACCCCCTCTCTCTAAAGTTGCATTTGCTAGTGTGCGCTCCCAAGTCAGGACTATACATGCAAGGTCTTCTCTTCCATGGCACGCCGTTGTGCTGATGGGATTCCAGACAGGAGGTCTACTTCCACAACCTCAGCGGGATCTGAGCCCGAGAGTCGTTATCTTGCATCGTATGTGTGTGGCAACTCGGTGGGGCTACACTTGGAGCTACCCAGGCCATCGTGTGAGGACCTGGACAAGGGGTGATGTGTGAGGAGCTTCGCGACCTTGAGGTTGGACGGGTACGACTACATCAACCACACTTCTGCATGAGCATAATGCCCTCTCGGTCTTCAAGGATACATTATTGATGTCTTCATCCTTTACTGCATTACTAGTAGATAGATCTTGGGCAATCAGGGTTTCCCGCGTAGTAAATTTTTTTGTTTTCTACACCAGAACCCCCAATAGTGCGGTGCCTCTTGGAGCTCGAACGGTTTCCTTGGTGTCCGCGAGCGGCAGTTCAGCTACTTTGATATCGAAATCACCACCTATAGCGAGCAGCTGTGGCTCAGCATGTTTGAGTAGGCGACAAAGCCACCCATGTGTTCGATTCCGCTACGTGGAGGTTCGGACATCCGAGGTACGATCTCAACTTCCTAGAGATTGGGTCCCGTGAGTAGGCGGAGATGCTCGCTCCCTAGCCATGACTTGCAACGCTCGAGGAGTAGAAGAAGCAAGAGTGTGTGATGCAGAAGATTGCCATCGCCGAGGCCGATGAGCATGCCATGAAGAAGCTCGCATAGGAACATCCCGAAGATGTGCAAGGTGAGTTGGACTTCTACGCTATTACGGATGAACCGAGGAAGACACTAGTAGAGATTTTCTCATAGGTGACACATTACTAGTGGCATGCCTAGGAAAGCATAGGCCACTTGTTTTACTGGTGGCGTGTTAGAGCCTGTTGCACCACCAGTACATGTGTATAAGTGGTATAAGTGGCGTGCCATTTCTGTTTGCCATGTCACATGATTATGAGACCCAGTTTTAGGTTGGTGCAAAGAAATAGTGATATGACACTTTATAAGACATACCACTAAATTGGTTTCTCAATTGGCGTGGCAATGTAAACATCACTAATTAGTGGCGTGGATTCTTCTACGCGTTGTCACACGCCTGACACGTGGGTCCCACATGCTTCGACCCACACCCACACGTCCCACGCCACCCGTCCCATCCGACCCACACCCCACTGGTCCACCCCACTCCACACGCCCCATCCTTCCTGCCTACTTGACCCACACCCCACCCCACCCCCACTGTCGCTCCGCTCGACCCACACCCCACCCCACTCCAGCCGCCACTCCGCTACATCTCCTCTCCCCTGTGACGCCCAGAGCCGCACGCTACCGCCCTCCTCGTCCCTGGCCACTTCGCTCCATGCCCCGAGGGTCGCGCCACCCGCCTCGTTCCCGGCCACTCCTCTCCATGCCCCAAGCGCCGCACTGCCTGCCTCTCCCTCGGCCACTTCGCTCCACGACCCGAGCACTGTGCCCGCCGCTCCGCCACGCTCGTGGTGAGCACCGTCCCGCCTCCCTTTTTTGTACATATAATTTAAAATGTTAGTATAATTTAGATAGAAATTTTAGTGTGATTTTAGATAGAAATGTTAGGTGATTTTAGATAGAAATGTTAGGACAAGTTTAGTGTGATTTTAGATAGAAAAATTGGGGGTGTTTTTAGATAGAAATAATTTCTGGATAATTTAGTTATAGAAAATCATTTTAGGATAAATTAGTTGTACGAAATAATTTTAGAATTTTAGTGTATTATTTTATTCTTCTAGTTGGTAGATGATTTTATGATTTTATAATTTTACAGTTATTAAATGCATATGTTAAACAAAGTACCTATAGATGTTAGATAAAACAGCATTTAAATTGTAGATTATTTGTAATGCAATGTAAATAATTAATTACTTATAATTGACTCTTTTTTTAGCTATATAAGTATGTCGTAGCCGGCACCAAACTATCGTTTGTTGGCGTGTACAGGAAGTAGACCAAGATCCCCACGTGGGGGCTCAGATCACTGTCGGGGGTACCAAATACTATCTTGATATGTGGAGGCACCCTGAGCCAGCGGCGTGCATGGGGCGCATCTCAAGGGTCCAAGGATAGGTTCTGCACGAGGGAGAAGGAGATCGACCACCTTTAGGCGGATAGGCAGCTGTCATAGAGACAGCGGAGGGAGCGCCAACTGGAGGAGGTACACCCAACTTTGAGGTCGTTCCTCGATGACCCCAAGGTGGTGACGTACAACTACCAGGTCTTCGGCATGGACTCCTTCACTGTGCGCAGCGAGGCAGACCCCTCTCGGAGCGGTAGCGTCGACCCCTCCATCGTGCACCAGCCCCGCAATGCGGGTTTCAGCCCATGCGACTTCACCACTGAGACACTGTTGCCTATGAACTCGTCATCTAGCTTTGACGACTCCGCTGGATCTGTTTGCTAGCTGCTAGGACGGCCATAGATCCATTTAGGATGTATGCTACTTATGATCATGTGTTATGTTTAACTAATGTACTACTTTTTTTTATGTTTGGTAATTGTGTAGCTGCTCTTCCATGGTGTGCAATGCGCACGCCCTTGGCCGGCAGGGCAGCATTTTCCTAAGATATTGTCTTGCTGTTGTACTTTGGGATCGAAGTATGCTACTCGATTGTTTCCATTTTCTTTCCCTAAGACATTTGGGATCGAAGTATGCTACTCGATTGCTTCCATTTTCTTTCCCTAATACCAGAATGTCTTGCTCTTGTAATGGTGAATCATTGGTGCTTATGATTGCAGAGATCTAGCTTTTCAGATTTCCTTTATCAGTGGTCGGGATCAACATGTTACCTTTACCTCTCGTGTGAGCCATGAAATGACTTACTCCTCCGATCTAAATTAATTGACTTAGATTTGTCTAGATATATGTTAGTAGACGAATCTAAGTACATCAATTTAGATTGGAGGGAGTACAAACACTTGTCAGCTACCATTTAACTCATCCAAAGATAGAGAGATAACTAGTACTCCCTTCCCTCCGATAAAAAATAATGGACCCGGGTTCGTTTAGACACAGATGTAGGACCCTAGTCCATTAATTTGAATCATATCATCCTTAATTAGAGCATCTTCAACAGACATGATTTAAATAGGGCTCGTCCCTAAAAAACAATTTTTAGAGCAAACATGCATAATACCCATCCTCCCTCCCATGTGCATTGTAAATCGCGTGGGATGCCCTATAATTTCTTGACCACGTGTGAGCCCCAACGGCTGTGGTAAATTCCTCGTATCCCTCCCGATGTGCATGGTCACCCCCCCCCCCTCCCCAGGATGATTCCCACAATCCCGCCGCGTGCATCACCCTTCCCTCGACCGATTCTCGCTTATCCTCATCGAAGATCCGCCATATTCCCGCCGCCGCTGAGCTCCGCTAGTTATGGACTCTGCCGCCCAACCCTAATCGTTGCCGCCATCTCTATGTTGCCACATCATGCCCCCCTCCCCCCAGAGGTCGAATGATTTCTTTGGTGCCTGCAAGCGGCAGTCCGGATACTTCGTGGTCGAAATCACCGCCAACGGAGAGTGGATGTGGCTCCGCACGTTCGAATTGTCGTACGAAGCCGCCCGTGCATTCAGCACCTCCGCGTGGAGGTTCGGTCGGTCGAGGTCTGACTTCAAATTCCCAGAGATGAATCCCACAAGTACGCAGAGATACTCGCACCTCGACATCGACTTGCAATGCACGAGGAGTAGAAGAAACATGAACGCGCGATACGGAAGATTTCCATCACCAAGGCTAATGAGCGCGCTATGAAGAACCACGTGGAGGAACATCCTGAAGATGTGCAAGTTGAGTTGGACTTCTACGCTGCTAGGGACGTGCAGAGGAAGGAGGAGAGGGCTAAGAAGAAGACGAGGAAGGCTGAGATGGAGAGGGAGCTAGCCAATCCCTCGACGATTGACCCCAATTCTTACAATGGTTGTACCTCTTCCTCACTAGTAGCGACGAGGAGTAGTATGGTTTAGTGCCGATGATCTTAGCTATGTATGTCTAATGTATCGAACTTTACGTGTAATGAAAATCTAAAAATATGCTTGTCATTTTGGAAATATTTCATTCCATATGTTATGCTTGTATGTTGATTTTGCAAAGATTTCAATTCATATTTTAAAAATATGAAATACATATGAGATGTTGTTGTGTGTATGGTGCCCTATTTTAGGGCATCTGGAGTTTTGGTTGTGCCCTATTATACATCATCTAAAACGCCTGATCTATATTTCGTGTCCTAAAACTGCAAAATTGATGGCTTGTCCTAATTTGTTTATTTAATGGGCGTTTTTATTACTTTAAATAATGTTTACACCAGGACTCTCCATAGCTAATATGCACATAGCCGTACAAACCAGAAAAGGAGAGAGAAGAGTACTATTACGAATATGACTATTAAGATAAAAACGGCCTCGAGCTATGACAGATCAATCCGCAAATCACGAACATCCATGTCAGAAGAAAATATCCATCGTCGTGTCCTTCAATCGCGTACACCCCTCCACAAACAAGTCAAGAAACTTTATACGTTGGAGGATAGTCGTGACCCGATAAATAACTTGCATGGGAGAAGGCACAATTTTATTAAAAAATTATCATTTCTACATAGTCATAGTGGCCAAACAAGTGCTCCCACCCTAAACAAAATCATGTATTTATCATCTATTTCATGCAACTAGTTATCAAAAACATTGGTCACCGAATATAGGGGAGATAAACCAGAGGCTATTTGGATGAATGACCATATAAACGAGCGAATTTATAATAAAAGAATAAATGATGAATTGTCTTATTATAATGACAAAAAAACACATTATATACTTCCATGCCAATTCCTTTTTACTATCCTAATTTGTTGTGGCCTATTTTAAGTCACCTGTTGGAGATGTTTTTAGTGCCGCTTGGCCTTGCTAGAAAACTTCATACATATATGTAGCAAGTTGCACCAGCGACAATGATCGCCAGTTGCTAGTAGTGGGCAAGCACAATTGCGCAATGCCAATCACCCATGGTCTCGCCACTCCTACCTACCGCGCCATGAGACAATAGCTTGACGAGAAAGAATTGTCGTGGGCTAACTGCTGACGCACTTGGACAATGCTTAAATCGCTTTCAAGCATTTGTAATAATCTCTTGAGTTGTAATCAAAGGCAGCAACTTGACTCATGCTTCCTTTCTCTGGAACTAAATAGTCGCGGCTTTTTATAGGTTAGGCCTGAAACTATAGACTTCAGATAAGTTGCAACTCGGATCTCTGCGACCCTCCTACGAAGGAAGGTGACGCGACTCAACTTTAGAGATTCAGTTGGGAGACCCTAAGAGGAAGATATGATGAGCACAGCGGTAAATTTTCCCTCAGTTATGAAACCAAGGTTATCGAACCAGTAGGAGTAAGGAAACAACTCCAAGGTGTTGCTAGCAACTTGAAATCCTGCACAACACAAACTCAAGACTTTGTCCCAACTTATAGTGAGGTTGTTAATCTCACCGGTTTGCTGAAAACAAAGGATTAAACATATAGTATGGAAGGTAATGGTGGCTTGCATAAAGTAAACAGTAACAGTAGATCATTTTGGAAATTTTCATTCCATATGTTATGTTTGTATGTTGATTTTGCAAAGATTTCAATTCATAGTTTACAAATATGAAATACATATGAGATGTTTCTGTGTGTATGGTGCCCTATTTTAGGGCATCTGGAGTTTTGGTTGCACCCTATTATACATCATCTAAAACGTCTGATCTATATTCCGTGCCCTAAAACTGCAAAATTGATGGCCTATCCTAATTTGTTTTTTTAATGAGTGTTTTTACTACTTTGAGTAATGTTTACGCCCGGCCTCTGCATATCTAAGATGCACACAGCCGTACAAACCATATAACTAGAGAAAAAAGAGAGAGAAGAGTACTATTACAAATATGATTATCAAGATAAAAACGACATCAAGCTATGTCAGATTAATCCGCAAATCATGTACATCCACGTCGGAAGAAAATATCCCCCATCATGTCCTTCAATCGCGTACATCCATCCACAAACAAGTCACGAAACTCCATACGTTGAAGGATAGTCCATAATTAGAGGATAGCCGTCGCCCGATAAATAACCTGCATGAAAGAAGGCATAATGTTGTTAAAAATATTATCATTTCTACATAGACCTAGTGGCCAAATAATGAAAGCGCTCCCACCCTAAACAAAATTATGTATTTATCATCTATTCCATGCAACTAGTTATCAAAAACATTGGTCATCGAATATGAGGAAGATAAACCAGAGGCTATTTTGAATGACCATATAAAACAAGCAAATTTGTAATAAAAGAAAAAATGACGGATTATCTTATCATGATAACAAAAAAACACATTGTGTACTTTCATGCCATTTTTTTTTTACTATCCTAATTTGTTATGGCCTATTTTAAGCCATCTCTTGGAGATGTTTTTAGTGCCGCTTGGCCTTGGCTAGAAAACTTCATACATATATGTAGCAAGTTGCACCAGCGACAATGATCGCCAGTTGCTAGTAGTGGGCAAGCACAACTGCGCAATGCCAATCACCCATGGTCTCGCCACTCCTACCTACCGCGCCATGAGACAACAGCTTGACGAGAAAGAATTGTCGCGGGCTAACTGCTGACGCACTTGGACAATGCTTAAATCGCTTTCAAGCATTTGTAATAACCTCATGAGTTGTAATCAAAGGCAGCAACTTACTCATCCTTCCTTTCTCCGGAACTAAATAGTCGCGGCTTTTTATAGGTTAGGCCTGAAACTATAGACTTCAGTTAAGTTAAGTGGGTCGATTACTGAGTGACACCTGACGTACAAGCTATACTGTGATGTTTCGGTCTGGTGTTAATGTACACCCTCCGATCCATAAATAAATGTGGATCTGAGATCGAATCGAACAAGGTAGCCCCATGAGCAGATTTATTTTAGTTCACGTGGCGACTGGCCTGGATTGGTATTTTCAATGACACGTGCTTCCTCCGTTTTAAAATATAAATGTTAGAGTGAATATATCCATATATCTAGACACTTTTAGTATGTAGGTTTACTCCGAACTATATAGGTTCAGCTCCAACAGCGGTGTGGCGGCTTCATGGCGCGTCTGTGGCGGCATGTGACGACCTAGGCTCTGTGGCCGTGGCGGATGACACGGCTTCGGCTTCGGACTGGAGATCTCTGCGGGCTAGTGGCGGGTTGGTGAGCGCTGGAGTGTCTTCGAGATGGTGGTGGAGAGGACGTCGCTGGCATGCTCCTGGACGGCGACGGGTGGTACTGGCCAGGGACGGCGGGGCCTAGACCTGATCTAGGCCCATTTGGCCCAGACCTAGGCCCATTTGGGCCTGATCTAGGTGGCATGGGGGCCCATGATGGGGCCTACTGTCCTAGCAGTTTCAGGGGCTCCTAGTGTAGTTGGGAACCCACCCCCTAGCCATGGTGTGGCTGGGGGGTGCTAGATCCGGCCCGAGAGGGCAAGATCCGGCGATTTCCTGGCAATCCCAATTCGGACACTGTGTGTTCGACCGGCAGGTGATGCTTCCTAGTCCTGCCTTGCTGTATGAGAGCTATGCTGGCCTTGTCCTCACCCGTCAACTCTCGAAATAGGTTTTCGCCCCGCTTTATAAATAAAGCAACATCCACCAACAAGGTTCGTCCATCAGGTGACTCTAGAGGTCTTTCCTTGATCATGTCGGTCGTCCATCAGGTGCGAGATCTTGGATGCCAGGGCGGTGGCCCTGGAACGTGGACTGCGTGTGCGACTTTACGGTGAGCGGCGTGGCGGTGGTGGTGGCCTCTCCCTTCGACCGTGGGGATGGTGAAGAGCGGGGTAGTGTGGGAAACTGGTGTTGGTGCAGCAACCGGACTCGGGGACAACGGGCGGTCCGAGGTCTCGGGCACGGTTCGATGGTTTTTCCGGGCGAAAGTCCAGCGCTTCGGCGCCAACGGCGTTGATGTCTGCGGTATCGTAACCCTCTTGGGGCGCTGTTGGGTACCTTCTCCGTGCTAGAGCTCTGGGTGAAAACCCTCGACCATCGGTCGGGATGACGGCAGCGCAGTGTGTTGTTTCCTTCTTGGGGGCGTTGTCATGGAGCTCCGATCCCCTCGGTCTCGTTTTGGTGTCTTTAGTGGCAAGTGTTTGTTCTCTGTATACCTCATGTGTTTTTTACTTTGATGTGCTGTGTAATAGACAGTTTCTTAAGCAAAAAACTTCCTGAGACAGCAACCTACCGGATCTCGACAGCTTTAATGTTTACCTACCACGGTTGCAACCCCGCATCAAATAAAATGCTCCAATGGGCAAAATATGGCGAATAAAAGACGATAGCACTGAAAAAGTAGGTACGGGACTAAATAATGTTTTTTGTTGGATGATCGTATAGATGGGGAGCTAATTGACGTTCCAACTTAATTCTAGTAATTGAATACTATCCTGGACCAAGCTTCGGTTGTCCTTTTCGGCGCGAACAAGTGTGATGCCAGTGCAGGGCACCAAGAAATATATATACTGAAAACAACACAATTTTACAATATGGAATCTACCAACCACAGCTTGCTTGCAAACAATAGCAAGAGCTAGTATTAGTCAGTGAATAACTCAAACAAGCTACCGACGACATACTGGTTAGTTGAGGTGCCCCCAACAGTACGACCTGTTCTTCTGACCAAGATTTGAGGTAGACAGTTACAGTTTAACTTTAAAAGGGTAATGGTAAGAAACACTTTTGGATAGTTCAACAAGTAAATAGATAATACTTAGTAGTACATGATAGTGAGATGCAACAGAGAGGTGATTAGCCTGTCAAAGTCTTGGTCAGTGGCTGGGTGGCCTACTTATCGATGGAAGAAGGTACATAGAAGTCACACACTCAAAGACAGCCATTGGTACATGTAGAGCATTATCTAGAGACCCCTGATTTGGATTACTGAAACTGGAGATAAGCATACCATGTGCATCCATCCATAGGGAATCCTACGACCAACTAGTGTGACCCCTGAAGAAAGAATTGTCTCTTCAATCAGACAGAAATTAAGGGATAGTAAAATTAGTATCTCTGCGTTAACATGCTAGAACATGCAGAGACTCTATTCTTTTGCTCGACAAAACAATAGTATTGCATCTTCTGAACCCGCAGGTAAGTAGCATACCACTACTTCGCATGTGTGTGCTCTCTGAGATTGAATACCCCCTAATACAAGAACAATTGATTGACTTTCGATAAAGAGTTACTCCAACGCTCTGAACAAAAACTATGCTGGTCTGTCAGAGAGACACATACAGAGCACTCGTCGATCGTGATGGGTGTCACGATGCGCAATGTTTAGGTTGGGTGCATCATCTTCCCCCCAGTTAGTCGCCATGTTCAGCTAACTAATCATCTCGGTTGTTAGCTAGCTAGCAGAATGCATCATGTTTCTTAATGTTGCAGCAAAGCTGGATCTAATCCTGAATCAGCAAAATTAAGAAGCGGAGGACATTTTAAAAACAGTGTCGTGATAGTTTGATTATTCATGTTTTCACAGGTAGGATGAGATCGACTACCGGCGCATAGACAGTCTTTCGGGAAATCTTTAAAGCTCCCATCAATGAATCAAACACAAGGCTGTTGCTATGCTTGCTTGTTCAGTAGGCTAAACAAAACCAGGAGGGCATGTGTTACTTTCACCCACCAAACAAGGACTGCTCCCTGTCCATTTCATGAGCCCACATCATGTAACACCAGTTAGGATCATAGATGCGTGAGGTGCGCATCTCTCTTTCTCCATGGTCTGGTGAGGTTGGTGAGACAGAGACCGATCTCATGGTTATGGTTGACCTAAAGCTTACATATGGATCGATGATGGCTACTGCTTAACTAGCAGTAGAAAGTGGCTTTGGTTCCAACCACCACACTATCAGTGAGGTTGAGGTGGTAGCACCACACAGCACATTGTTGTTCAGCTAAAACCGTGCATGCATGCGTGCTCTCTTCCCACCAAACATTCAGATAAGGTCACAGATTTGTTCCACGGAACGGAAGAAAGTCTTGATACCCATCTCTACTACTACTTCACACATTCCCTTCAGAAATACCGACTTCCTTCGCCCACACGCTTCGGGTTTAGTGTTTTGGGTGAGACAATTTGACTAGAAACAATTTTGACCCAACCCTTAATTTTTTAACACTCAGTAAACTACTTATATCAAGTAGCAGTAGTCTGATGCATGATCTCGTCTCAACTTTATCCAGTTTGCTGACAGTCTGGAGTTAAGACTTAATCAAAGATCGGTTGGAGAAAAGGCAAGTAGATGGATACATGTAGGCCGCGAGAATGGTTGGTGGGAAAACCAAGTGCGGAGAAAAGGAGACCGCTTTGCGAGTTGGCGTGCAGCCGAAGACGATATAGACAATTAGACCACGTACGTACAATGATACGGCTGACGACGAATTCGGCTGGCGGAGAAGGTCTTGCCTCCAACAACGACGGTAGGTACGTGCCATTGCGATCGACTGGCCTCATGGCCTGCTAGGCGGAATTGATGGCGATGCTGAGCGGACAAATCGACAGAATTCAGGGACGGACGTTAGCTACCAATGCATGGTGCTGGGTAAAAAAAACGTGTTCAGAGATATGCCCACTCTGTCAAACAGAATTCCGCGGTGATGTGCGAGAATTCCTGGATACACGTGGCAGTGCCGTTTCAAAATTTGCACGTCTACTCTTGTTACAAAATCAACTATACTCTCTTCGTCTTAAAATAGATATTTTAAATTTGTTAAAATTTAGACACTGTTTATTATATATATTTATTTAAATTTTAAAAAAAAATTAAGATATGTATTTTGGGACGGATGGAGTACTTTTGTGCGACGGACTAAGGTACACGTGGCAATATGTCATGCTGGTACAGGCTGAGAAGTTACCGGTTGAATTGAACTACTCCAGTACTAGTCTCTTTATTAAGAAAAGGGTCCTGGACTTATTCTGGTCATCAAACCACTGTTTTGATCTTATTTTATTTTAACCATCTTGAGAAGATTGGCATTTGGCAGAAAGATATTACTATAGCAACTTGAATTTTGGTGTGCCTTCCTTTTGACTAGTACTTGTAAATGCTAAAGAAATTCATTTCCGACGCAGCAGGTCTGAATCTCATTGACCCATACGTGAAAATATTGTTGTTTGTTTAACTAACAAAATCAGGGGAAAACAAAAAACATCCAACTCAACACCGAGTCGAGCACAACAAAGAACAGACATGCACAACAATGACGATGTAAAAGTAAGTGGCCAAATGTTAAAAATGATGCATTTTATTTGTACATAATTAATCTAAAGTTCATACCCCTTTGTGAATTTGACATCTAAACGTACGTGCCTACGGCGGCAAAACCGTACACTGTGTATATCAAATCAACAAAATCATAATACGTCGAACTGATTTTAAATCTTGGGTCCTAGTAAATATCTAATGTTGTCACTGCGGCTTTGGTGTGAACGTCGTGTCAAATCTCGAGATGTAAAATGAACGTATATTGTTGTATTACAATAAATTTAGATACAAACTAAAAAGTATCCATCGATGAGAATTTCAAAGGACTTCCAAGGAAGACAAGCACTTGCCAGACATGCCCTACCTACCCACTGGCTAGTGCTGCATTAGCACCGGCCGTGAGTTTGACGTGAACCTCTTGTCAAAGCTCGGAATGTAAAAATCCTTATATTATAATAAACTCTACTACGACAAGCTTTATATAACTTCGGTGATAGAAGGGCGAGGACGGCGGTGTGTCTTCGGCTCGTGCTACTGTATGTAGTTATCACTAGGTGGTCCAATGATCTATTTTGTACTACGAGTAATTTTTATTAATTTTGAGCTTATTTCTACTATTGTGGATGATTATTAATAGATCGACGGAATTTCGAAAAAAAAGGCTCCAAATGTAAATTGAACTCTTATTGATTTATTACCATAAATTTAGGCACAAACTAAGAAGTGTCCATTGATGATAACTTCCAATGACTCCAATGATCGGTTATGTTGAAAGAAAGACGAGCTCACTTGCCATACATTACTACTACCCCACTTTCTTTCCCCTCCTTCCTTTCTCCACCTCCGCTCCTTGAGAGTCGCCCTAGCGTCCCTGGCTCCTCTCCCCTCTCCTCTGGAGTCCTCATCGGCCGAAGAGGATAGGGGAGAGGAGGTCGGACTCCTGTGTATAGTGGTAGGGGTAGTTTTATGTCTAGGGTTTGTTTGTGTTTGTCCTTTATGGCATCTGGTGTTATGTCGTCACTGCTAGAGTTGGTGAGCGACTGCTGGTGGTGTGTGGCGGTGTGGATGGTAGTTGTGGCGCTCCTATGGTTAGAGACACCTCTGCCTCCCCTTCAATAAAGCTCGGTGGACGCATAGATCTTGTCGAGTTGGTCTTCGTATTGTCGACTTGTGGCCATCAAGGAGGTGGCGCCATCTGTGGTGAGGAGATCCGGCTCTTCTCTGTTTCGTTATGGCGGGGATTCAGTGTTGCGGCTGTTCTTGGGAGTTCATCAGTAGGGGACCTTCTCATGGTTGAAGGATGGCCCTCCCCAAGATGCACCATGCTAGTTGCCTTCAACCTCCCAGGCACGATGTCGATGCGGAGGCCATCAACCCGCTCTGTCCTAGCGCTTCATGACATCCCCACCCCAAGTAGTCCGTCCCCGACGGCAGCGAGGCTGGCCAGGATGTTGAGCGAAGAACACGCGAGCGGTGGAGAAGGACTCAATCGTGTTTCTTCCAAAGTTTGCAAGGTCCTTTTATGTAAAAGTGTTGGTCCTGGCAATATTTTATTTCCATTTTTGGGACATCGTGTAAATTGTAACCCATTGCTTGAATGAATTGTAGTAGTATCTATGGTCTTCCATGCCCTTCCTTGTTTTAAAAAAAACTTGCCATACATGCCCTACCTACCCACTGGCAGGTCTTGCATTAGCAGTGGAACTACTGCCTAGATTGGCTTAGGTAGTGGTTAAAGGAACGCGGGGGGAATGGGTTGGTAGAGGTATGGCAAAGATGACAGAGCTGGCCTCTTTCAAAATTGTAGCATAAAATCACTCTATTTTAATTTTTTTAAATAACAATTTTTTATGATGCACACTTAGCATTCTCCATACCATGACACCTTGGCAAAAAGCTTCATGCCCCACGGTATGAAGCTCGGGTCCACGACTTCATGCTACTGGAGGCCATGTCGTCATGCTATGGAGCATAACGTCGTTGACCGGGGCATCATGCTATGGAGTAAGCTTTCGGGGTGGCATCTTGAAAAAGTTGCAGTCACACCCCTCTCAAGAGTCCCTCTTTTCCTTATCTTCATGCCAATTTTCTGCCCATCGCGACATATGGCAAGCACAGAGATACTCCCCATAGTATTGCACGAAGAAGAAGATGACATTTGACGAGATAGTTACGAGCGAGAAAGAAGGCAACGACTCTCCGTAGGATGGAAGCGTGCGAGCCTAAACTTTGAGAAGGCCTGTCTTTTTCTAGATTTTTCAATTAGGACTATGTAGGCTGTTACGACGTTGATGATTAGTAATAAATCGGTGAAATTCTAGTAAAAAAAACAAGAAAACAAGAATGTGTGATGGTTACGATGAGCTTTGACCTTTGGGCCCTTGGCCGAAATTAGTTTCGATCCAACGACAGGATTAGTGGGCCCAGTCTGTTATTCACACCCAATGGGTCGGTAGTAATAAGCCCATTAATTGCACATCTACTCCCTCTAATATAGTGATCCATCTAGTTACTGTACATGATTAATTCTCGAAAGATATAGGTGCAGAACTTTACTCAAAAAAATCTAGGTATACTATCTTTGTAGAAAAAGAATACAGGTACATAATTGACGAGTGCAACCCACACGGTGATTCCCCAAAAGAATTGAAGGGAACTCTGAAAAATTACTTTGTCACACTGTCATGACTCGTCAAGTCATCAGTGAAGAGCTTAGAGTACGACAACCTAAAAAGGGAAGGAAGCAGAGTTGCAATGATCCGTACCAGAAATAGAAAGGAAGCAGGACCGCAGGATTGTATCCGATTTAGATTGCATGGTCCATACAAGTCGATACGAATAAATGTGTTCCCGTTCACCATGATTTGGGCAACGCCAACATGACAATTTATGGACAGCGCTAGGCGTCCCTGGGGGATAATTTTCCCTGATCCCCGGGTCCCTATACATTCCTAGAAAAAAATTCTGCTACTTATACTTTTCAATATTATTCTATATTTGATGGCAATGAAGATTTTTTTTTTTCTTATTATCTATTATTAATTAAAATCCGCTCGAGGAGGGATGCTATAGCTACCTTGGTTCTCCTCCTGAAAGTAGAATGAACGCCGACGCAAGGCTATATTATCATATATATTATATATATTATGGTATGGTCCGTTTGCATGTTACTTACTTATGGGAAATTCAATTCATAATTCATCGATTTTTAATTTTTAGAAAAAGAAAAAAAAAAGAGAATAAGAAGTGTAAAATAAAAAAAAATAAAAAAATGATATAGATTCATGAATTCAAGATCGAGATCAAGAGACAGCAGAAGGCCAAATACGAAATACGAGGCACTTTTATTAGTAGTTCTTTTTTTTTTTGCTTTTTTTATTTTTTAACAATTAAGGGACTTTATTTTTTTTTAGCTTTTTTGTTTTGTTTAAACAAATAATAATAAAAAATAAAATTAGCTTTTTTCTTTTTTTTTTTTTTTTTTTTTTTTTTTTATTTGCTTATATATCCACTTTTATCAATTTATTTTATATTTTTTTATTTATTATTTATTACTTATTTTATTATTAGCTATTATTATCTAACATTCACTGAATCTCTAATAAAGAGATCATCCCATATACTGGATCAACTAGCCGCCACATGTCTCTAAAATAAGGTCTAATCCCGCTTTTGCTATAAACGGGCCGAATTTGCTACAACATTGCCCGCTTTTGCTACATGTAGCAAAAAAACGGTTTGATCCAGAAAATAAAAAAATAGATTAGATCTCGCCGGAGATCTCGCCGTCGACAGCAAAGAAAAACATGTTAATATAGCAGATCTGACCTCGCCGGAGACTCGTCAGAAACTTTCGCCGGTATACCTCACCGGAGATCGTGTAGCAAAAACACAAAACGTACGTAGCAAAAACACAAAGCATATGTAGCAAAAAAAATATCATATTGTAGCAAATCCGACCTCGTCGGACACCTCGCCGGAGACATTGTAGCAAAATCCAAGACACACTTGTAGCACCGCCGCCGGCCGCACGTAGCAAACCTCGACGCCGTAGGTAGCAACGACGGTGGTAGTACGTAGCAGCGCCGCTAACCCCATGTAGCAAACCTCGATGCCGTTGGTAGCACCGTCTGCGCCAGTAGGTAGCAGTGTCGTTAACCCCATGTAGCAAACCTCCATATCCTAGGTAGCAACATCAGTTGTGTATGGAGGCTACGGCGAGGTGCCAGCGGCCGCGCGACGCTGCAGAGGAGAGGGATGGTGGAGCCAGCGACGCAGGGAAAGGGGCACACCGAGTCAACGGCGAGAAATTAGGCGGTGGCCATGGCGCTGTGATAGACGGCTGTGCTGCGCATGATGGCTAGGGCCGCGGCGGCTGGGCGGACGACGGCTGCGGTGCACATGATGGCTAGAAGGGCGGCGGACGGCTGGGCGGACGGCGGCTGCGCTACGCACGACGACTGGGTAGGCGGCGGTTTGGCAGAACGCGTTGCTGAGAGGAAAAAGAAAGAGTTGGGAGAGAAGATAAGATTGATGGGCCCACGTCGTTGTTTCTCCCGCGACCCCGACCCGGGGGATAAAAGTCACGGGATCCCCCAGGGGAGTAATATCGTGTTCCCAATTTATCGCCTCTGGTTAATCTCCGGTGCATGTTACCGACTTGCCATTTGTGAGCCCATGATGTGTGTAGTGGTAGGCGTAGTTTTAGGTCTTGGGTTTGTTTGTGTTTGTCCATTATGGCGTCTCACGTTATGCCGTCAGGGACTTCACCGTCGGAGTTGGCGAGCGGCTGGTGGTGGTGCATGTTAGTGTGGATGGTGGTTGTGACGCTCCAGTGGTCTGATTTGACGGTGACCGTCGGCTACTCCTCTGCCTCCCCTTCAATAAAGCTTGATGGTCGCATAGATCTGGCCGAGTTGGTGGCTGTGTTGTTGACTTGTGGCCATCAAGGAGATGGCACCGTCTACGGTAAGGATATCCAGCTCTTCTCCCTTTGGTTGTGGCGGGGATTCGGTGTTGCAACTGTTTTGGGGAGTTCGTTAGTAGGGGACCTGCGGCAGCTCGATGTGCCTCGCCCTTGCTTCTCATGGTCGAAGGGCGTGGCCCTCCCCAGCTACACTTTGCTAGCTATTCTTCAACCTCCAAGCGCGATGTTGATGTGGAGGCCATTAACCCGCTCCGTCCTAGCACTTCACGACGTCCCCACCCTATGTGGTCCATCCTGGCGGTGGCGAGGCTAGCGAGGATGCTGAGCGAAGAGCACGAGAGCGGTGAAGAAGGACTTGATCGCGTTTCTTCCAAAGTTTTCAAGTTCCTTTATGTTTAAGTGTTGGTCCTAATAGTATTTTCTTTCTATTTTCGAGCCATCGTTTAAATTGTAACCCATTGCTTGAATAATTGCAATATCACCGGCTTTCCAAGCCCTTCCCTATTCAAAAGATAAACTTGCCATACATGCCCTACCTACCACGGGCAAGTGAACAAGTGTTGCATTAGTAGTGGAGCTACTGCCTAGAGTGGCTTAGATAGTGGTAATATGGATGCTACGGGAACGGGTTGGTAGAGGTATGACAAAGATGATAGAGTTTACCTCTTTTTAAAATTTTAGCATAAAATCACTCTATTTTAGTTTTTTTTACTAACAATTTTCATGATACCCACTTAGAATTCTCCATACCATGACACCTTGGCAAAAGGCTTCATGCTCAATAGCATCAAGCTCTGGTCTAACGTCATTGACCAGGCATCATGCTATGGAGCATGGAGCCTTCCGGGTGGCATCATGAAAAAACTGCAGTCATACTCCTCTCATGCCCCTCTTTTCCTTGTTATCATGCCAATTTTTTCCTCATTGCGACATATGGCAATCATAGAGATACTCCATGTAGTATTGCACGAAGGAGAAGATGACACTTGACCGGATATGAACAAGCGAGAAAGAAGGCGTACGTCGCTTCATAGGAATGGAGCGTACTCTGCCTTTCTCTAGATTTTTCGATTAGGACTCTTTGTGCAGCTATTGATGATTAGTAATAAATTGATAGAATTTTCATAAGAAAAAGACAAGAAAACAAGAATTTTCAAGTTTCAAACGACTCGCGGAACGCCAATATGTGATGGTCACACTGAGCTTCGACCATTGGGCCCTGGGGCCTTGGCCGAAATTAGTTTGGATCCAACGACAGGATTAGTCGGTCCAGTCCTTTATTTACACCCAATGGGTCCAGTAGTAATAAGCCCATTAATTGCACATCTACCTCCTACAGTAAAATATAGTGATTCATCTAGGTACTGTACATGATTAATTCTCAAAAGATCTAGGTACAGAACTTTACTCAAAAAAATCTAGGTATATTATTTTTGTAGAAAAAAAGAATACTGTTACATAATTGACGAGTGCAACACACACGGTGATTCCCCAAAAGAATTGAAGAGAACTCTGAAAAATTAGTTTGTCACTGTCATGACTCAGTCAAGTCATCAGTGAAGAGCTAGAGCACGACAAACCTAAAAATGGAAGGAAGCAGAGTTCTAATGATCTATACCAGAAATAGAAAGGAAGCGCAAGGACCAATGGCAGAGATAAGACACCTTGGATTTCAAACTGTGGCTGATTTCTGTTGTCCCAAGTGATCCAAAGTTTTGCTGAATCAAGTGGCAAGTATTGATGAATAAAACTCTGAATTGCTGTGTACAAGTGCAGGTTAAATTTGCTACTATTAGTACTCACTAAAGTCATATCAAATGTATAGCAGATTTTATAGTTATGTTTGCCAGTCACAACAAAAGCTTATAGTATTGTTTATTGTAAATTAAAAATGCACAGATACTTGAAAGAAAATTTAAAATACACAGCAGGTTTCCTCCATGAAGATGAAACGAAGTGGAAGAAGAATGTCCAGCAGGAAATTTACGGTGAGGACTGTGCGGTGAAACCATAAGATAAAGCAGGTGCAGAGGCCAGGCGCTTCTCCGAATGCAGAATTTAACATGAACATACATGAATCTGCCACCAGCTAGAGATCAGTATACTAGCTGAACAAGTGCAGGCCTACTTCTCAACTAAGCAAGACTCAGAAGGAAGCCCTGACTTCTAAATAGTAAACATACATACAACTGAATTCCAATGATAGGCTCAGTCACAGGCAGTATGATTCTTCCAAGAGCATCGGCTGCTGCAGCTATTTCTCCAAGCTCGTAGCCTAACCACCAACAGATGCTGGCAGCGAGTTTACAAACGAATGGAGATGAGCGATCAGGCGCTGCGAGCGATCACCACACGCTTCCAGTTTATGCTTGCCTACGGTATGCAAGTCCCATGCCACCACTTGGATAATTCATCAAGTTGGTACCCGAAGAGTCCATATAAGTGTGCTGTGCAGTCACACGATGCTGTCTGAGGGAGACGTCTGTTGATGTTTGTACAGACATATGCGGTGACTGGTATATGGATGTTGATGCAGGGGCTGAAACAGGTGTTGTAAACTGGAAACTACGCTGGTCTGATGACCGGTTAGGCTCTGCAGTGGTTTTCTGGGCTGCACCTGAGACATGAAAGAATACATCAACATGAGTGAAGATTGGACTAGATATGTTAGTGAAGATGCAAAAAAAAAGCATGATGCGGTTTGGAAGGAGGATGAACAAACCAAATCATATTTTTATGTGATGGATGTGACCAATTGGTAAAAATTATTGGTAAATTAGATGTCAAGCTTATTAACATTGCTGTGCTATGCAGCCGATCAACTTTATTACCAGCTAAATGCCAAAATACTTACTTATGAGCCAGTCCCAGTAGTCGTGTCTTAGTACTCGTTTTTAAGCTTGCCATGTCACTTATAGATACTTACATCCCAATGGGTTGTGTATTATATAGGCCAAGTATTTAATATGGTACACCCCACTTTAAAAAGATTATGTGTGTCTACTGGGGTGATGAGTATGAGATGTAATGACCTCTATGCTGGCTTGTGTGAAGAGATGGTATTTAGCAGAAGAGACGGATTCATCCTTTATCTTCAATAAATCTACGCAGCATATACAGAAAGCTTAGACCTCTGGAAGAGGCCTAAGAGGTAAGAGCAGCGGATCAATCTGAACCATTTAATATCTAAACAGACTGAAGACGACGTATGCAGATTAATTGGCTTATGTCTGTTTCTTCTACATATCATACGCAGATTAATTGGCTTATGTCGGTTTCTTCTACATATCATGCGTTGCCACACTTGGAAAGAAAATTTTCTCATCCATGTCAAGATCTAAGCTGCTGCTGCATGCAAGGTATATTTGGGTGATATGATTGATATATATGGCATGTAAGTAATCATGTGTTGTCATGCAATACAAGATTATTTATTTTCTTCACATACTCAGGACAAATGTTTGTGGGGACACAACGGTCCAACTATAATGACAAAACATGAAAATATAACCGAAACGGTTGCTTGTAATTTCCTTTCTTTGGTTCTCAAAAGAAAATATTTCACTTGTCGCCGCCATAAGTGAAAATAGATAGCAATATTACTTTCCGAATGTATGGTTTCCCTATTTGTTAAATATCTAAATAACAAAGACGATTTTTTCCTTTTTAATTGGCATGATTGACCTACTACCTCCTAGAGGGCAATAGGCCACCATATTTGATCTGAGCATTCAGATCAAAAGGAATCGGCGGTCCAGAATGATTTTGGAGCATCTCAAAACCATGTTCGTTTATAGCTCCAACAGGACGAGTAAATATATCTAAAAGAGTGGATGAGTAATACTAAAAATGCTTTCAGAAGTCACTATGATGCCCAAAGCGCCTTTATTTTATGTGGGAGTGTGACGCGGAGCTTTATGCCGTGGACTATGATGAACATGTTTTACATTTGCCATATCAAGATGGCATGTTAAATAGTTCACCAAGACACACGATGCCATGAAGAAAATGTGCATATTTTCAAGGAATCCTTTGCTGCTAACAAACTTGTTATAACTTCTTATCACAGTCACACAAAGAAAAACCTCATATTAAGGCCTTATAGAATGGGTAGCTGTGCATAAAATACCAAATTACAAGATCTCAAGAATGGCTGAATTTTATATGGACCCAAAATTAATTTGAACCAATAAACTTCCCAAGTATAAGACTGATTTCAAGTTCCCTAGTAGTTGACTCTAAGCAAAGCAGATTGGAATCCCTTCAAATGTTATTTATTGATAACATTGTACCATGATAGTAATAGATACAAAAATAACAGAAAATAGTATATCAATGTCAAGGTAGTAACTGTATCTTAATAAAGCAGAGTTAGGATGTATGAAAAGAATTTACCTCTCGAACTGTCTGGAACAACTTTAGCAGAGGCCTTATATATAACCTCTAATACCTCAGCTAGTATCTGCTGTTTGTAAATTTTATCACATGTTATCTTCAGTTCTCTCCTTCGCTCTAATACTTCCACCTCTGAATTGTACACCAGCGAATCATACTTCCTTTTAGCTTGAGCCATCTCTACTTGACATGCCAAAATAAGCTGTTCTCTCTGGCAAAACACAAGCAGAGACTGATGAGCAACACCTAACTAGGGCGGAACTGAAATAAGACAGATACAGAAATAGAAGAGCAATTCAAGAAAGTGACCTTCTCTTCATGTCTCTTTGCTATCAGTCCATGCAACTTTTGTAATCGATTCAACTCAATTGTAAATAGATTTGAGTTAGGGCCATCTTCAGCCAGAATTTGCCCAGGAGTGGAGCCTGTTGGCAGCTGACTGTCTGATGCTGGAGCATGTGATGCACCAAGACTGCCAACCTCAGTTCTTGCTGAATGAGTATTCCCACCAGGTGCTTGATATGGATGACTAGCAACCTGGGAAATCGAACCGCAATGATTCATGTTCACCACACGTTGGGTATTAGAGTGTACGTTTGGCTGGTCAGTAACTTGGGCAAAGGAAGATATTTGACCACTAGGTACTTCCTCGCCACCTGTATCCTCAGCTTGAATCATTTGACTGTTATTAACTAAAGGTGGAGGTGCCCTTGCAGCTGAAGGTTCCTGCAGAGCAATATTGCCAGGGATGTCACATTATGAGCTGCCACTAGTAATGACCGCGAGAAACTATTAATATTCTTATACCTTCATCTAGAGACCATTTGAAAAAAGAATACAATTACATTGAGATGTAATCTGACAGTTCTTCTGAATGGTTATTTATATCCATTCAATCGTGATTGAATTACTTATAAACTAAACAGATGAATGCTCCAACACAAAAACAAACAAGAAATTTCCTGCTCACTATTTATCCCTCCTAACGCTAATTTGTTTGTTCTTGCTAATGTCTACTTAACTTATCATTAACATAAGCTTTTTCTATTTTCAGCATGCTAATGTCTACTTAACTTATCATTAACATAAGCTTTTTCTATTTTCAGCATGCTAATGTCTACTTAACTTATCATTAACATAAGCTTTTTCTATTTTCAATTTTCAGCAAACCAAATCCACCATAAGACTCAATGGTTAAGATAATACTTCAATAGAACAAAAAATATGAGCTAAAATACGTCTTGATGCAATGTTGTTCTGCAAAGGTTTGAGGTAGGCTTGTATGGGTACTTTACCTGTGAACCAGAACATGGACCTTCTGAAATATTATTGCCTGAACTTATGCGCATTTGCTTTTCATTAGAACCAGGCAGAGTATTTTCCGAATCAGTGTTCCCTGTCATAGCAGGTTCTAGTGATGCATCCTTGTCGGAGTGAGAAGCACATGATCTCTCCATGTCTCTCTCCTCATTTTGTGCTGTTGTTGATAAGGCGATTTCTTCTGTCCCATCTTTTTCACCAAACTTTCTCCCTGACATACAACATGGACTTTCTGACATATCATTGCCTGAACTTATGCGCCTTCGTTTTTCTCTAGAAATCCAGGCAGCATTATCTGTATCATTGGTCACTACAATATCAAGCTCTGATGTTGAACTCGTGACAAACCGAGAAGCACAGGGACTCTCCATATTTGCGCCGTCGTTTTGTTCTGCTACTGAGAAGGCAATTTGCATACCATCTTTTTCACCAAACTCCATTCCAGGCGCACAGGTTAACTGAGAACTGCATTCTAAGGTAGCCCTTTCCTCAGATACACCAACTGAAAACCCAGGCTGTGTAGCTCCATTTGTTACGAGTTGCAATGATGAGTGTTCTTGCATAGGCTCAGAAACATCACTTGACTTTCCTGTTGTCACTGCATTAGCAGGTTCTCGTGCTGCACTCGTGTCCAGTTGGCAAGCATAAGGTCTTTCTATGTTTCCCCCCTCGTTTTGTGCTGCTGCGAAGGTAGTTTGTGTCCCATTTTTCTCGCCAAACTCCGTCGTGAGAGCACATGTGGACTGAGAAGACCTGCTTTCTAAGGTGGTCATTTCTTCTGCTACACCTACTGAAAACCCGAGCTTTGTAGGTCCATTTGTTTCAAGCAGTGACAGAGATTTTTCTAGAATGGGCTCAGTAACATCGCTGGCAAAGATGCCTTCAGGTTCTTTATTAGAGGCAATCACTTCAATTTGAGTGGTTAGAGATTGCATGTCAAAATATTTGAGAGGCTCTCCACCCTCCGAATAGTCAGTCATATGGCATTCTAATTTCTCCAACTTGAATTCAGAATATGACAGTGAAGTCGCATAAAACAACTTCTTGAGGTAGCCAGCTTTGGCCTCAAATATCCAGCGCTCTTTTATTCTATTCTCCTTATTTCTGTCACTTACTTGTAGTTTCACAAATTTTAACATCTGAGATTTCATATGTTTATGAAATCTGTTGCGCAAACTACTGAAATGTAGCTTCGGCAACATCATCCTGCAATAACTTATTGTTGGCATAACATGATCATGATGGACTTTATAACAATGCACATGTTTTTGGAAGAACTCTAACTCCTGCTTCTCTCGCCCAATTTTCAGTTTCTTTCGATCTCCATTTTGCCGTGACAATAGTGTCCTGAACCTTTGTGAACAAACATCCTCTATCATTTTCAGGACCCAACGGGAATCAGAGTATCTAAAGCATCCTTCCTTCCTTTTCTTGTGCCTTTCTTTTGAACTACTATACACAGATGGTGAATAACTTTGATGGTGATTCACACATGTTCTATGTGAAGTTGACTGTCTCACATTAACATGCCGATCCTCAGATGCAGTATACTTAGATTGTTGCACAGCAGCAGTACTTGCAGTCTCTCTAACGCGGGGACCTCTTTTAGCTGAAGCTGATGGCTTATCTTCAACGACCCCTTGAGAAGATACGCTAGGAGTTGCAGCCATGTCCTCTTGGATTGCACTACACTTAGACTCTTGCACAAAAATAATACATGGAATCCTTCCTTGATGGGAACCTCTTTCAGGTGAAGTTGATGGCCTTGTATTGACCTGCTCCTTTTCAATCGCATCTTGCACAAATGAGTGTACAATGCTTGCAGACATGTCTTTGCGGATCGCTCCATACATAGATTGTTGTTGCAAAACCACAGTACCTGCACTCTCTCCTTTATGAGAAGATCTTTGTGGTGAAGCTGATTGCGTCATATGGACCTGCTCCTGTTCAACACTTGCAGCTATGCCTTTCTGGACAAGGCTTTGTAGTCTAGGTGGCTCATACACCTCTCTGATCTCACCTTCTTCTTGTCCAGATTCATAAGATTCAATGTTTGGCTCTGCAATCTCGCCACTCTCTGACTTTTCGCGTTCACATGATAGCTTGCAGGCTTCGTTATAATCCATAATATCTCAATTTAGTTGGGTGACTATCTAACTGAGGTGAAAAATTATGTTGTTTGCATTAACAGAAAAACTCCTCAGAACTTTCCTTGCAAAGATGGAAATCGCGCCTTAGTTAAGTCAGTTGTTTTCTGCGCAATTGGTTAAGATCACTTCATATCCAAGCACCAGTTAACTGGGTCATAGATGCAAGCAGACCTAACAACAATCAGGAGAGACATTTCAAGGTCATGCATTTGAACACCCACGATTGAATCATTAGTAACGAAATGATACAAAACAACATAATACACACCACATACATAAGTACATAAATTCTTCTATATTTATGTGAACTGGGTGAGTACAACTACAAAAATAGCTCAATTTTCTCTGGCTAAAGACCATGAAACAGGAATTTCTTATGGTAAAGTTCAAACCAATTTTCTTTAATCGTCATAAGTCCACATTTCAGGCATAGTAGTTAGTGAAAATATGTCTAATACTTCCATTTACATGTTGTGGTTTTGTGGACCAACAATCTAGGTGAAATTCTGATGGCATCTTGTACAATTATTTGCCTAGAGAAATCAATTTAAGTACTTCCTCCGACCCAAATTAGTTGACTTGGTTTTGTCTAGATTCGGATGTATGATGTATCTAGCACTAAGACAAGTCTAGATACATTCGAATCTAGACAAATTTGAGTCAAGTAATTTGGGTCGGAGGGAGTAATAAAAGGGCCAACCAGAAGTACTGGGTTATGTACGGTACTCTCATATTGTATACAAGTGCTAACCATAAGGAAATTAATCATATTCACGTGCTTCAGGCCTCCATTAACACATAACAGGGCCACACAAAAAAACCTTGTAGAGTACCATGCAGCAACCAAAATTGTAAAGCAATTTCGTTCATAATTAGGGCCATTTCTTCCAAGATGTCGCAAACAAATTGACAGCTTCTATATTAATTGTATTAGATGTGACAAATGATGATGGGTACCTAGAAAAACAAGGTATCAATCTAATTAAGAATAATAGGCACCTAAATAAATACAGGTTGAAAACGATTTGAAGCTGGGTGGTTGGGGTGTACATCCCTACCTCCCACCAACTAAACTAGGCTCAACTACTCCTATGAGGTAAAAGGTCATAATTGGTAACACAACATTGAGAAGGAATTGAAGGGGGGTGGTAACAAAATTTTGCAAATTCTTGTGCAATTAGGCCATCACACAAGTCAAGCAAGAAGGTCGGTAACATTCCATATCTATATTAAATTGATTGCCTCAAATTAACAGGGGAAAATCCAACTAGAATATAGAGGTAGAAAAGGAAAACCGCTGATCTTTTACCCAAGTTGAAAAGGCGCAACCGTCCAACTCGCATGCAGCTGGGGGAAAACAGTACCCACACATAAATCTCCAAAATCCAACAACCGGTCCCCCGTCTTTTGAAAAAACGAACACAAGCAAAGCAGCGGCGGCGCTGCATGCCGAAATCGATGGCACGAACCTCACCAAAACCACTCGCCTAAAGAAAACCCACAGCCCAAACCCGTGATTCTGCCCGCGAAACCTAGCGCCCAAAAATCTATCCCACCACACTCGAGCAAAAATTAAACCTACACGGCGATGAATAACCGAGCCGCATAGACAGGAAGAAGAAGAAAAAAAAGGAACATTTGTGCTTGAGAAAAGAATGTGTACCCAGCTATGGCCGGAATCGAGCACTCCCTGGCCACCGGCATAGTAATTAGTGAAAATGTGTCTAATAATTCCATTCGGATGTTGTGGTTTTGTGGACCAACAATCTAGGTAAAAATTCTGATGGATCTTCTACAATTATTTGCCTAGAGAAAGCAATTTAAGTAATAAAAGGGGCAACCAGAAATGGCAGGTTATGCACGGGACTCTCATATTGTATACAAGTGCTAACCACAAGGAAAATAATCATATTCTCGTGCCTCGGGCCTCCATTAACACATAACAGGGCCACACAGTAAAATCCGTGTAGAGTACCATGCAGCAACCAAAATTAGAAAGCTATTTCGTTCATAATTAGGGCCATTTCTTCCGAAATGTCGCAAACAAATTGACAGCTTGTACACTGATAATTATATTAGATGTGACAAATGATGATGGGTACTGTACCTAGAAAAAACTGGGTATGAATCTAATTAAGAATAAGAATAGTAGGCACCTAAATACAAGTTGAAAACGATTTGAATCTGGGTGGTTGGGGTGCACATCCCTACCTCCCAGCACCTAAACTAGGCTCAACTCATCCTATGAGGTAAAAGGGTCATACTAATTGGTAACACAGATGAGAGAAGGAATTGAAGGGGGCGGTAATAATAAAATTGTGCAATTAGGCGGCCACACAAGTCGAGCAAGACGGGCACTAACATTCCGTATCTATATTAAATTGATTGCCTCGAATTAACAGGGGGAAATCCAACTAGAATATAGTATAGAGGTTGAAAAGGAAAACCGCTGATCTTTTACCCACGTTGAAAAGGCGCAACCGTCCAACTCGCATGCAACCGGGGGGAAACAGTAGTATATCCCAACATAATAAATCTCCAGAATCCAACAACCGGTCCCCCGTCTATTGAAAAAACGAACACGAGCAAAGCGGCGGCGGCGGGCGCTGTGCCGAAATCGATGGCACGAACCTCGCCAAAACCTCTCCCTCGCCTAGAGTAAACCCCACCGCCCAAACCCGCGATTCTGGCCCGCGAAGCCTAGCGCCCCGAAAATCTATCGCGCCGCAGTCGAGCGAAAATTATTAAACCTACACCGCGATGAATAACCGAGACGCGCAGACAGGAAGAAGAAGAAAGAAAAAGGAGCATTTGTGGTTGAGAAAAGAATGCGTACCCAGCTACGGCCGGAATCGAGCGCTGCCCGGCCGCCGGCACGCGGAGGAGATTGGGGAAATCGCCGCCGGGCGAGAGGGTGGGGATGAAACGAGGGTTTTGGTTGGGGACGGGAGTTGGGGGGCAATGGCGCGTTGGGTTGGGCCTGGGGCTGGGACTCTGGGGTGTGTGAAGCGAGAATCAAGCCGGAAACGGAAAAGAAACACAACAGTGGCGTGTTCTACTCGACGCGTTGAGACTTGAGACGAGCGGTAAGGGGCAGGGCAGTCTCCGGCCAGTCGTGGAGTCGGGGTCATTTATAGCAGCTCTCTGAGTTATCACGTCGTGGGGCCCTGGGGGGAAGTTACTCTAGCAGCATCCGGGGAGAGTTGGGCAGGCGGCTTTTGCGGTGAAGCAGTGGACGGTGCAGAGGGGGTCACGCTCCACGGCGTGTATAAAGGGAATCGGTTCCATACAGTGCGCGCAGGTCGTGTAGAAGTACACTACAGAACCAACTTCTTGATACGCTCCCTTTGTGGAGCATATAGATATACTAGTGCATCTTCGCGAGGAAGAATCGTAGAGGACAAGAATTTTGGATTGAGTTTGGTTATGGATTGAGATTTCGAAAGTTATGTAGGCCGGGTGTGAATCTATTTATACCATGTGGACCACGTGCCCTCTTTCTCGTCAGGTGTGAATGCGATCAAGAATATAACCGACTCAATGTCATGTGAACATGAAACCAGCTGGGATCTACACATGCATGGCAGTGGCAGCGGATCTTCTGCTTCAGTTCCTTGCTTTGCTAGGTACCAGCTCGTGCAGGGGCGAAGCTCCCGGTAGGGTAAGTTAGGTCGGCCGCCCTATCTTGATTTTTAGCAAGAATCTTTAGATATATATGTTTTTTTTTAATATTTTAAGTGGTCATAAGCTGAAAACGGACTTCGTATGAGAGAGCTATGCTTGTTTTAGTGAACATTGCGCAAAACTGATTCTGAAGCGAAATAAGGTGGTGGTATTGTCTAGTTTTAAACCAACTCTTTCTCTTTGCAACATCTAATTCTTAATCTAATAAAAACTAGACTCTAAACAATGTCCTAGATGGGGTATCTAAGGAGGACCCGAGAGTAATTTGGCCACCTTATGGCATGGGGACAGAACCAACCGAATTATATAGTGGTTTATGTTTTATGTTTCTATTTTGGCTTTTATATACTATTAATATAAAATTCTAATTGATATTCTGGTTCAATTGGAGAAATGATGGTTGAGATCCCTCCCGAAAGATCTGAATTCGCGTAAAAATGATATCACAATCCTAAGTATGGACGAATTGGTAACAAGAGTGAGAAGTCATTAAAACCGAGAAGACACTAGGTCACTATTGATTATTTTGGAGATGTACACTTTCTATTATTCTATAGAATCTATTACAACTAATTTTGGTTATTGCTTCGATGAGTTGTTGTTAGAGTTGTTTCAGAACTTCTTATCTTGACTCAAGTGACTCATTTTATAGTTTCAATGTGAATAAGATTTCTTAGCTTACAGAGATTTATCTTATTATGCGCATGAGCCTATATAAGAAACTTTAAGATATTCGTTATTCATATGTGGAGAATTAAAGACTTCGAAGATTATATTAATATTTGGATGATACATAATGCTTCATATCGTTTATAATCTTGTTGAATTGGCATTGCTTTTACTCGTAGCAACAACAATAGTTGAAAAGGTGTTGTCGATGGCAAAGATCGTCAAGACCGAGTGTGATATTTACTTTTATTAGAGTTCGCCCTCCTCCGCCACTGAGCTCGTGCAAGAAGCCCCAATGTATCATGTGAGAGAAACAAAGTCTTTATTGTGCTCGACGGAGATTCCCAGAAGATCACGTATATCTATCATACTAAACTCTGCACGAAGAGAAGCAATTAAGCTATTCAACAGAGTTGATGAAGACGTAGTCAAGACTATATCATCCACATAGAGCAAGAGGTACACCATGTCAGATCCACGTCAATAAACGAACAAGGAGCTTTCAAACTTGGAACCAATGAAACCAAGTGATGCAATGTATATAGCAAACCGCGGAAACCATGCTCGTGGCGCCTGCTTCAACCCATATAGATATTTGTTGAGACGACACGCCTTATCAAGGAATTTATGATCAGTAAAACCTAAAGGTTGATGATCATATACGGTCTCGACGAGAGTGTCATTGAGAAATGCATTCTTGACATCAAGCTGGTGAATAGGCCACTCGCTGGAGAGCGCAAGAGATAGCACTATCGAATAGTAGTTGGATTCACAATGGCATGGGGCATAAACCACGAGGCATCATCAAGTAACAGGATAGCAGTACAGAACTTTATTACACAGATAGAGGTAAACGAAGGCTGCTGAATAATAAACTCGGGGAAAAAAGGGCACTACATGTTACAAACAGAAGAAATAAGCTGATTACAAAGGATCTGACAACATTCTAGGCTGGCAACAGCATCTGCACAGTCAAAACAAAAAGACACAGGACCACCGGACCTACCTAATGATACTGCAAGAACAACGGTAGACCTAACAAGATCTTTAGGCTAATCATAGTGGGAAGTAACTTAGACTAGTAACATGCATATGTTACTAGTCTAAGTTACTATCTTTATAATGGAAAGTAACTTAGGTATGGTAACATGCAATGTCATATTAATTAGATTATAGACACATTTTGCTTTGGTATGTGTGATGTTACAGTAACATAGCTAGTTACTTAATTTATATCTCTCTTCGTTAAATCATTGTCACCTAAGCAAAATTGCTAACTTGGACTCTTAGTTACTATTGGAGTTACTCCCACTATGACCAGCCTTATAGGCTTGCATTGCCTCATAGGTAAAATCGTGAATCACAAAGCCATACAATTCATGTAAAAAACGCACTGCTTGCAAGACTGGTTCCTCGTATGGACATTGAGCAGGGGTGTAACACCCCGGATTTTACCAAACCCGACAGTGCTACCACACTATCTAAATAACACCAAGTATAGGAAAAAATATAATTTTAGCAGTACCTTCTTTGTTTATAAGGGCATCCAGGACATGCAATTTAAGGATATTCATCATATATCATTAATATAGTTCATAACTTGGCTAGAAGATATAGAAGGTATAGAGATAATGAACTAAGCGCCAAAGGCTCACACTAACATAATTCTAAAATACAAAGCATAGGCAAACTTGATAGGCAACTAATAGACTAGGACTACTAGATGATTGTTCTCTAAGCATTGTCTATAATATGTGATCAAGTGGTGTGGTAGATATACTACGCCTGTCTCACATGCATATGTCGCTTACTTAGTACCTGAAAACCAAATGAAATGCAAGGGTGAATACAGAAATACTCAGCAAGTACACTTAGAGCCATAAGAACCATCAAGAAGAATTTCCCATAAATTAATATTGATAACCTAGTTGCCAACATGAAGACTGAAACCAAATATCTGAATATGTCGCTCGAACTAGACCACAAGCTAACAGTACTCACCGAACTTAATTCGGAACTAGCCGCTTGAAATAGTCTCTCACCGGACTAACATGAAAAGAATAGCCATCGGACTAGCCCACAAGCAAACAGTTCTCACCGAACTTTATCGGAGTAGCCGCTTTGAACAGTTTCTCACCGATTTAGCTCAGAAATAAGAAACACGATATTTTTGAACATGAAGAGATGATCGAAGCAAAACTGAAACAAATCAGAATTTAACCATATTGGATAAGTGAATCTCAAGTCAAATGATAATATGCGATCACACATTCACACAATGGACAATCATAGAAGAAACAGGGGTTCGTTATGCACTTGCCTTAATTCATACCGACGACCGAAGAATTTTTCTCCTGATACTTTAAGCTTGCAACCTATGGGTAAATCTGCTCTTAGTAATTATTGAGGTATAACTATAAGAATAAATACTTCGCAATCACTTCTCGCATAGATGTACTTCTATCTGTAATAGTACTATTACATAATTACAAGGAGACAAAAAATAGCTGGTGTGATTGTACGTATCTTTCTATTGGACAAATCCTAATTGCTTTTAGTCAACTTCTAACAGCTTTCATACGACAATTTTTGCAAACAAATAAAAAGACCCGAACTGGGTGAAGCATCTCAGTGACATATCTAACCCCTGATTAAGTATTGTGATTTCACAACTTTTTTATTCTAGATGCATTCACAAACCAGAAAATTGATGCATAACCGATCCAAATCTACTAGTACTTGCATGTGAAAAAGAGAAAGTAGTCCCAAGAATTGATCGCTGTACAAAATCTAAAATTAGGTACTAAGAACAAACCATATATTAGGGCGTTGTTTGGTTTAGGGGATATCCTCCAGGGGATGGGGATATCCACAACCACATGGTTAGGGATAACCATATTTCTTGTTTGGTTGAGATTTTGGGATGAGCCAATTTTTTGTTTGGTTGGCAAGGCAAAATATGGTTGGGGATAACCATATGCATGTAACGATGACCTCTTTGATAGTATGGTGAGATTACCCCCACAACACATACTATTTTTAGCAAATAAATGATATGTTAACCTTTAACATTATTTCAATAACATCACAACAATAATTCTGAAATAAGATAAATTTCTAGCAATTTTAAAGTCGAATATCATCATTCAACAACATACAGAACAGTACTTAGCATAGATGCAACTATTACATGACATATTTGAACAAGTTCATACAACACTCAATATTTGGTTGTATCAAAAGACACAAGTGCATACAACCCGTAGTCCAATATTTGGTTGTCATCAAAAGCATAAGATACCATAGGTAAGCAGCCTTCAACTCACGGATCCTCCATCACTTGAATCAACATTTGGAACATAATCTGGGAAGGTATTTTTCACATACCTAGCAACCCAAATCATCTTTTGTTCATTCTCCAACACTTGAAATGTTGTTGCGGTACGAGGATTCTCAACCAAGTAGGCATAGTAATGAGCAAGGAAATCCAAACCAAAACCCGGGAGTGTTTTCATGTTCTCCCAAAGCTGAATTGGTGAGTTGTTGTCGGTGCTAGCAGTCTTCTCTATAGCAACAACAAGCCTTTCACTACAAGCCAATAGAGTTGCTTGCAACCCTTCTTCTCTAGAAGGGTTAGTTTTTGCCTTCTTCGGTTTGGGAGCCGAGGACTCACCAACATTCTGTGATTGGCCAACTTCATCAGGCATGGCAGAAACCTCTTCATTAAGATGAACCACATTATTTGATGCTAGAGGCTCATTTGAACCTCTAGAAAATCGCCCTGTGGCCATGCTTCCTCCATGAATTATAGCCATCTCTTCAAAATGCTCAATAGGCTTGTTAAGAAAAGGTTCACCTCTTTGTGATCCTACAAAGAAATTACAGTAGTATATAGGCATAGAAAGATTAATTCCAGCAAGTAGTAAGACAGAAAACTATGTTATTTCAGCAACTATTGTGCACTATAAAAACATTCTAGCAACATATATACATAAACAAACAAGTTTCAGCAATATATATACATAGAAGGATTAATTCCAGCAAGTATTAAGACAGAAAATAGCTTATTTCAGCAACATACATGCATGTAAGGAGAAACGTGTAACATCCCTAAAATCATGTTTCAAAACTCATGCATATCATCCATGCATCCATGATCATTTAGGGTTCCATTTTCAAAACCATTTCAAAAATAGGAGCAATGTTGCTCATTATTTTATGTGAGTGTGTTCTAGTCTTAGTGCTACTTTATAATGAGAAGAGTACTTGTTTTGTTTAGTAGTGTTTTGAATTCAAACTTAAGTACTATCCAAAAGCTTGAGAAAAGTTTCAAAACAAAGTATGAAATAAAACCAAATCTATGCCTATTTTTATATCTCATAAAGGTTTGGTTTTATTTTATTTTTCAAATGACCCAAGTATGTTTGAGTAAACAGAAGTGTTTGACACTTATTTGAATACAAAGTTCACTGTACAAAAAATCCAGAGAAGGTTTGAAATCAAACTGATTTGAAATAGAGTTTGAAAACCATTTCTAGAAAATCAAACAGAAAAAGAAAAAGAGTAAAGAGGAAAAAATAAGCAAACAGCCAAACTAGCCCAACCAGCCCAGCTCGACCCATCTAGCCCAGCAACCACCTCCCCGCGAAACGTTTTCTTTCACTCGCAGCCGCACCCACAGATTCACTGACTGCCTGGGCCCATCCCCTCTTCCTTTCTCTCGCTGACAACCGCGACCCACATGGCAGTCGTCGTCTCCACCCCCTAGCGACCAGTTCATCCCCAAATTACGCCGGGCGTTTCCTGTTTAAATCTGCGGCTTCAATTCATGATCAATGCTCGAGTAAATCTCGCCCGCGTCCTTGCTACTTAAACCCCCTCTGCCCCCTCTCCATTTTCCCCCAAACCCCAAGCAGAGAGCGCCCCCAGGCTGCGAGAATTCCTCGTCGTGACCTCGCTGCTCCGACAAACCGCAGCCTCAATTCCAGCCAACCCCGACCACCCCTCTGCTCCTGGTTCACACGAGCAGGCTCCACTTCACCTTGCGCACCTCCCAGTACCACTAGCTCGCCCGCGCGTGACCCAGAGCGTCGGCAACACCATTGACTGAGCACCACTGTCTTTGGCTTCAACTCCGACGACCTCCGGTAGTAATTTCCGACCGCCCCTTTTCCTCTCGTTGACACCCGCGTGACTAGCATCGTCTTGCGCATCTGACCCACCCCTTCTTTTGCCTTGGCATGATCTGCATCCTCGCCAACGTCGACGAACGGAAGCATCCGCCGCCAGAGACTTCTCCGACGAGAAATCCTCGACGACCCTGAGCGCCCCTTCGCCAACCGAGCACACGTTGAGCTTCAGCACATCGCTTCGAGTCTGGTAAGCCTCTCCGACGACCCCAACCCTCTCAGCCAGCTACCGCCATATAGACAGCGCCGCCACCGCCTCTCCGCCGCCAGACTTTGGTAGGTTGATCGAGCACCGTTGGATCTGGATCTGACGGGTAGGATAGATCACTTAACGAAGAGGTATGGATCAGATCTGACTGCGCGTTTTAGTTAGATCCAACGGCTCGGAAGCGCGATCCAGCGCGAAGAGGTACCAGCCAGTTGGAAAGCGTCGCGTGGCACGAGATTAGTTTTAAAAAGTTTGAATTAGATCTATTTGATGTCAAACTTGTTTAAATCATAACTTTTGAATGCCACGTCCAAATTTGACAAATTTTATATCAATGGAATCAGGAGAGAAAATCCTTTCCAACTATGCAATGTGTTTAATGTTTTGCCTCTGTTAAAATGGTTGTTTTTACAAAAACATGTGTAGGCCTATTTTGTGTATATTAATTATTTGAAAAATGTTTTAATGTTCAAATAAAGTTTATTTAGCTTGTTTTGAACTTGTTTATGATTCAATACCTTGCACTTGTCTTGTTTGTTGTAGAAAATCATCACATGGCATCATGCATGCATCCATATATTTTTGCTTGTATTTATTTTGTATGTGATTTTGGTGTTATTATTTTATGTGTAGATTTTGGTGCAAATAGCGACTGTGATTGTGAGGATTGTAGCTACTCTCCAAACTATCAAGGCAAGTGGTGCTTCATGATTTTATTCCTATGTTTTTCAACTATGCATTAGAAATATTTTGTTAATCTTGCATGGATATTTTGATCTATATGCTATGCTTGGGAAATCCTAGTAGTTGTAGAATTGCTAGAAATTTCTAAGTTAATAATCTTATCAATGCCATGCTTAGCCTAGCTAGTAGCAACCAAGGGTGGTTATATATTCATGCTATGATAAAAATATTTCTAAATCTTTGGACTTGTGTTTTGCTTAATAAAACAACTAAGTAAATGAAACACCTGGGTGGAATGGAAGGAATGGTTTATGTTGAGTGGTTACACAAGGCCCATTTCTATGGTTTACCTTGTGTATCTCACTTGTGGAAAGCCACCCAGAAACAAAGGGATTTGAGAGGCCAAATGTTAAGAAGCTTCTAGTGCAGCCACTTGGCAATATGGGCTCTGCCTGGATCATATAGGTTGCAATAACTTAGCCATTTGGACAGTTGGTGGTAGTGGGATGATAGGTTGGAGCGCGTCCATTTGGTCGAAGGGAAGGCTTCTGAAAGGTCCTGTCTTGGTGAAAATCAAGTCTTGTGGGGAAAGTGCACAACCTCTGCAGATGGAAGAATCTAAGTACTTAGCCATGTCCCTGGTATTGGACAAATTGAGCATAAAGACATGTAAGCTATCAAGAATCTCCTCATCCCAATTTCTAAGTAAAAACTTGTGGTTGAACAAGGGTTAAGGACCCCAATGTCTATTGGTGGTTCCTTGGGAAAGATTTTGACAAAGAAAAACTTAGTGTTTTCAACTAATAGGTAAAACCTATTTTGAGCAAAGCAAGCCTAAGCTACACTTAGCCAAAATGCATATAGTATCTAGTCCACCAATATTCTACTAAGGTATCACTTGCCAATACTATTCCAATGTATTGACCCACTATGGTTGTAACTTGTGATGTTGCAGGTTATTCTGATGATGATTAGGAGTCATGAGTCTACACTCAACATGCTTGCCTGTGGCACATGAAGATGAAGACTTATCTATCTTATTATATATTTTGAACTCTTGTATTAGGCCTATGGCAATGGAGTTTGTAAAAGACTATGTTTGTCTCTGGAATGATATGTAATAATGACCTTTGTTTCTGTGTACTTCATCTTAAACTGTGGATGCTAGCATTGACCCAGGGACTAGCATTGCAATCACAGGGATCCTTTCCTTTACAAGGAGGGATATTACAGATGTTATCAGAGCTCTGTGTTGCCTGTAGGATTATGACCCTAGGATTGGAAACCACTAAGGAAAAAAATTCAACAACTTCCACACTTGTCTTTTCTTCTCGTAAACTTTTTTAATCTTCTTTCTCATCTCTATTTGTAGATGAACTCCATCAACGAAGCCGTGAGGAAGGGACCACTCATGACTATGACTTTGGAGTGTGAGACAGAATTCCCCAAGGCTCTCAAGGACCTCATGGTTGCCATGGGAATACATGGTGCAGTTGTGTACAAAGGTTTTCCTGTGATGGATGAAGGAGTTGAGTACTGGTGGGTGCAACTCCACTTGTATAAAAACAAGGAAGACAACCACAAGGACTCAAGATTCTGCATGGTCACCAACATAGTGATGCACACTACATTCTTTGATTCAGCAAGGGATGCAGCTTGGAGGGCTATCAAAGAACTTGGTGATAGAATCAAGTGGAGAATGCATAACACCCAGAATGACCTTAGGGAAGAAAAGAAGCATACCCAAGAGTTAGAGGCTACCAACCAAAGTTTAAGGAAAGACATCATAGACTTAGCAATGGAGTCATGTGATCTGGATAAACAGATTACCGCTAGAGATGTCCTGTTAGCCAACTTGGCAAGTGAGATGGGATTGTAAACGTACTCCGTTAGTTGGACCACCACACTTATCATTTTATTTTCCAAAAATGTTGTCTAAAATAAGTTGAACCTTGGATGCTTGTAATGGATTTTATGTATGCTATGACTTGTGTGTTTGTCAATGTTGTGCCTGTGATGCTTTGTCTTGTAAATTATTCATTGTGTTGACTCTAACTTTTTCTATCTTATAAATAGATGCCTAATGTTACTATCAGCACGGCTGAAGAGTTCAAGGGAACTCGTTTTGGCCCTCGTATTATTGAGCTCACTAGTTTGCTCAATCTCCCTCTTCCTACCATCATGGTGCTTCCCCTCACCAAGTTTGAGAGGAAAGACCTTTGGGGCTTCAAGGTTAATCAGCTCGGACGCCAGAATGAGCCTACCACGGAGGCAATCGTCTTCAAGCTCATGCATGATGAAAAGGAGGGAGTCCTTGAGGTAGTCATGCAGGATTTGATTGGACGTCTGTTAGGTAGACACTCTCGACAGGTTAGAGGTACTCACTTCCACGCCTTCGGTAGACGTGATGAGGATGGTGAGGCCATTGACTTCGAGGATACTTCGAGAGAGACGGCAGAGCCAATTTGTCTATACCTCCAGGACTTAGAGGTTCTTCTTAGGCACATAGACACTGATAGGACCAACGTCATGCTCAGCAATGACGAACTCCAGGTGCAGCTTCGTGAGAAGGACAAGCTCTTCGCAGAGGAAGATGAGATAGTCAAGGAGATGGAGGCCAAGTTCGAGATTCAGGACAGAAAGTTCAAGATTCAAGAGAAGCGAGTCCAAGATAGGAACAAGAGGATTCGAGACATGACTGCAGAACTGGAGGCCAAGGACTTCGAGCTCGAGCATCTGCAGACTGTGATTGAGAGACTTCGTTCACAGAAGAGGGCTCTCAAAGGCAAGGTAGAGACCTTGACCACCAATGTCGAGGAGTACAAGACTGCTATGGAGAATGCAGGTCTTACACTTGTTGACGAGGAGGTTGATGCAGAGGAGTAGTGATGACTACTCATTTACCATTTATTTGTCATGCCTCTGATTATTGAATCGCAATGACCATCCAACATGTGGATGGCTTGCTATTGGTGTGTTTACTTTGCAAACTTGTTGTCTATGTTGTTGAACTTTTATTATTATGGTGCATGTTTGGTGATTGTTATGTGATGTATTGTGCATGTTAGCATCTATGGGTATCTCATTCTTATCTCCCTTGAAAACCACAGATGCCTCCCCAACGTGCCAATACCAACCCCAATAACAACAACATCACTCCTGAGATGCAGCAAATGATGATAGCTCAGACTCAGCTGATGCAAATGATGACTACTTTCATCCAGAATCAGAACAACAACAACAACAACATAATAATAATAATAATAATAATAATAATAATAATAATAATAATAATAATAATAATAACAACAATCAGAATAACCCACCGGGATTTGACATGCTTACCAGGTTCTTGAGACTGAGGCCAGCAAAGTTCTCAGGAACTACTGATCCTATGGTGGCCAATGATTGGCTACGCTCTGTGAACAAGGACTTAGTAACTGTTGGTTGTACTGATGAAGAAAAAGTCAGATTTGCAGCTCACTTGTTGGAAGGACCAGCAGCCACTTGGTGGGATAACTTCCAGATCACCACTCCCATTGAGGATGTGACATGGGCTATCTTCGGAGATGGTTTTCGTACTGCTCACATCTCATCCGGAGTGATGAGTTTAAAGAAGAAAGAGTTCCATAACCTGAAGCAGCGCCACCGCAGCATGGCAGAATATATTGAGGAGTTCAACAATCTGGCGCGATATGCATCGGATGAATTTGACACTAATGCTAAGAGGAAGGAAAAGTTCCTTGAAGGGTTGAATGATGAACTGAACCTGCAGTTAGTTGTGGCCTATGTTCCCACATACCAGTCTCTTTGTGACAAGGCTGCTATTCTGGAGGGCAAGATGAAACAAGTTGAAAGCAAGAAGAGAAAGCACTCTGACAAGCACAGCTCGGGATCATCTCACAAACGTTCCCATTATGATGATAGTGGGAGTTCTGGATCCCACAAGCATGGGAAATTCAACAAGCACCACAACCACAACCGTTATCATGACAACAAGCATGATCATAGTCATGACAACGATAAGTACAAGAACCACGAGGGTGGATATAAGAGCCACCACAACGGAAGTGGAAGTGGCAGTGGAAGCCAGCCTGTCAAGAAAGATCTTAGTCAGGTTGAATGTTTCAAGTGCAAGAAGATGGGGCATTATGCAAATGAATGCCCAGAAAAGAAAGTTGAAGGACCCAACAAACCCAACCCTTTTCAAAAGGGACAAGTGAACCACATCAATGTGGAGGAAATCTATGAAGAACCAGATGCTGTTGCGGGTAAGTTAAAACTCAATTCTATTCTAGCACTTGTTCTTTTTGATACTGGTGCATCACATTCATTCATATCAAAAGCATTTGTTGATAGAAATGGGTTTCCAACGGAAAACATTGGGTGTCCAATAAAAGTAAGTTCTCCAGGTGGAGATATGATAGTAAGTCTTGGATGTCGGGATCTAGTGATAGAATTTGGAAAGCATACGTTTCCAGTGAGTCTGATAATCCTAGATTCCCAAGGACTGGATGTAATTTTGGGAATGGATTGGATGACCAAGTATGAAGGAGTACTAGATTGTGCTGATCGTACTGTTGCACTCACAACCCCGGAAAAGAAACGGATTAGATTCAAGTCTAACTTTGAATCAAAAGGTAGTAAGCTAAATTCTCTTAAGGGGGTTAGCATAGACAGTGTGTCTATTGTGAGTGAATATCCAGATGTGTTTCCGGAAGAATTGTCGGGAATGCCACCAGATAGAGATGTGGAATTTCTCATTAACTTGCTACCAGGATCTGGACCAATAGCAAAGAGACCGTACAAGATGTCAGTTGATGAGTTGAAAGAACTCAAGAAGCGGCTTGGAGTACAAGTGCAGAAAGGTTTATCCAACCAAGTTCGTCATCTTGGGGAGCACCAGTTTTGTTTGTGGAAAAGAAAGATAGGAGTCAAAGGTTATGCATAGATTACCGTTCACTCAATGAGGTGACTATCAAAAACAAATACCCTTTGCCAAGAATCAATGACTTGTTTGATCAGTTAGAAGGAGCTTGTGTGTTCTCAAAGATTGATCTTCGGTCAGGTTATTTCCAGCTCAAGATAAGGGAACAAGAAATACCTAAGACAACTTTCACCACTAGGTATGGATTGTATGAGTATATCGTGATGCCATTTGGTTTGACCAATGCACCAACATACTTCATGAATATGATGAAGAAGGTGTTCATGGAATTCCTTGATAAGTTTATTGTCGTTTTCATCGATGACATTTTAATTTACTCCAAGAGCAAAGAAGAGCATGAAGGACATCTACGTTTGATACTTGAGAAGCTTAGAGAGCATAAGCTGTATGCCAAATTCAGCAAGTGTGAATTTTGGTTAAATGAAGTCGGATTTCTTGGACACGTTGTGTCAGGAGATGGTGTAGCAGTTGATCCTGCTAAAGTATCAGCTGTAACTGAATGGTAATCTCCTAAGTCAGTAAAAGAGGTTTGTAGTTTCCTTGGCTTGGCAGGATACTACAGAAGATTTATTGAGAATTTCTCCAAGGTAGCTAAACCTATGACAGAATTGCTAAAGAAAGACAAGAAATTTGCTTGGTCTGAAGGTTGTGAACTCGGCTTTCAAGAATTGAAGAAGAGACTAGTGACAACACCAATCTTATGTTTGCCAGATTTGGAGAAAGATTTCCAAGTGTATTGTGATGCATCTCATCATGGATTAGGTGCAGTACTTATGCAAGAAGGAAAAGTTGTGGCTTATGCCTCGAGACAACTCAAAACTCATGAGGTAAACTACCCTACTCATGATTTAGAGTTAGCCTCTGTTGTCCATGCACTCAAAACATGGAGGCATTATCTTTTGGGAAAGCGATGTGAAGTGTTCACAGATCACAAGAGTTTGAAGTATATCTTCACCCAGAAAGAAATTAACACGAGACAAAGAAGATGGCTAGAACTCATCAAGGACTATGATCTGAGTTTGCAATACCACCCCGGTAAAGCAAATTTTGTAGCGGATGCTCTAAGCCGTAAGGTTTTTGTGAATGGCCTTACCAAGGGAGAATTGCCAGATGATCTGTGTGCCCAATTTAGAGATCTCAGATTGGAGATTGTGCCTGAGGGACATCTCATGTCTTTGGATGTTCAACCCACCTTGTTAGACAAGATCAAAGAAGCCCAGAAGACAGACAAGGAAATTGAAGAGATTAAGGAAAAGATTGGCAAAGGGAAAGCCAAAGGATTCCATGAAGACAAACAGGGTACTTTATGGCATGGAAAACGTATCTGTGTTCCACAATATCCGGAGCTTCGGAAACTGATTTTACAAGAAGCACACAACTCACCGTATTCCATTCATCCGGGTAACACCAAAATGTACATGAATATGAAGGAAAGATTTTGGTGGAATAATCTCAAGAAGGACATCGGCGAACATATTGCTTTGTGTGATGTATGTAGTAGAGTGAAAGCGGAACATCAGAAACCAGCAGGATTGTTACAACCACTACCTATTCCTGATTGGAAGTGGGACAAGATTGGTATGGATTTCATCACCGGATTGCCAAGGACCCGGTCAGGATATGATTCTATTTGGGTAGTGGTAGATCGCCTAACTAAAGTGGCTCATTTTATACCCGTGAAGACAACTTATACAAGTGAGCCAAGATCTATATGAGTAGAATTGTATGTCTACATGGGGTACCCAAGAGTATTGTGTCTGATAGGGGAACTCAGTTCACTTATCATTTTTGGAGGCAATTACATGAGTCATTAGGAACGAGGTTAGAATTCAAGATCGCTTTTCATCCTCGGGATCGATGGATGACAGAAAGGACTAATCAGATTCTTGAAGATATGTTGAGAGCATGTGCTCTAGACTATGGAGCCAGTTGGGATGAAAGTCTGCCTTACGCATAATTTTCTTATAATAACAGCTATAAAGCCAGTATTGAGATGGAACCATTTGAGTTTCTCTATGGGAGAAAGTGTACCACCCCATTGCTATGGAATGGTGTGGGAGAAAGAAGTTTGTTCGGACCAGAACTAATCAAAGAGGTTGAAGAGAAAGTCAAGCTAGTTAAGGACAGATTGAAGATAGCACAGTCCCGACAAAAGAGCTACGCAGATCCTAAGCGTAGAGAAGTCACCTATGAAGTTGGTGATAGAGCTTATCTTAGAGCATCACCACTTCGTGGAGTGAAGAGGTTTGGAGTCAAAGGAAAGTTGGCCCCAAGGTATGTTGGACCATTCAAGATTTTGAGTCGTAAAGGAGAAGTAGCTTATGAGATTGAATTGCCAGAGTCTTTGTCAGCTATTCATAGTGTGTTTCATGTGAGTCAGCATAAAAAATGTCATCCAGAAATGGAAGAGACTTCTTTGAAGGATACTATACCTTTGGAAGAGGTCCAATTGGAAAGTGATATCACTTATGAGGAGACACCTATCAAGATTCTTGAGACTGCAGAAAGAGTTACTCGGACTAATACTATCAAATTCTGCAAGGTTCAATGGAACCATCATTCTGAAGAAGAAGCAACATGGGAAAGAGAAGATGATCTTCGGAAAGACCACCCTCACCTATTTGCTAGCGAATTCGAATCTCGAGGGCGAGATTCATCTTAAGGGGGTTAGATTTGTAACATCCCTAAAATCATGTTTCAAAACTCATGCATATCATCCATGCATCCATGATCATTTAGGGTTCCATTTTCAAAACCATTTCAAAAACAGGAGCAATGTTGCTCATTATTTTATGTGAGTGTGTTCTAGTCTTAGTGCTACTTTATAATGAGAAGAGTACTTGTTTTGTTCAGTAGTGTTTTGAATTCAAACTTAAGTACTATCCAAAAGCTTGAGCAAAGTTTCAAAACAAAGTATGAAATAAAACCAAATCTATGCCTATTTTTATATCTCATAAAGGTTTGGTTTTATTTTATTTTTCAAATGACCCAAGTATGTTTGAGTAAACAGAAGTGTTTGACACTTATTTGAATACAAAGTTCACTGTACAAAAAATCCAGAGAAGGTTTGAAATCAAACTGATTTGAAATAGAGTTTGAAAACCATTTCTAGAAAATCAAACAGAAAAAGAAAAAGACTAAAGAGGAAAAAAAAAGCAAACAGCCAAACTGGCCCAACCAGCCCAGCTCGACCCATCTAGCCTAGCAACCACCTCCCCGCGAAACGTTTTCTTTCACTCGCAGCGCACCCACAGAGTCACTGGCCGCCTGGACCCATCCCCTCTCCCTTTCTCTCGCTGACAACCGCGGCCCACATGGCAGTCGTCGTCTCCACCCCCAGCGACCAGTTCATCCCCAAATTACGCCGGACGTTTCCTGTTTAAATTATCGGCTTCAATTCACGATGAATGCTCGAGTAAATCTCGCCCGCGTCCTTGCTACTTAAACCCCCTCTGCCTCCTCTCCATTTTCCCCCAAACCCCAAGCACAGAGCACCCCCAGGCTGCGAGAATTCCTCGCCGCGACCTCGCTGCTCCGACGAACCGCAACCTCAATTCCGGCCAACCCCTACCACCCCTCTGCTCCTGGTTCACACGAGCAGGCTCCACTTCACCTTGCGCACCTCCCAGTACCACTAGCTCGCCCGCGCGTGACCCAGAGCGTCGGCAACACCATCGACTGAGCGCCACCGTCTTCAGCTTCAACTCCGACAACCTCCGGTAGTAATTTCCGACCGCCCCTTTTCCTCTCGTTGACACCCGCGTGACTAGCATCGTCTTGCGCATCTGACCCACCCCTTATTTTGCCTTGGCATGATCTGCATCCTCGCCAACGTCGACGAACAGAAGCATCCGCCGCCAGAGACTTCTCCGACGAGCAATCCTCGATGACCCTGAGCGCCCCTTCGCCAACCGAGCACACGTTGAGCTTCAGCACATCGCCGCGAGTCTGGTAAGCCTCTCCGACGACCCCAACCCCTCTGTAGCCACCGCGTCGCCGTAGACAGAGCGCGCCGCCGCTCACCGTCGCCGCGCGCCGCCAGACTTTGGTAGGTTGATCGAGCACCGTTGGATCTGGATCTGACGGGTAGGATAGATCACTTAACGAAGAGGTATGGATCAGATATGACCGCGCATTTTAGTTAGATCCAACGGCTCGGAAGCGCAATCCAGCGCGAAGCGGTACCAGCCAGTTGGAAAGCGCCGCGTGGCACGAGATTAGTTTTAAAAAGTTTGAATTAGATCTATTTGATGTCAAACTTGTTTAAATCATAACTTTTGAATGCCACGTCCAAATTTGACAAATTTTATATCAATGGAATCAGGAGAGAAAATCCTTTCCAACTATGCAATTTGTTTAATGTTTTGCCTCTGTTAAAATGGTTGTTTTTACAAAAACATGTGTAGGCCTATTTTGTGTATATTAATTATTTGAAAAATGTTTTAATGTTCAAATAAAGTTTATTTAGCTTGTTTTGAACTTGTTTATGATTCAGTACCTTGAACTTGTCTTGTTTGTTGTAGAAAATCATCACATGGCATCATGCATGCATCCATATATTTTTGCTTGTATTTATTTTGTATGTGATTTTGGTGTTATTATTTTATGTGTATATTTTTGTGCAAATAGCGATTGTGATTGTGAGGATTGTAGCTACTCTCCAAACTATCAAGGCAAGTGGTGCTTCATGATTTTATTCCTATGTTTTTCAACTATGCATTAGAAATATTTTGTTAATCTTGCATGGATATTTTGATCTATATGCTATGCTTGGGAAATCCTAGTAGTTGTAGAATTGCTAGAAATTTCTAAGTTAATAATCTTATAAATGCCATGCTTAGCCTAGCTAGTAGCAACCAAGGGTGGTTATATATTCATGCTATGATAAAATTATTTCTAAATCTTTGGACTTGTGTTTTGCTTAATAAAACAACTAAGTAAATGAAACACCTGGGTGGAATGGAAGGAATGGTTTATGTTGAGTGGTTACACAAGGCTCATTTCTATGGTTTACCTTGTGTATCTCACTTGTGGAAAGCCACCCAGGAACAAAGGGATTTGAGAGGCCAAATGTTAAGAAGCTTCTAGTGCAGCCACTTGGCAATATGGGCTCTGCCTGGATCATATAGGTTGCAATAACTTAGCCATTTGGACAGTTGGTGGTAGTGGGATGATAGGTTGGAGCGCGTCCATTTGGTCTAAGGGAAGGCTTCTGAAAGGTCCTGTCTTGGTGAAAATCAAGTCTTGTGGGGAAAGTGCACAACCTCTGCAGATGGAAGAATCTAATTACTTAGCCATGTCCCTGGTATTGGACAAATTGAGAATAAAGACATGGAAGCTATCAAGAATCTCCTCATCCCAATTTCTAAGTAAAAACTTGTGGTTGAACAAGGGTGAAGGACCCCAATGTCTATTGGTGGTTCCTTGGGAAAGATTTTGACAAAGAAAAACTTAGTGTTTTCAACTAATAGGTAAAACCTATTTTGAGCAAAGCAAGCCTAAGCTACACTTAGCCAAAATGCATATAGTATCTAGTCCACCAATATTCTACTAAGGTATCACTTGCCAATACTATTCCAATGCATTGACCCACTATGGTTGTAACTTGTGATGTTGCAGGTTATTCTGATGATGATTAGGAGTCATGAGTCTACACTCAACATGCTTGCCTGTGGCACATGAAGATGAAGAATTATCTATCTTATTATATATTTTGAACTCTTGTATTAGGCATGTGGCAATGGAGTTTGTAAAAGACTATGTTTGTCTCTGGAATGATATGTAATAATGACCTTTGTTTCTGTGTACTTCATCTTAAACTGTGGATGCTAGCATTGATCCAGGGACTAGCATTGCAATCACAGGGATCCTTTACTTTACAAAGGAGGGATCTTACAAAATGGCAGCAAATATATAAGCAAATAAGGCATACCAGAATATGGCTAGTGTAATGCTCATGATTAAGAACAATCATAAACTTATCTTCATCCCATCCGGCACCACTTAATTGCTTCGGTTTCACTATCTTCTGGTATTTCCTCCTCCATGTCCTATTATGGTTGTTGATTTGTATATCAGTCAAGCTAAGATGAAAGTGATCATTCAAAGCTTTCGCACAAGCAACATAGTGACACTTCTTAAAACCAGAAGATTTTCTAGTGCCCTTTGCCACAATGTCACATAGGTTAGCAAGCATGTATGAGGACATGGTAGGTGTCCATGCAACTTGCTTAGTTTCCATTTCCTGCAATGTTACAAATGAAAGAACACATAAAGATGTTGCGGCATGAGTAATATTTGGTGTCCATTCAGCCTCAGGTTTGATAAATTCATCTATCCCATCATTTATGACCCAATTGTGAATAATGCAACAAGCCACTACAATGTCTACTTGAGTTGGATAGCGAAAAATGGTGTAGCATCATCAAGAATTTTGAATCTTCCTTTGAGTGACCCAAATGCATGCTCTACACCCACACGTAGAGAAGAATGCCTAAGGTTGAACAGCTCCTTCTCATCTTGCACGGGATTGCTTCCCACTCATTCAAATGGTATCTCACACGTCGAAAAGGAGGCAAGAACCCAGGTTTAGCACCATATCCAACATCAACTAGATAATATTTTCCTAAAATAGGAGGGGCAATTGGGTTATTTGGCTGTATAGAAATTGATCTACTTATATAATTGATTTACTTATCTATTACCGTGTGGGACACGTAGACCATTCTCATGTTCTAAAGCATCACACAATACAAGTGCATCATGTGTTGTTCCCTCCCAACCAGCCAATATATATGTGAACCGAAGATCAAAATCAACGGCTGCCATCACATTTTGAGTAGTATTGGTCTTCCTACCATAAAAGGAGGCTTCCAAATCCTTTGTAACACAGGCTCGCACATGTGTACCATCAATAGCTCCAATACAATCCTATTTTGTGGAAAAATATAAACCAAAAGTTTATGGTCTATACATATCCATGTTCCATTAAAATTTGTTGACACACAATTTCATACCTTAAACTATGGATCCCACCGATAGTTCCCTTCTATTTTCGCAGGTATCTCCAATGATGGCTTCCTAATAAGCTCATCTCATAGCTCATCGATGGCATGGAGGACTCCTTAAAATTAACGGCTAACAACTTCACCGGATCTACCAAAGTTCAAGCCAATCACCCTATTCCTAACATTATGGCCAACGGTGTGGAGGAACATAGCTACTTGTAGTTCAATTGATGTATGTATGGTGTCCTTCAACAAATTGCGATCCCTAAAGAGTTGGAAAAAATGGAAAAAATGAGATTTTCTCATCCTAAGCATGTTTAAACAAGTTGTGTCATTCTTCCATACTTTATTATCTAGATACTCTCTTCTCATCCTATCATTTTCATCTATTGGACCATATCTAATGCTTTCTGTCCTTTTTCTTTTTTTAGAATTGACAACCAAAGTGAACAATGAGACAAGAAAATATGCTACTGCTGTATGAATCAACATCCTTTTCTTGTTGTCCATCTACAATGATAAATACCATGGAAAAGTACTTGAAATTTTTAGCAAAACAGTAGACACATTATACATGTTGGATTACAACAAGAAGAGAGTTTATACCGCTGATTGAATTGACAACCTTGTATCCCTCCACCTTGTATCCCTGTGCAAACCAAAGATCAATGTCAAAAATCTGATATAAATATACAGAGAGAGGAGGCCCTGTCCCATCGCCACTCCCCTCCCAGGCAACACTTCCCCGTCGCTCCTCTCTCCTAGGCACACGCTGCCCGTCGTCCCTCTCCTCCCAGGCAGCGCTGCCCCATCGCTCCTACCCTCCCGTGCAGACGCATCCTCGTCGGCCCTCCCTCCCGTGCAGACGCATCCTCGTCGGTCCTCCCCTCCCGAGCAGGCACAACCTCGTCGCCCTTCCCCTCCCGATCTCCGCCAGGCCCCATCGCCCTCCTCGACCTCCGTCAGGCCCCATTGATACGTCGGAAACGTATCTATAATTTTTGATGCTCTATGCTTGTTTCGTATCTACTTTGCTTTGCCTTTTCTACACTTTGAGATGTTTTATATATTTTTTGGAACTAACCTATTAACAAGTTGCCACAGTGTCAGTTACCTGTTTTCTTCTTTTTTGGTTCCAGAAAGGCAGAAAATCAATATTCTCGGAATTGGACAGGACAAAAGCCAAAGTCAATATTTTACCATGAGGGACACGCGAACCACGGCGGCCAACCCCCCTAAGCGCGGCCAGGGGTGGGCCCGCGCCTGGACAGGGTGTGGCCCCCCTAGTCGCCTCTCAGCCTCGCCTCTTCGCCTATAAGAAGCCCCCGATGCAAAAAAAAACTAAGGACTCGATAAGAACTCCATGAAACCTTTTTTAGCCGCCGCCACCGTCGTCCCTAGATCGGGGGGATCTGAAGTTCTTCCCGGCACCCTGCCGGAGGGGAGATTATCCCGGAGGCCTTCTCTTCGGTATGATGCGTGAGTAGTTCCACCTTGGACTATGGGTCCATATAGTAGCTAGATGGTTGTATCTCCTCCTTGTGCTTTCATGTATAGATCTTGTGAGCTACATTCATGATCAAGATCTAATCTATTTGTAATCATGCATGTTTGTTTGCGGGGATCCGATGGATATTGAGATTATTATGTCATTTTGGTTAATGGTTTTGTCTTTATGATTCTATCATGTCTGTGTTGTTTGTGATCTTGCATGCTCTTCGTCGTTAGTAGCTATCTTGGCCGAGTAGTTCCTAGTGACTCCAAGAGGGGGTATTTATGATCGATAGTGGGTTCATGCCTCTAGTTTCCAAGGGAAGTGACAGAAATATCTTCGGTTGTAGATGTGTTGTTGCTACTAGGGAGAAAACAATGGTCTCTTGTTCATGGAACAAGTGGATTGTTTACCTTACACACTTTGCTTAAAGCAGATGTTTGTTGCTTGTAACTTAATACTGGAGGGGGTTCGGATGATAACCTGAAGGTGGACTTATAGTCATAGATGCAGTTGGATGGCGGTCTATGTATATTGTTGTATTGCCCAATCGAATCTCATAGGATCTTTCTGACTAGTATTGCATTGTTATGCCTTGCTCAGTTCCTGTCAATTGCCCTGCTGTAATTTGTTTACCCTTCATGCCATGTTGTTTATCTAAGGAGAGCACCTCTAGTGAACTAAGGACCCCGGTCCAATCTTTACCATTGATACATCTTCCACCGTTTACTTGTTTACTTGCTGCAAACCACCATTACCTTCCACACCATACATTTAATCCTTTATTACGGCAAATCGGTGAGCTTGACAACCTCACTGATTCGTTGGGACAAAGTCTTGATTTTGTGTTGTGCAGGTCTCCACGTTGTTTGCAACACATGTGTGACATTTCCTTCCTCCTTCTGGTTCGATAACCTCGGTCTCTACTGAGGGAAACTTGCTGATGTGCTCATCACACCTTGCTCTTGGGGTTCCAACGAAGTGTCCCACGACAACGCTGGGTGCACGCATCAAGGATTTCTGGTGCCGTTGCCAAGAGGCTAAGGACGTCTTCACTAGGGGAGTCCTTCACTTCCTTTCTCTTTACTTTGTTTTTAGTTTGCTTAGTTTCTTTTGCTTGGTTTTGTTTGCCTCTTTAAAAAAAATAGTCTAGTTTGGTTTGTTGCTTTATTAAAAAACACAAAAAAATTAGTTCCTACTCTGGTTGCCTCCTTGCTCTAGCTCACCATGTTGTTCCCCAAGCTCGCCCTGAAAGATCTTGCAAAAGGTAGTGGCTCCATAATTGGGAAAGATAATATTGAAAATTTCTTTAATCATGTTAGCAAGCACGAGGATATTGAGGATAGATCTATAGCAGAACTTGCTCCTAATTATGAGATTGCTACATCTTCTTTAGTTCATATGTTGGAGGCTAGGTTTGTTATCCTTAACCCGTTCATAAAATTATTGTTCCTAAAACTAAAAGAAGAAGCGAATGCTGAAAAGAGAGAATTCATCCTTGAAACTTTATTAAAAGAAATCCATGATGTTGCTAGGGAAGCCAAAAAGGTCTTTGAGCGTTTCAGTATGCTAGGCTCAAGTGTAGATGTTGTGGGTATTTCTGATAAAATTAAGCCTAGAGAAGAATTTAAGATATCCATTCCCTTTAAGCTTGTTGGAATGTATGAAGCCTTTGAAAAGACCTTTGATTGGATTGCTCCTGAAAATCTTTTTTGATGAAAGTAGTAGACCAAAGAGAGACGAGAAGGGATCCTACAAAACCCATTTGGATGAGATACCTTTTATAGTTGAAGACTTTGCAAGTATTGATGTTAATGCTTCCTCATTTGAAAATACTTGATTCTTCTCGCTTCTTGTGCCTAACTTAAAGGCGTTAAAGAAAAGTACATGTTGGGAGATAAACCAAGAGTTTCCTTGTGTCTTGGAAGTTATTACTTCAGTAGTGACCTATCCTTATCTTTTTTGTTTGCTTTTTGTGCCAAGTATGACCTCTAATGAGAGGGAAGTAAGATTTGGAGGAGTTGCTATCCCGAAACAGATTTATGTCCTCCACAAAAAAAATTCGTGAGGAGTCTCTATAACTTGGATTGAGCTCAAAATTTACGAATAAATCCCCCAGTATGTTAGATAACTTTCGTTAGTGAAACACTTTTTGATTTGAGCAAAAGAAGATGTTCTAAAAAATCGGTTTCTACCTGCTAGTTTGCTTTCGCAGATTTCTGCCATTATTTGCATTTGCTTCTTATTGATTTCTTTTTTAGTTCTTTTAGGGAATTGAGAATTTTAAAGAGTTACTACAGTAGCTTGTGTTTTTAGTGAAAAGTTTTGCTGTTCTAAAGCTTTGCCAGAGGTCTAATATCTTTTGAATACACTAATGTTGCTAATGAAGATTGTGTGAAGTTTTGTATGAAGGAAAACTTCAGGTGTAGAGAGAGAATGATGCAATGAGATGAAGAATGGACAAAATATCAAGCTTGGGATGCCACCATGGTGTCACCCCAATAAATATCTAAGAGGTACAAGCGTCAAAGCTTGGGGATGCCCAAGGCATCCCCTTCTTCATCAATAAAAAGCTCATGTCTGTCTAGACACTTCGTTTTTATTGTTTTATGCACAATTGTGTTGTTCTTGCAGCGTCTTAGTTTTCGTTTGCTTTGCTTAGGTTGCTTAGTTTGCTTTAATAAAGTAGTTTGGACCCCCGTTCTCGCCGTATTATTTTGCAAATAAGTTGCTTGGTGTTGGAAAGGAGTAGGAAGTTCCTACTTGAAAGTGCAAGAGGAGCTTGCATTGACTGTGACTTAGACTTTAGCGTGACATGCTAGGTGTTGTTTTGACCTTATGCTTAGTGATTATTGTTGTAGCATGTATTGTTCCAAACAATTGGGATTGCTTAGTGTGCCTTAAAGAAATTATGCGTTGTTTTAGCATGCAAAAGCATAGTATTGTGGTATTCTACTTTGATGCTTTGTTTGGGTTGACTTGGCACATGCTCACACTATGTTATTACTATGAAAAGTCACCATATCCTCTATGATAATTTAGTCCTTGACTTTTAGTACCACTCTATGCTTTGATTAGTAATGCTTTGTAGCTCTGTATGATTTTGGCCATTATGCTCTCTTAGTTGGTTGCTCCTAGTCTTTTGCTAGCCTCGACTTGTATGAGTAAGCTCTACTCATGCTTCCAACTCCCAAGAAACCAAGTTTTTCCAAAGTGTCCACTATAAACTCCTATGCATGGTGTGTTACACCATTTCAAGTATATTCTTGTTTTCAGCTATCTTCCAATTGAAAACTATTTTATTATGTGAAAACTTAGTGATTAAAGCCCTCACAAACTTGATGGCACACTTTATATTCTTTTCCCCTAATAAACTTGAACCATTGTGTCATCTATGTTGTATATTCTTGCACTTATACGCTGGAATTAGCAGAACAGTGTTATCACGGGGAACGTTTTCAACATTGCACTTGTACTTTCTACTCGGTTGATATCATGCTCTTTTTTCTATGGATGTCACCAGTGTGAAATAAAGAGGGAACTTGTAAGTCCATGGAGTTTGTATTTTGTGTTAGAGAAACGCCTGGGCCGCTAGCCTAAGACATGCCTAATCATGGTGGAAACTTGCAACATCACCATAGTGAGCTATCTATGAAGCATCCTCAATAAAAAGCTATGAATATAGTAAACAAAAAGATCGCTGAGATTCTCATTGTCTACTTGCCTTGTCATTTTGGTTATAGGATAGCTCATGTACCATATGCAAGGGGTACCCCATTGGCGGTTCTATATGATATGCAAATACTTACAATGACAAGAACTTACAGGTGACTGTCGTTGAGTAGCATGAGGTGTGGCCCTCGTATTCAAGGGACTTGAGATTGCCAACTTATACTTCGTCAAGCATATACTCCATCTTTGTTCACTTTAACCTTAATCACTTCGAGATGCTTATGGTAGGGGCAATGAGGGCTAAAAGCTAACAAGTACCATAATTTTTGGAAGCTCTTTTTGAAACTTGAAATCCCTGCTTCCCTTTGTGAAGGGCCTTTCTTCCACCATTATTTGAGTCTCAACCTTCTAACTTTAGGCACCATTAAGAGAGCATAGTTGTCATTCTATGTGCAGTGTCCCAAAGCTTATTGATTGATGCATATCGTGATATTAATTGTTCTTGTGCTATTTGTTTCTAGTCACCCTTGTGAACTTTGAAGGTGTCCTATGCATCTATTTGCTACTCCATGAGGGGCAAGCTGAATGCCACTATGCTATGTTTTTTGTATGTGAAACAAACAAACGTTTTTCAATGCATGTTATTCATGATCTTTGTTTGTAGCCTCTCATGTTGCATGCATATTTACTATGTCCTATTTTTAGAACTCCATCTTTCATGCACATGTTTAGAGTTTTTTGTTCCCAGCTTTCAATGCTTGCAAATGGTTTGATCTTGGTTCTGATGGTGCATGTCACCTCAAAATTATTCTTTTTATCACTTACCTACTCGAGGACGAGCAGGAGTTAAGCTTGGGGATGATTGATATGTCGGAAATGTATCTATAATTTTTGATGCCCCATGCTTGTTTAGTATCTACTTTGCTTTGCTTTGTCTACACTTTGAGGTGTTTTTATATCTTTTCCGGAACTAACCTATTAACAGGTTGCCACAGTGCTAGTTGCATGTTTTCTTCTGTTTTTGGTTCCAGAAAGGCAGAAAATCAATATTCTCGGAATTGGACGGGACAAAAGCCAAAGTCAATATTTTACCGTGAGGGACACAAATCCAGAAGACGAGACGGAGACGCGAACCAGGGCGGCCAACCCCTAGGCGCGGCCAGGGGTGGGACCGCGCCTAGGCAGGGTGTGCCCCCCTAGTCGCCTCCCGGCCTTGCCTCTTCGCCTATAAGAAGCCCCCGATGCAGAAACCCTAAGGACCTGATCAAAACTCCACGAAACCTTCTGTAGCCGTTGCCACCATCGTCCCTAGATCGGGGGATCTGAAGTTCTTCCCGGCACCCTGCCGGAGGGGAGATCATCCCGAAGGCCTTCTCTCTGGTATGATGCGTGAGTAGTTCCACCTTGGACTATGTGTCCATATAGTAGCTAGATGGTTGTATCTCCTCCTTGTGCTTTCATGTATAGATCTTGTGAGCTCCGTTCATGATCAAGATCTAATCTATTTGTAATCATGCATGTTTATTTGCGGGCATCCGATGGATATTGAGATTATTATGTCAGTTTGGTTAATGTTTTTGTCTTTATGATTCTATCATGTCTGTGTTGTTTGTGATCTTGCATGCTCTCTGCCGTTAGTAGCTATTTTGGCCGAGTAGTTGCTAGTGACTCCAAGAGGGGGTATTTATGCTCGATAGTGGGTTCAAGCCTCTAGTTTCCAAGGGAAGTGACAGAAATCTCTTCAGTTGTAGATGTGTTGTTGCTACTAGGGAAAAACAATGGTCTCTTGTTCATGGAACAAGTGGATTGTTTACCTTACACACTTTTCTTAAAGCAGTTGTCTGTTGCTTGCAACTTAATACTGGAGGGAGTTCGGATGATAACCTGAAGGTGGACTTCTAGTCATAGATGCATTTGGATGGCGGTCTATGTATCTTGTTGTATTTCCCAATCGAATCTCATAGGATCTTTCTGACTAGCAATTGCATTGTTATGCCTTGCTCAGTTCCTGTCAATTGCCCTGCTGTAATCTGTTCATGCCATGTTATTTATCTAAGGAGAGCACGCATCACCCATCGCCCATCCGGTCATCCCCGACCTCCGCCGCCACTCATCACTCATAGCCAACGCCGTCTAGAGAAATAGCTTGGGAGAGAGATGGTACTTGTAGCCAACACCGTCGTCCAGAGAAATCCACTCGTCGCCATCCAGAGAAATCCCGTCGCCGCCCTCGAATTCTTGCAGCCACTGTGCGTGTTTCACCAGAGGGAGAGTGGGGAATGGATAGGGTTGGGAATATTCTTTCTCTATAGCGGACGGTGAGAGAGAGAAACGACGCGAAAAAATCTTTTCAGGGTGAGGCTAGCGCGAAAGCCAGAAGTGGCTGAGCACATCCGGCAGATTTCACGGGATGAGGTCAACCAGCGTTTCGCCGAATATTCCTGCAAATATGAATACCTCTATCCCTATCACCCCTAAACCAAACGCGTGGCAACCAATTTTTGAGTGGCTGCCCCTAACCACTTTGGGATATCCCCTAAACCAAACAGCGCCTAGATAATTGAGGTTGCACCAGCATTATCTTGTACGTACAATGAACCTTTGCGCCACAAGATTAGATGCAGCTATTCTGCTGGCCATGCGGCGGCCTGACTCCTGCGACACGACAACAGTAGGAGCCGTGGTAATCACGGCAGATACTGTAGATTGGGGAAACGAGCATATGTAGAACCAAAGTGGTGGCAACAATGTGACGAGTGCTTCGTGGCTGGCTGGACTGCCGGGTGCCGGCGACGGCCACAAGTAGGGTTAGGCTTTAGTGCTCATCATCAGGTTAGGTAGGTTAAAAGGAAGTTGACTGCCAAAAGAAGCAACGAGAGAGAAAACTAGAAGGGTTGTTTGGATTTATGGGCCTGAGGTCTCCTGTTTCTACATATTCATTTGAGTATCTCGGTTGATCTAAGATTTTTTCATTTGACTCTAAGTAGAAAAGGTAAATTACCTATCAAATTTCATCCAACTTTAATATAAATTAAGCTTTTAAAATCTGGGGTATTACAAGGGGAAACAGTGGACCAAAAAAAGAACCGGTTGGGTGTGCATCCCTCCCGGCCAGTACAGACATCAAGCGCCACACCTCCAAGGACAGAACCGTAACCCAAAGGATCTCTTACAATGGTCGCCGAACTACAAGAAGATCTCAAGTACAAAATAATAGCTATGGCTAATGGAGAGAATGGAAAATGGAAGGGTTGAACTATAGTGTGGATCTCCTTTGGTGGTGTTGTGATGCAATCTGTGAACAGCGTACTTCTGCACGACACTTGGGACCTTAAAATATATAGACGTCTTCACAAGAGTTATAGGGTTTGACGAGACGAAGCCACTGTCACATGGTACGGGCGGACCATATGGCGGGTCGCACCCGTACCAGTGGTCGTTACGACTTCTAGGGCCTGGTAATTGCTCTAGGATTGCTGGTCGTGTGGACTTTCTCAAAATCTTCATTTATGACTCCTGATTTCGCATTAAAAAGCGTGATTTCCTGCATAACAAAATTCAAAGCAAGTTTTTATATATATTTGCAATAATTAGTCATTAGTGGAAAACCAAGAGAGATTATTGTCAATTGCTTGACAAAAAACAATGTTTAAACACGGAGAAAGATGGCGATTTTTAGAGCCATTGAACATGGATAGTAGTTTTGGCCGAAACAATCTAGCGCTATTATTTACTCAGATTACTCTCTTATAAGCCTCAAAACCAAGAGTCATTAGTGGAAAACCAAGAGAGATCAATATTGGGTATGTAGATGAAAAACTATAGCACATTTTGGAGTAGATAGAGAGTTTAACATAAAATGAGTCATCCAAGGAAATATCTTATCAAGGCTATAAATATTATAAGTCATTGATTATTCTTACCCGTAGTAATGCTTCTCTTATAAAATAGGACGATAACATGCCTAGAATAGCCAACACAAAGTTTGATATAAGCTCACGAGTGAAAATGGTTGCGCGTAGAGCATTGCATATGATGGAGGTCTAAACCCCAAATTAAAAGATCAATACTGGGTATCTAAATGAAAAACCATAGCATATTTTGCAGTAGACAGAGAGTTTAACATAAAACCGAGTCATCCAAAGCAATATCTTCTTAAGGCTATAAATATTCAGTCATTGATTGTCTCCTGCATATTAATGCTTATATCATAAAATAGGACTAGAACATGCCTCAAATGGCCAACACAAAGTTTGATACTCTCCCCGTATCAAAATAGATGTCTTAGATTTGTCAAAATTTGGATGAATATAGACACTATTTAGTATATAGATTTATCCAAATTTTAATGAATCTAATTTTAAGACAGAGAGAGTATAAGCTCATGGTGTAAAAATTTAGTATATAGATTCATCGAAATTTTGATAAATCTAAGTCATATATTTTAATATGGAGGGAGTATAAGCTCATGAGGTGAAAATGGTTGCGCATTGTGCATTGCATATGATGGAGGTATGTAGAGTACTAGATCATGTAGGTCGCGTGTTGGGACACCCATTCATTAGGTAAATAGATTATAGGTACATTGAAATAAAAAATAATTGACCTTAGTGTCAGCCATTCCAAACTATCAAACAAAAATACCACAATCTAATAAATCAGACATTAGCATCTGGCTATCTGATCATTGTTCTTACTAAATCTAGTCCGTTTGATTTTCTCTTAACCCGCAATGGCCAAATATCCCTGAGGGCAACTACTTTACACAACAAATCGGTCCACTCTGGTTAATTGGGCCTAAAAACTACACTACATCCCGAGGGCAACTATAACTCAGAATTTTAATTGTATAGTCCATTGTACCTAATAGTCTATTTATCTAATACTAATAAGTTTGCACGTGCAACACATGTCTTGACTAATGCTAATTGGAATAATAAATGTATTTATTTAATCTTCCATTATACAACTTTACCAAAATGAATGAGTTACCTACCCATTAAAAACACTATGCAATGAGAAGTTATAGCAATTGTAACTACTACACTTTTAGAAAATAAAATGCGGTTCTACGAATTCAAACCATACTTAATCACATGTGAGCTACTTTAACAAAGCCTAATTTGCTAATTTAACCAAGCCTAATCTTCTTTGAGATATAGCTTGAAGTTCCAGATTATTTCTAACACATACAAGTTTATATAGGTTTATTATCTTAGATGTTAGACAGAACCTCAAAAATAATCTGCCGGAGAGCATCATCCTCAAACTTGTTTCTTATTTTGAGCATTACGAAAAGTTTATTTTAGGACAAACATAAAGTACTATACTTGCACACTAATGTTCAGCACAGTTCCCACACACCCAACAGAAGAAAGAAGCTAACTTGCAACTTCATTGCTAAATGGAGCATTGCCTCCTTCCATCATTATACACCTCTATAATTTCCATAACTATCACTACACAGGTTGTTTTCTAGGTTTTTGTTTGTCTCGCTACTCTGCAACAACACCATCATTGTTTTGTCGCTTCATTAAATTGGAAAATTAAACATAAACTCAAATTATAACAACAACAAGTTGTACCTTGAGCTCCGTGAGGATGCAATTGAAGATGAAGAGCCAGGCGGTAATATTCGCCATCTTTCTGGTGATCTCTTCTAGTCCCTGATGCCAAGAAGTGATGACCCACGAGTATAGGGGATCGCAACAGTCTTCGCGGGTAGTATTACCCAATTTATTGATTCGACACAAGGGGATCCAAAGAATACTTGCAAGCCTTAACAACTGAGTTGTCAATTCAGCTGCACCTGGAAATAGTTCTTGCTCACAGAAGTTTGTCAGTAGCAACAGTTTGTAGTAGTAACATCAAAGCAACAACAACAACAGCAATAGTGAAACAGTAGCAATAGTAACAGTAACGGTAACAGTAGGATTCGAGTGCGGTAGGCATAGGGGTGGATGGACGGGCGTTGCATGGACGAGTCTAAACATGTAACATCAAGAACTAGGGCTATGCAGATAAATAATAACAAGCATCCAAGTACTAAACAATCCTAGGCATGTGCTCCAAATATAGTCATACGTGCTCGCAATGAGAACTTGCACAACATCTTCTGTCCAGCCAACCCGTTGCAGCGGGACCTCTAGGGAACTACTGGAAATTAAGGTGCTCCTTTTAATAGAGCACCGGAGAAAAGCATTAACACTTCGTGAACACATATGATCCTCACACCAAAGCCACCCCCTCCGGTTGTCCCAATTATTGTCACTTTGGGGCCTTTGGATCCGGACAATGATATGTGTACACAACTTGCAGATAAGATCATAAACAATACTATCATAATGATTCAATAATAAGTTCAGATCTGAGATCATGGCACTCGGGCCCTAGTGACAAGCATTAAGCACAACAAGTTGCAACAAAGTCAAATAGCACTAATAGAGATACTAGGCACTATGCCCTAACAGAACTTATTCGATTACATGATAGAACTCATCCAATCCCTACCATCCCCAAGCCTACAGTGGGGGATTACTCACTCATGGATGAGGGAAACATCGGTGGTTGATGGATATGCATTGGTGATGACGATGGCGATGATCCTCTCCAAATTCCCCATCCCGGCAAGGTGCTAGAACGGAGTTTCTGGATCCGAATCTTGGTTTCTCATGGTGGCGGCAGAGCGGAACTCTTTCTGGAAAACTATCGAACCCCCCTCTGTTTTAGGTCAAAAGGCAACTTATAGGCGCGGAGGGAGGCCGAGGAGTTGCCTGGGGTGGCAAAACCTCCCCCAGGCGCGGGGTCAGTGGGCCCATGCCTAGGGTTGGTCTGGACCCCCCCAGGCCTCCTCTTTGTCTCCCCTTCTGGCTCCGTGGATCTTCTGGTGAGAAATAGTTTTTGGCATATTTTTCGGGATTTTTCCTGATAGTTCATTTTCTGCATAAAAACAAGACACCAAGGTAATTCTGCTGAATACAACGTCAGTCCGTGTTAGTTGTATCCAAATCACACAAGTTTAGAGGAAAAACAATAGCAAAGTGTTCGAGAAAGTAGATACGTTTTGGACGTATCAACTCCCCCCAAGCTTAGCTTATTGCTTGTCCTCAAGCAATTCAGTTGAAAACTGAGTGCGATAAAAGAACTTTCACGAACACTTTGCTTCATATGATGTATATATTCTCAGCACAGGAGTAGATGCTTAGACAATTCATAATAAAGAGTATGCAACTAAGTCTACTCAATAGTTATTGCAAGCTATGACGAGAAACCAACTCAATAATAATAAGTAGCATGAAACATAAACATAAGCAACATTGCAATGCTCATAATAAGGTATGATAGAGTGGTATCTCGCTTGCCTTTGTTTGAAGAGCACAATATAAATGCCAAGGCACCTCTGAAGTTCACATGAAGACTAGAGATAGAGGTATCAGAGATACAAGCATCAAAGTCATGACATAGTTAACCAAGTTTTGGAACAAACACAAGAATGACAACTATGCTCTCAAGAAAGTGCTCATAGAATAAGTGGTGACTCAACAAAGTTGTGAAAACGGTTTTGTGAAGGTTTGAAATGCTCCCCAATGCTGAAAGGAAGGTACCCATTAGCTTTGAGCTCTCATTGTCCCTATCATAGGCATCTTCATGTGGTTAAGGTGAAAGTGAGGTCCACTCTGAATCATATGCTTGATAGACCATAGACTGGAAATCCCAAGTCCCTTGAGTACGAGGGTCGCTCTGCATGCTACTCAACTTTGGTCACCTGAAAGTTCTTGGCATTGTAAATACATGCATATCATCGAGAACCGCCAACGGGGTACCCCTTGTACATGGTACAGGAGCTTTCCCATAACCAAAATGGCAAGGCAAGCAGACAATGAGCATCTCAACAATCTTTTTATTTACCATCGGCATATATTTTTTATTGAGGAAGCTTCATAGATGCTCATTATGGTGATGCTGCAAGTTTCCACCATGATTAAGCATGACTTAGGCTAGCGGCCTAGGCGTTTCTCTAACATAATGTATAAAATCCATAAACTAACAACTTCCCCTTTTATTTCACATCGTCAACATCCCTAAACAAAAGAGCAAAGTATCAACTGGATAGAATTATCCAAAAAGTGTTGAAAGCGTTCCCCGTGACAGCATGGTTCTGTTGACTTCCAGTATATAGTAAGCAAGCATATAACTTTCATGGAATAGTCACAATGGTTCAAGATTATTAAGCGCAAAGAATATAAAGTGTGCCATCAAGTTCGTGGGAGCTTTACTAACTAACTTTCTCAAAACAGACAAACATTTTATTTTGGAAGAAAACAAGGCATATGGAATATGCACTGAAATAGCAAATTATGCTAATAGGTAGGTATGGTGGACACAGCTGGCAATATTGGTTTTGGGGAGTTTGAATCACAGGTAGAGCACATACTCAGTGCAAGTGGAGGCTAGCAATAGAGAGGGAGCGACAAACGAGAGAGCAATAACTGTCATAATCATGCTTGCAACAAAACAAGACTAACTATGGCATGAAAGTGATACAAGAACTCTGAGGCAAAATAAATCATCGAGGCTTACTGACTATTGATTAGTCATATGCATGCGTGATCATGTACCAAGTCGATTCACATGAACAGTCAGAGGAGGATACCACAATATCATACCAAAGTATGAATAAAACAATGCAAGCAAACATTCATATGACATGCTACAAATTATTAGCAAGTTGGAGCTAATCATAGACAAGCAAGAACTATTAAGCATCTATAATGACATACACTTTACACAAACAGGCTAAGCATGCTCACAATGATGAGTATATATACAAAAATGAAACAAATAGAGTTCGTTACCAGCCTCTTACCACACCTCGAGTTGTCTTAATCTTCATTATTGCCCTTCACTTGTGTGACTTGAATAATTAACATGAAAACCAATATCCACTGAGGACGGCTGAACCCTGTGAAGGACTCACAAAACCAAAGAAGAACAACAAATATTTTTGGTGTTTTTGATTTTTTAGAAACAAGAAAACAAAGAAAAACCAAACAAAAAACAAAGCAAACCAAAGAAAGCAAAATCTTTTTGGATTTTTCTTTTAAGGCAAACTAAAGCAAAGAAACAAACCAAGAGAAACAACGAAAATATTTTTGGTATTTTTGTGTTTTTGAGAAAGCAGCAACAAGAACCAAAAAAGAAAGTGAAACAATGGATATACAAAGAACCGACCGAACATGAAATATATATGTGTGTGATGTCGGCATACCTCCCCCCAAGCTTAGGCTTTTGGCCTAAGTGGGGATCAATAACGCAGATAGTAACCCCATGCTGGTGGGCCATCATAGGAATGATCATAGTCAGGCACCTGCGATGAAGAAGAAGACGCGCCCCAATCAAATGAGGGCTGCTGGTATGAAGACTCTCCCAAGTTGGAGTTCTGAACCGAATTGTCTTAAACATCCTCTTCAACATTCTCCTCTTGTTGGGAGAGTTCCCCCACATAAGTGTCAACCTCCTCCTCTGTAAGTGACCATCCTTGGCTGTTATCAAAGTTAAACAAAGCAGGTGCAGGCAAATAAACTATTTTCTCACTACTACCCTTTCTCTGACCTTGCTAGACAAAAGATAGTTCAAATGGCAAACTTCTCACATTAGCCCCTAAAGAAACAAAACCATGATGAATCATGGATTCAATATCAAGCCTCTCTATGGGAAACTGAAAATCTGAATAATGAGGCTCTAAACCATGGAAAACTAGCAACCTAGAAGCAATGAGACCTCCACAAATTCCACCCTTCTCGCGGTTGGTGGTGAGACGGTGAGATATCAAAGCACCCAAACTATAGGAACTATTCCTACTAAGAGTAACTGCAATAAAAGCTAGATCGAAAGAAGACAACTTGCTAGCAGTCTTTCTAGCAATAACGCACTTGGTAATGAAATAGGCAAAGTATCTAATAGCTGGGAACTGAATGTTTTATGAATTTTACCACTTTCCTTTGAGAAGTTGAAACCTTGGCAAATCTCAGTATACAAATCCACAAGTGACTTAGGCCTCTCCTTGATCTTCTCACAAGACCCCCCACTAAGGTACTCTAATTGCTGCAGAGAAATCAGCAAAAGGCAGGTCGACAGGTATATTATATATTTTGTAATGGACCATGGGATTAGAAGTAGACCAAGTGAACCGGAAGTCCTGCACAAAATCCATGGTTAGCTTAACATATTGGGTTGGTTCACCTTCAACAAAGTGTTCCAACCCTGCATTTGTAACCAAAGTTTGGAAATCTTGGAGGATCCCTCAGCTCTCATTAATTCATGGCACGGATATATGGAAGGAAAAACTGCCTCCTCACGATGAACCTTCATTGGCTCATGCACCATGAAGTCATATTGATTCAGTGGATAAGCACTCATCTTCCTTGCTGAAATTTTTAGACAACCATCAAACCAAGTGATTTATAAGTTGATAAATGATGAACAACTACTATAGGAACTTGCTAGAGGACTACACATGTATCAAAACAAAGTTTCTAAACATAGAACAAGCATGCAAGCTAAAACAACCTGTCACCTACAGTAGCAAAATACTCAAGATACAATCTACCAATCACAAATCTAATTGGACAAGTGGAGGAGGCACATACCAAGGAGCAAATCCTTCAAAAATCAGCACTTGAGATGGGTTGAACAAGAGATCGAAAATCGCGAGCAAGAACAGCAAGAACTCGAGCTTGAGCAAGTTTTCCGGTGTTTTTCGGGAGAGAGAAAGAAGGTGGCTTTGAGGAGGCAGCCTGGAGGGGCCCAGGTGGGCTAGACCCCCCTAGGCGCCACGACTAGGTAGGCCGCGCCTACCATGGGTGTGGGGCCTAGGGGTGTCCCCCTGGGTTATCTCAGGTGCCACTCTGCCCCTTTTTCGAGGAAAAAATAATTTTTATTTTTTTTCTGAGATTTTTTGGGAAACTTTATTTTTGGCCAATTTTCAGGGTATGAAAATTGATTTTCTCGCAGAAACAGTTTTTCAGAAGAAGCAAAAGCAAACCAAAAGCCAAACTATAAGAGCTCTAAGAAACCCAAACAAGCAAACAACTGGCAAAACTAAAGCTAAAGCAAAGACTAGGAAGGATGGGGGAAAAAGAAAGCAAGTATAAGCACAGTGGAAACATTATTTTGTTCATTAAAATCCTTTTGTTAACAAGGTTGATAAAGTCTTGTTACCAAAACAATCTTATATGAAACAAAACTTTGCATTCCACAAGGTGATTATGTTACCTCATACTTGATAGCAATGGTCCTAATCATAATAGTTTCAATATTTTCTTGTGGAATGGGACAATATATTTCTCCAACCATGATGCCTTCAATATTTTCAATAGAATTCAAGCAATGGCTTCTAACAACCTTATTGGGGAAATAGATAGTGTGCTCTTTGTCATTAATATTGAATGTTACTTTTCCTTGATTACATTTGATGATAGCACCTGCAGTATTAAGAAAAGGTCTCCCAAGAATAATAGACATATTATCATCTTCGGGCATTTCAAGCACAACAAAATCAGTTAAGACCATGCAATTATGAGCAACTTGAACAGGAACATCCTCACATATACCAACAGGAATAGTACTTGACTTATCAGCCATTTGCAAAGATATATCAGTTGGTATCAACTTTTCTAGCTGGATTATCTTGTAGAGAGAGAAAGGCATAACACTAACTCTAGCTCCCAAATCACATAAAGTAGTTCTAACATAATTATTCTTAATGGAGCAAGGAATAGTTGGTATACCTGGATCACCAAGTTTCTTTGGAACCTTACCATTGAAGGAGTAATTAGCAAGTAGAGTAGAAATCTCCTCATTAGGAATCTTCCTTTTATTAGAGACAATATCCTTCATATACTTTGAATAAGGAGGCAATTTAATAGCATCAGTCAAAGGAATTTGCAAGAATAAAGGTTTCATCCACTCACAAAACTTGCTGTAGTGTTCTTCCTCCTTTGACTTGTGTTTCTTACCTGGAAAAGGCATAGGTTTCTGCACCCAAGGTTCTCTCTCTTTACCATGTTTATTAGCAATAAAATCTTCCTTTGTGTACCTAGTGTTCTTAGTGTGTTTCTCAGGTTCTTCCTCACCTTCCTCCTTATCAGGAGACTCATTTTTATCATTACCACTCTTAGTTTCAGCATCAGAGACAGATATACTATTAGGATCTATAGCAGGTTCAAGTGGTTCCTCATCTTTCTTATGTTTCTTTTTCTTCCTCTTACGAGGACTACCACTATCCTCACCTTGTTGGGAATCCTGCTCTATTCTTTTAGGGTGTCCTTTAGGATATAAGGGATCTTGAGTAGCTGCACCACTCCTAGTTCTAATTCCATAAGCATGTTTATCTCCTGAAGCATTAACTAGCATATCATTTTGTGCTTTAGCAAGTTGATCAAGTTGAGTTTGAACCATTTGAAAGTGTTTACAAAGCATTTTAATATCATTAGAAGTTCTTTCCACAATATCTTTCAACTCATGGATAGCTCTATAGTTTTCCAATAAATGATTCTGAACATTTTTATTAAAATTACCTTCTTTAACAATAAATGTGTCAAGTTCCTCTAAGCATTGATCAGGAGGCTTACAATAAGTAATATCACCTTCATTAAATTGGAGAGTGTACCTCAATAGTAGATGAGTGGGGATTTGGCTTACATAATTCTTCTATAAGAGGTAGATTCTTCACATCTTCAGCTCTAATACCTTTCTCCTTTAGACACTTTTTAGCTTCCTTCATCACTTCATCATTTAATGCAATAACTCCCCTCTTCTTTGTTGTTGATATTGGAACTGGTTCAGGAACAACTAGTTCAGGAGTAATAGGTTCAGGTGTATTCAGCTCAGTTGAAGTCCAATCATCATAATTCTTGCTTATCTTGTTCATTAATTCTTCAGCATCTGTAGGAGTCCTTTTCCTAAAAACACAATCAGCAAAGCTATCTAGGTAGGTCCTAGAATCATCAGTTAGTCCATTATAATAAATATCAAGAAGCTCATTCTGAGGTAATGGACATCCAGGATATGCATGAATCAAGGAACAAAATATTTTCCATGACTCAGGCAATTTCTCTTCTTCTCCCTGTTTAAAATCAAAAAGTCTCTGCAAAGCAGCATGTCTAGCCCATAGGAGGAAAATATTTGTGGAAGGTAGAAGCAATCAAGCAATCGGGGCTATCGATGGAACCAGGAGGTAATCTATTAAACCAAGCCCTAGCTTCTCCTTTTAGTGAAAAAGGGAAGATCTTAGCAACAAAGTACTTGTGCATTTTAAAATCATCAGAGAACAAAGCACTCATAGTAGAAAGCTCATTCATATGAGCCACAACACTCTCATTTTCAGTACCACAAAAATGTTCTTTCTCAATAATATCTAAATAAGATAAATCAAGAGAGAAATCATAATCTTTATCTTTAATATCTATGGGAGAGGTGGCAAACTTAGGATCATAGGACTTCTTAGGCATAATAGTATGTCTAGCAAGGAGACTCTTAATAGCACTAGCACCATGTGTGTTTCGGCACTCTTTAACAAATTCATCAGTGAGCTCTATGTAACCATCATTAATATCATAACTCTCACTAGACTCAGGTGAGCTAGCAGTTGTAACAGTGTATTCACTAGGAGTTTCGGTATTTCCTAGACTAGCCATAGTAGCATCTAGAATAGGACCTAATGAACCACTCGCATCAAGCACAGTAGAAGTAACATCATGAGTATCAAAAACAGTTTCAGATTTAGCAGTACTAGCAGTGTGTGTAGCATGAGCATGTGGTGGTGGTGTGACAAGCTTACTTATAACAGACAGTGAATCAAGATAAGGAGAGGTGCTTATGACTGTACCTCTTCTTGTAGTGGATGGTAAAATAGGGAACTTTCCATCACGAGACTTCCCCATGATGAAAGGAGTAACAGTGAACAATAATAGATCCAAGTGAACTTACAAATAAAGCTATGCTCCCCGGCAACGGCGCCAGAAAATAGTCTTGATGACCCACAAGTATAGGGGATCGCAACAGTATTCGCGGTAGTATTACCCAAATTATTGATTTGACACAAGGGGATCCAAAGAATACTTGCAAGCCTTAACAACTGAGTTGTCAGTTCAGCTGCACCTGGAAATAGTTCTTGCTCACAGAAGTTTGTCAGTAGCAACAGATTGTAGTAGCAACAACAAAGCAACAATAACAACAATAGTGAAACAGTAGCAATAGTAACAGTAACGGTAACAGTAGGATTCGAGTGCGGTAGGCATAGGGATGGATGGACGAGCATTGCATGGACGAGTCTAAACATGTAACTTCAAGAACTAGGGCATTGCAGATAAATAATAACAAGCATCCAAGTACTAAACAATCCTAGGCATGTGCTCCAAATATAGTTATACGTGCTCGCAATGAGAACTTTGCACAACATCTTCTGTCCAGCCAGCCCGTGGCGACGGGGCCTCTAGGGAACTACTGGCAATTAAGGTGCTCCTTTTAATAGAGCACCGGAGCAAAGCATTAACACTCTGTGAAAACATGTGATCCTCACACCACATCCATCCCCTCCGGTTGTCTCAATTATTGTCACTTTGGGGCCTTTGGATCCGAACAATGATATGTGTACACAACTTGCAGATAAGATCATAAACAATACTATCATAATGATTCAATAATAATTTTAGATCTAAGATCATGGCACTCGGGCCCTAGCAACAAGCATTAAGCACACCAAATTGCAACAAAGTCAAATAGCACTAATAGAGATACTAGGCACTATGCCCTAACAGATCTTATTCGATTACATGATAGAACTCATCCAATCCCTACCATCCCAAGCCTACAGCGGGGGATTACTCACTCATGGATGAGGGAAACATCGGTGGTTGATGGAGATGCGTTGGTGATGACGATGGTGATGATCCTCTCCGAATTCCCCGTCCCGGCAAGGTGCCAAAACGGAGTTTCTGGATCCGAATCTTGGTTTCTGGTGGTGGCAGCGGAGCGGAACTCTTTCTGGAAAACTATCGAGCCCCCCTCTGTTTTTAGGTCATAAGGCAACTTATAGGCACCGAGGGATGCCGAGCAGCTGCCTAGGTGGCCAAACATCCCCCATGCGTGGGGTCAGTGGGCACGCGCCTGGGGTGGGTCTGCCCCCCAGTCCTCCTCTTTGTCTCCCCTTCTGGCTCCGTGGATCTTCTGGTGAGAAATGGTTTTGGGCATATTTTCCGGGATTTTTCCTGATAGTTCATTTTCTACGCAAAAACAAGACACCAGGGTAATTCTGCTAAAAACAACATCAGTACGTGTTAGTTGTATCCAAATCACATAAGTTTAGAGGAAAAACAATAGCAAAGTGTTCGAGAAAGTAGATACGTTTTGAACGTATCAAGAAGCTATCTAACATTTATGTTCACGCTTCCATTCCGTTATGTACCCTCCTCACCAATGGATGTGAAAATATTGGATGGGAACCGATGTGCTATACCCATCATGGTTGTATCGTTAAACCAACATGGCTGCTTAGTGACCTCCATAGACATGTGATCACTGAGACCACTCTCGGCGTGGAGGATGTTGTGTAGTGATACCTAGGTGCTGATGAGCGCGACACTGATCACTCGGGCCACTCAGCTGAATTCGCAGAGCTCAGGGTCCACCATGTCCAGGTGGTTGCTATTCTCGTACTTGACCCAACCTAGAAAAAATTGATAGTTCCAGAGGTTACTTTAGGATGTACTGGCACTTTGTGTCTTGTAATACTATCAAAATATAATGAATTTGGGGAGTTCTGCAAAAAGGGTTGAAAAGGGATCAAACTCTTGCACCATCGAAGGATTTGGATCAAAGACTGGCTACGTGGCATCTGTTTTCTTGAGTTTGATAAAAAAAATTGTCATCTAGAACAGAGTCATGCGCCTAACATATTTTTGAAGCAAACCTTGATAAGCTTGGCATCTCCACTTTCTTTTATCTAAGCCTAGCATCGCACTCCCTTATCTGCTACCACGGAAATAAATAAAATAGATTAAAAAAAGGAAAGGTTAAACCCATAAATTTCCTATAAAGTAAAATAAAAAAACCTTGAATACTTTTCTATATTCCCTTTTTATTCATGTATCCAACAGAAAGCCATAAGATCATTGTAGAAATACTTGTGTACCAAAAAAATACAAAAATAAATATCTTCATCTTTCAGTGAACTGATTGTAACTATGTATAACAACAAAAGTTGTGGGTTAGTTATAAAAAACATAACCTACTCATAAAACTATGTCATACATCCAACCAAGACGACTACGAAAACTTTCAAACCAGTCTGTTGTTATCCTATGACCATGTAAAACTTATGTGGTACAACTTGTAATATTGAACACTTATTGTATGTCATCCCATCTGACCAAAATGGTCCTGAAAATGGCAAAAAATATTAGAACATATGCAAGAGCTTTCTGTTTAAGAAACAATATGATTATACGTCCACATTTGTCTACTAATTACTCATATACATGTATGTTGTTCCTCTTATTGGTTGTCCCGTATTGGAGCGTTCCTCCACCGTCAAAACCACATTTTTTTAGTTGATGTGTCATATGCATGACGATACAGTACACATTAACAAAATATAGTTTAAAAAATTAAGGCTCTCAACTAATTTTGTACCTGATATCAAATACTCCAATTAGCAATGTAAACACAACATAGAGCAGTCACCATGCAATACATGAAAAACTGGAACAAATTTGTATTGGTATGAGCAATCTAGAGTTGACTAAAATGCCGTACATGTAAAATTCGAAATAAATATAAAAAACACTCCTATACTCAATTGAAGACCAGTCAGGCATAAATGAGTCAACCGAATTTTTTCAGGTAGACACCAGACAGTTCCATCAAAATTCAGAGATGAAGTGAAATAAATTTTATTTAAATATATGCAAGTGCAATATAGAGAAAAACATCCTCACATGAATTAGTATTATTGATTATTGAGAGCTCAAGTTTCCTTGTATCCTAAATACGGACCATAATTGATATGAAATATTAGATACCATATAGGAGAGACACGCGTGTACATATGCAGAGTAGAGCACATAGTGGAGCACACTCACATAGCGATAATTTCCGCTGTTTAGAAAAACTTTCATCCCAAACATGACTCTGTTCACCTGCTCCGTCTCCTATCATGAGAATCAGAAGGAACAAAAAGGAGAATCAGAAGAAACAAACAGTAAATAATAATATCTTATCTCAAATAACTTTATGATAGCAAGAAACGAACACCATGGATAAACGTATAACCAAAATATCTTGCATACAAAAAAGTCCACCTTTGGTATTATTGTAGCAAACAACATCTTACTCTCATGTAAGTTATTTACCTGAACTCATCTTTGCACATCTTCCGCATTGTTGTCTGCATATAAAATACAGTTAAGAGAGGGGATGAGTAACTTATATGTGAATTTTAGAAATTAAAGAGAACGGTACACAAAAGTGTAATTCGATATAGAACTAAAAACTGTGTAGAGAAAATTAATTTAACGTATGCCTATCCTATTTAGCATGGAAATTAAGATTTTAGGATCATACTGTATCTAACGACAATACCATTCACATATTTTCTTAGCTAACACAATCCATAAGACAAGCAAGCAACTGAAAACATATGCTAGCAGCTTGGAGTACATGTTTTGGAGGCCTAGGGGCTGATGACAAGGTTTATTTTCTCGACTATTTTCCCTCAAAGTTTATAGTCTTTCTAAACATCACAAATTCAGCAACCATCTGCTCATGCTCTCTTCTCTTGTGCGCTGCTGTTGGCCGCCATGAATCTGCTTCAGTAGAGGGAGAAAAGTCAGTGAGAAGAAAGGTAATAGAGAGAGGGGATGGGGATGACATGCTGCCCTGCACTGTTGCCCTGGGTGCCCAAACAACGTCATCGTCCATGAGTGTGGTCTGCTAGTATCCTGTGGGGACGGAGGACCCGAGGAGGAGGCGTCGCAAGGGATGCACTCATGCGAGCGAGCCGCTTCGACAACCTGCTCTCACCGGCGGTGGTCACCTTGAGGGGTTCTATGAGGCGTAGGTGTGCTGCACTCTGCTCTCCCAGGGCCAACTGTGGGAGCAGCGACCATGGTGATCGCCTCGTCCTTGCCTGATCCTGATGTCGCTCGACAGGATGTTGGCTGATCTAGAGAAGGGTGTTTGCCATTGATTTAGCAGAATGATTTTGGGGTGGGGATGGGAGGCGATGATGGTGGCTCAGATCAATTAGAGCTTCGTTGGGAGTCCCCAAGAGGAAGGCATGATAAGCACAGCAGCAAGTCTTACCTCAGTAAGAAATCAAGGTTATCGAACTAGTAGGAGGAAGGAAACGACTCAAAGGTGTTGCTGGCAACTTAGAAACTTACACAACACAAACTCAAGACTTTGCCCCAACGAACAATGAGGTTGTCAATCTCACCGGTTTGCTGAAAACAAAGGGTTAACTATATGGTGTGGAAGGTAATGGTGGTTTGCAGAAAGTAAACAGTAACAGTGGAAGATGTATCTATGGTAAAGATTGGACCGGGGTCCATAGTTCACTAGAGGTGTTCTCCTTAAGATAAACAAACATGGCATGCTGGTTAAACAAATTACAGCAGGGCAATTGACAGGACTGAGCAAGGCATAACAATTGAATACTAGACATTCATGATCTATGAGATTCGATTGGGCAATACAACAAGATACATAGACCACCATCCAACTACATCTATGACTAGTAATCCACCTTCAGGTTATCATCCAAACCCCCTCCAGTATTACGTTGCAAGCAACGAATAACTGCTTTAAGCAAAGTGTGTAAGGTAAACAATCCACTTGTTCCATGAACAAGAGACCATTGTTTTCTCCCTAGTAGCAACATCACATCTACAACCTTAGAGATTTCTATCACTTCCCTTAGATTAAATAGAGTCATGAACCCACTATCGAGCATAAATACCCCCTCTTGGAGTCACTAGCATCTACTTGGCCAAGATAGCTACTAGAAACGGAGAGCATGCAAGATCACAAACAACACAAACATGATACAATCAATAAGACAAAACCATTAATCAATCTGACATATTAATATCAATATCCATCGCATCCCCGCAAACACAACATGCATGATTACAAATAGATGATCTTGATCATGAACGGAGCTCACAAGATCTAAACATGGTATCACAAAGGAGGAGATACAACCACATAGCTACTACATGGACCCGTAGTCCAAGGTGGAACTACTCGCGCTTCATACCGAAGGCTAGCATGATGAAGAAGAAGGCCTCCGGGATGATCTCCCCTCCGGCAGGGTGCCGGGAAGAGCTTCAGACCCCCCTCCCTGATTTAGGGATGATGGTGGCGACGGCTACACATTGTTTCGTGGAAGATTGATCGAGTACTTAGGGTTTTGGTATCAGGGGGTCTTTATAGGCGAAGAGGCAAGGCAGAGGGGCACCCGGGGCGGCTGCACCCCCTAGGCGTGGGCCTACCCAGGCCGCACGGCCAGGGATGTGCCCCCTGGTGGATCTTCTCCGTCTCGTACTCTGGCTTCGTGTTCCCCATGGTAAAATATTGACTTTGGATTTTGTCCCGTCCAATTATGAGAATATTGATTTTTTGCCTTTTCTGGAACCAAAAACAGAAGAAAACAGGCAACTGGCACTATGGCATCTTGTTAATAGGTTAGTCTAGAAAACATGTAAAAACACCTCAAAGTGTAGACAAAGCAAAGCAAAGTAGATACTAAACAAGCGTGGAACATAACAAATTATAGATACATTTTCGACGTATCAAAGCATCCCCAAGCTTAACTCCTGCTCGTCCTTGAGTAGGTAAGTGATAAAAAGAATAATTTTTAAGGTGACATGCACCATCAAAATCAAGATCAAACCATTTGCAAGCATTGAAAGTTGGGATCAAAGAACTCTAAACATGAGCATGAAATATGGAGTTCTAATAGTAAGACAAAGTAATTATGCATGCAACATTAAAGGTTACAAACAAAGATTCATGAATAACGTGCATTGAAAACGTTTGTTTGTTTCATATATAGAAAACATGGCATAGTGGCATTCAGCTTGTCCCTCATGGAGTAGCAAATAGATGCATAGGACACCTTCAAAGTTCATAAGAGTGAATAGATACAAATAGCACAAGAGCAAGCAATATCAACAATATAAATCAATCAATAAGTTTTGGGACAATGCACATAGAACTAAGAATTAAAACTATGCTCTCTTAACTGGTGCCTAAGGATAGAAGGTGGAGACTCAATATAATGGTGGAAGAAAGGCCCTTCATAAAGGGAAGTAGGGATTTCAAGTATCATAAAGAGCTTCCAAAAATTATGGTACTTGTTAGCTTTCAGCTCTCATTGCCCCTTTCATAAGCATCTTGAAGTGATTAAGGTTAAAGTGAACAAACTATGGAGTATATGCTTGACAAAGTATAAGTTGGCAATCTCATGTCCCTTGAATACGAGGGCCGCTCCTCATGCTACTCAAGTTTAGTTCTTTGTAAGTTCTTGTCATAGTAAGTATATGTGTATCATAGAGAACCGCCAATGGGATACCCCTTGCACATGATATAGGAGCTATCCCATAATCAAAATGACAAGGCAAGCAGACAATGAGCATCTCAACAATCTTCTTATTTATCATGGGAAAATGTCACATCCCAAGACTTTCCAAATCTTGTAATGTGAAAAATAAATAAACAAAATAAATAATTGTTGAAATTTAGGGTGAAATGAAACTTTTGTTTCTAAATGGAAACTTAAAATCCCATCTTGAACAAACTTTGGTTAATATTTGAATCCAACTAAATTCAAATCAAAGAGGAATGCATTCTTCATAAATGCATCTGGAAATTTAAGCACTTGGAAAAATAAACCAAAACTCTAAAACCTTTAATGGAATAAAAACATTTCCAAGTTATCTCTAAGACCATGGATTTTATCCAAATAAACATTTATAAATAATCAAGAATGACAAATAGAAATATTATAAAACCATAGAAATTAATTTCATTCATTTTGGAGCCATAAATAAAATCTTATGAATTTAATAAGATAAGGAAAACTAATTTCCAAAGCTAATAAAGCACTTATCTAAAATCCATACCAAAATGGTGAGAAAATAATCCTAAAGATATTTAAAAGGATAAATAAATATCAAATAAGATTTTACAAATTGGAATCACCAAGTTTGGATCTACAAATAAAAAGATATGGGTTTTATAAGATAAAGATAGAAATATTAAATGAGGAATATTTAAAGTCCAAATAAAATCTTGACCTAATCCATAAGCAAATGGAATGATTATAATCCAAATCCAAATAAATAATGGATAAAGAGTTTTCAAATTAATTAAAAGGGCATTAACTAAATCTTATTTGAATAAATATAAAATCCCTATTAGAAATGATTAAATAAATCATGGGAAAATAGAATTTGGAATTTACCCAAGTGGAATAAAAGTTATTTAATTAACTCAAATGAGATCAAAGAAATCTTCTAAATAAAAATTATGGATTTAAAACCATATTTAATTTCATTGGAATAAAGACAAATACCCAATTTTAAATGATTAATAAATCATATTAAACATTCCAAATAATTCAAAAGTGAAGTATTTGACACCCTAATAAATAAATAAAACCTACTGAAAAGGTTTTTGTAAAAATTGAAATTAAATAAGGGTTAAAAATATATTTGGTATTAATTGAATTTAAAGCAAGGGCTTTGTTTTAAATAATTAAAAGACCCTAAAAAGAATAAAAGATTTATTCTAAATTTGACTTGAGAATGTGTTAATAAACAGTGTTTGATTATTCACAAAGTTTGATTTCAAATGAATGTTTGAAATGATTAAACAAAATCAAAACAGAAAATCAAATGGGAAAAAAGAAAAAGAAACAGAACAAGAAAAAAATAAAAGGACTCAGCCCAACCCAACTAACCTACCTGGCCCAACAGCGCATCCCAGTTCCTCCTTCCACCCCGAAGAATTTTCGCACTCGCAGTTGAACCCACAGTGTCGCTGACTGCCTGGCCCCACTCCTCCTCTCTCTCACTCGCTGACACCAGACCCCACCTGCCAGGTTCCTCTTCTTCACCAGCGCGCGAAGACCACGCCTAGCCGGACGTTTCTGCCGCGCGTTAATTCGTTTCAGTTCGTGTAATTGGCTCAGTTAATCACACCTGTGACCTCGCCCGTTTAACCACCCCCTCTCCCCTTCCTTTCCCCTCATAAACCACTGCAAGGGAGTCCCCAGGTTGTCTCCAATTCCACCTGCACTGCCACGGCCTCCTACGAGTTGTCCGGCCGATTCCGACGCCGTCTGACCCTCTCTCGCCTCCTAGTTCACGCGAGCGTGATCCCCAGTCTCTGGAGCATCTTCCTGTGCCTTCCATTCATCCGCGCGAGCACCGTATCATCGACAACGACCACACCCGAACTCCGCCGCCGTCTGTCTCGTCTCCGTCGACCTCTCCCCAGTAAACCCGACCGCCCCTCTCACCCCCGATGACACTCTCATACTCGCCTTCCTCTTGTGAACCTAACTGTGCTGTCTGCTTGTTCTAGCGCGACCTCTAGCTTCGCTCTGACGACGGACAGAGCCGCCAGACGTCGACTGCAACTACGGCGAGGAATCCCAGTCGACTCTGTGCGCCCCTTCAGCAACGACAACCGCCTTGAGCTTCACCAGGACCACGCGAACACTGTGAGAATCTTTTCTCCTTCCTTTCCTTCCTGATTCACCAGAACCACCGCGAGCAGAGCCCGCGCCGCCACTCGCCGCCGCCACTTGATGGTTGTTTGATCGTCAGCCGTAGGATTAAAATCCAATGCACACGATAGAACATAAACGAAGGGGTACGAGTGTCTCTATACCACACGATTTCCATTAGATCCAACGCACTACAACACGCGATCCGCACGAAACGTTTTTGTCCAATAAGATCGCGCCACGTGGCCCAGCTTCTGTTTTAAAAACCAGAAATGATCTATTAGATGTTCCAATTTGTAAAATTCATAACTTTCAAACCACACGTCCAAATTTTGCAAATTTTATATCAATGGAATCAGCAAGACAAGTACCTTCCAACCATGCACTTTGTTTAGTAAATTGCTTCTGTTAAATTGTTTGTTTTTGCAGAAACATGTGTAGGCATATTTTTGATATAAAATTTGTTCTAAAATTATTTTGGTGATAAAACCTTTGGGCAAATGGATTGTTTGAACCTACTGACCATAGAAACCAACTTGTGGATTCAAAAACATATTTTGTGAAGCAAAAGAATAAATCTTTGAATAAAAGCATTTCTAGCCAAATAAAAATGTTGATTATGGTTTAAAAATGATTTTGGAGGAAAACCTTTGGGAAATGTTTTGATTTAAACTCTCTGACCCCAAACACCAAGTTTTATGAATTAAAAATGTAATTGGTGAACCCTATAAAAATTATTGCTTTACTAAAAGCATTTTCAACCACATAAAATATTGATTTGGTTTAAAAATGATTTATAAGTAAAATCTTTTGCAAATGATTTTGCCACTTTTATAAAATGACCAATAGGTGTTTTAGAATGTGTATAACCCATTAGAAACCACTTTTATAAATAAAACAATCTTTGGCATGCTTGCATGCATTGCTTTGTTTCTATTATTTTATGTGATGTTTGCTTGAATGTAGATTGAATTCTTGCTTGCTTGATTGAATTGTAGTGACATTTGAAGAGTGTGAATATTGCAAGATCAAGGAGTGAACTTATATTCTCTACCAACAAGGCAAGTGATGCTTCATACTTTTGTCCCATTATTTTCACTATGCATTAGTGATATTTCTAAGTAGGACTTGCATGGAATTTTTGCTAAGTGTAAACTATGCCATGGGAAATCCTAGTAGATGAAACCTTAGTAGAAATTACCTAAGTTAAGATTCCTACTACTATCATGCTTAGCTTAGCTTAGCTAGTAGAAAACAAGGGTGGATTATATTCATGCTATGGAATATTTCTAAGTCAAGGACTTGTGTTTTATTTTAATAAAACAACTAAGTGAATGAATCACCTGGGTGGAATGGAAGGAATGGTTTGTGTTGAGTGGTTACACAAGGCCCATTTCTATGGTTTACCTTGTGCATCTCACTTGTGGATGTCCACCCAGGAACAAAGAGATTTGAGATGTCAAATGTTGAGAAGCTTCAAGTGCAGCCACTTGGCATTATGGGCTCTGCCTGGATCATATGGGTTGCAATAACTTAGCTAAATGGACAGTTGGTGGTAGGGGAATGATAGGTTGGAGCGCGTACATTCTGGTCTAAGGGAAGGCTTCTGAAAGATCTTGTCTTGGTGAAAATCAAGTCTTGTGGGGAAAGTGCACCACCTCTGCAGAGTGAAAAATCTAAGTACTTAGCCATGTCCCTGGCAAAGGACAATTTGAGCATAAAGACATGGAAGCTATCAAGAATCTCCTCATCCCAATTTCTAAGTTAAAACTTCGTGGTTGAACAAGGGTTGAAGTATCACCAATTTCTATTGGGAGATGCCTTGGGTGATTTTTGTCAAGCAAAAGCTTAGTGTTTTCAAATGATAAGGAAAATCTATTTTGAGCAAAGCAAGCCTAAGCTCCACTTAGCCAAATGCATATAGATGATAGACTCCACTATATTACCATAGTATCACTTGCCAATACAATTCAAATGTATTGACCCTTGTGGCTGTAACTTATTATGTTGCAGGTGTGTTTGATGTTAGTGAAGTGTGTTGATTAGGATTACAAGTCTATAACCAACATGTTTGCCTGTGGCACTTTGAAGATGAAGGACCCCATGCTATTGTTATATTCTGCTGCATTGTAATGAGATAGCCAAATGAGCTATGTAAGATGTAATAAATTATTTTATTCCTGGTAATAAAGTTGAATTATGACCTTTGTTTCTTGATATTACATCTTAACTGTGGATGCTAGATATTGATCCAGGTACTAGCATTGCAATCACAGGGATCCTAACCTTTACAAAGGGAGGGATCTTACAGAAAATGGTGCTTTTTTATGTCTTTCCTCTTTTCTCATCTTTTTTTCTCTCAATCTCTTTTTCTATCTCTTTTTTTAAAGAAGAATGCTTCATAGATTGCTTATTATGGTGATGCTGCAAGTTTCCACCATGATTAGGCATGGCTTAGACTAGCGGCCCAGGCATTTCTCTAACACACATATATAACTCCATGGACTTACAAACTCCCATTTTTTCACACCGACGACATCCATAGACAAAAGAGCATGATATCAACTGGGTACAGTGTACAAGTGCAATATTGAAAGTGTTCCCTGTGACAGCATGGTTCTACGAATTCCAACGTATAAGTGCAAGCATATACAACATAGATGACATAATGGTTCAAGTTTATTAGGGGCAAAAAAAAATAAAGTGTGCCATCAAGTTCGTGAGAGCTTTAATCACTAAGTTTTCACATAACAAAGAGAATTTTTAATTGGAAGATAGATGAAAACAAGAATGTACTTGGAATGGTGTAATACACCATGCATAAGAATTTATAGTGGACACTTTGGAATAACTTGGTTTATTGGGAGTTGGATGAATGAGTAGAGCTTATTCTTACAAGTGGAGGCTAGCAAAAGACTGGGAGCGACCAACTAAGAGAGCAATAATGGCCATAATCATGCAGAGCGACAAAACATTACTAATCAAAGCATAAAGTGGTACTACAAGTCAAGCTCTAAATGATCATAGAGGCTATGGTGACTTGTTCATAGTCATAACATGGTGTGAGAATGTGCCAAGTCAACCCAAACAAAGCATCAAAGGAGAATACCACAATACTATGCTTTTGTATGCTAAAACAACGCATGATTCTTTCAAGGCACATTAAGCAATCCTAATTGTTTGGAACAAGTCATGCTACAGCAATAATCACTAAGCATAAGGTCAAAACAACATCTAGCATGACATGATAAAGTCTAAATCATAGTCAAAGAAAGCTCCTCTTGTACTATTCAAGCAAGAACTTTCTACTTCTCTCCAACACCAATCAACTTATTTGAAACAACATAGCAAGAACGGGGGTCAAAACTACTTTATTTAAGCAAACTAAGCAAACTAAAACGAAAACTAAGACTCTCCAAGAACAACACAACTTGTGCATGAACAATAAAAACGAAATGTCTAGAAAGACCTGAGATTTTTATTGATGAAGAAGGGGATGCATTGGGCAGCTTTGACACTTATACCTCTTGAATATTTCTTGGGGTGACACGAGTGGCATCTCCAATCTTAAGATTTTTTCCATTCTTCATCTCATTACATCATTTTTTCCTTACACCTGAAATTTTTCCTTCATACAGAACTTCACACAATCTTCATTAGCAACATTAGCGTATTCAAAAGATAATATACCTTTGGGTTTAGTTTTAGAACAGCAAAGCTTTCACTAAAAACACAATATACTGTAGCAATTACCTCAAAAATCTCAATTTCCCCAAAAGAACCCCAAAAGTAATCAATAAGAAGCAAATGCAAATAATGACAGAAATCTGTCAAAACAGACAAGTAGGTAGAAACTGATTTTTTCGAAGACCTTATGTTGCTCAAATAAAAAATTGTTGAACTAACGAAAGTTATATAACATACCGGGGGATTTATTCAGAAAATTTCAGCTCAATACGACTTACATATATTTTACAATAATTTTTATGGTGGAGCACAAAAAAGTGTTTCGGGACAGCAACTCCCCAAATCTTACTTCCCTCTTATTAGAGGTTATTCTTGGCACAAAAAGCAAATAAAAAAGATAAGAAGAGGTCATTACTGAGGTAATAACTTCCAAGACTCAATAAAACTTTTGGGTTATCTCCCAATAAATACTTTTATTTAACTCTTTTAAGTTAGGCACAAGAAGCAAGAATCAAGTATTTTCAAATAAAGAAGCATTAACACCAACTTTATTGCTCCTACCTTTATTACCTCTGTTCTTCTCTTTAGGGAATATATGATTGCTTATTGGAGAAGAAAAATACATAATGCATTTTCCCACACCTATTATTGCCCCAAGGTGTTTCAGCAGGGATCTTCCAAGTGTAATTTCTCATTTTCCTACACATTCAATAACAAGATAATTAGTACACACTACTTTCCCTGAGATTTTTATAAACACACCTTCAGCTATTCTAACGGGTAATAAAGTTGTATTATTGGTAAGAGATAATTCTTCTCCTCCTTCAAAAAGTCCCCAAAGATTCAAAAACTCATAGATATCTTTAGGAATAAGGCAAAACTCAGACATGATATCACAACGAGTGATGACCCACAAGTATAGGGGGTGTATCGCAATACTTTTGATAAATAGGAGTGTCGATCCCAATGAGGAGCAGAAGGTGTTGACTAGTGGTATGGAGCAGGAAATCTCTGCAAATACTTAGCAAACGGATTTTTAGTGGTTTTCTGATAAAGCAACAAAACAAGGTGCAAGTAACAAAGACAAAGAACAAACGCAGCAAGTGGCCCAATCCTTTCTTAGCAAAGGATAAGCCGGTGGAAATACTTATAAGAACCAAACGTTCTCGAGGACACATGGGAATTCTGTCAAGTGCTTTCGCTTCAAATAGCTAAGTACTCTTCTTTGGTGTTGTAAGTGTTGATGGCGATGATATCCCCTCTCCGGGAAGGAATTTCCCCGACAGAAATTTGTCTGCTGGAGAGATCTTTCTCTCTCGGTGTTTTCCGCTCCGTAGAGGCGGCGGAAATCTATATGTGGCCGCTCCCCTGGTGTTAGGGTTTCGTAAGGAAGATATAGGCGAGAGGTCGGAGTTGGGAGCAGAGCAGGTGGGCCACACCTACCCTAGGCGCGGGGCAAGGTGGGCCCGCGCCTAGGGGGTGTGGGCCCCCTGTGGCCCTTCTTCGCCTCCTCTTTTGGCTTCCTCTGTCTTCCAGGAAAATATAATTTTCCCATATTTTTCTGATCTTCGCGAAATTGCATCAAAACATCTCTTTTTCCATCAGAATCCAAACTTTGGCAGTCCATCCTCCAAGAATTATCCAACACGCAAAACAGTGGAAAAGACATAAGTAATACCACATAATAAGACATATACCAATGGATAGAGGCAAATTATGATATAGAATGGTGATGCAAATTGGACGTATCACCCCCCCCCCCCAATCTTAGACCTTCGCTTGTCCCCAAGCGAAAACTAAGCTCAGTAAACATGTCACAGGTTTATGGAGTGAAGTGTTGATAAAATAATACGGACAAGAAGCATCACACTTACCATTACACAACTCATAGAAGAAAGCAACTCACCATTATATGACTTAGCTTGCAACAAGTACATGAGTCACAATAGAGATGCATACAGATAAATCATAATTGGAATTGGCAAACTCTTGTTCTTGGTCAGAGAACAGCTGGCAAACAGTTTCACAAAAATCATTTTGTAGAAGTTTTATAACAAGAGCACTCTTTTCTCAAAAAGGTTTTTCAAAATGAAGGCTTTCAAAGTAATACTCAATAGATAAGAGTTTTGCACAAACAATGAAGATATATAACATGATTGAATAAATCACCATATGAATGCTTGCAACACAACAACTCAAATGCTTGCTGGAGATAGAGAGGAAGTAGGTTTACTAACTCAACTCAGAAAATAGGAGAAAGGTCCCTTCATAGAGGGTAGTAGGGATTAAGTGCTTCCAAAAGATTATGGTACTTACTAGCTTTGAGCCCCCATTGCCCCTATCATAGGCATATTGATATGATTAAGGTTAAAGTGCACAAAGATGGAGTATATGCTTGACCAAATTTAAGTTGGCAATCTCATGTCCCTTGAATATGAGGGCCACTCCTCATGCTACTCAACTTCAGTTACCGGTAAGTTCTTGTCATTGTACGTACATGCGTATCATAGCGAACCGCCAACGGGGTACCCCTTGCACATGGTACAGGAGCTATCCCATAACCAAAATGACAAGGCAAGCAGACAATGAGCATCTCAGTGATCTTTTTTATTTACTATGTGCATAGATTTTTTATTGAGAATGCTTCATATATAGCTCACTATGGTGATGCTGCAAGTTTCCACCATGATTAGGCATGGCTTAGGATAGCGGCCCAGGCGTTTCTCTAACACACAATATATAATCCATGGACTTACAAGTTCCCTCTTTATTTCACACCGTTGACATCCATAGACAAAAGATCACGATATCAACTGTGTACAACGTACAAGTGCAATGTTGAAAGTGTTCCCCGTGATAGCATGGTTCTGCTAATTCCAACGTATAGATGCAAGCATATACAACCTCGATGACGCAATGGTTCAAGTCTATTAGGGGCAAGAAAATAAGGTGTGCCATCAAGGTCGTGAGAGATTTACTAACTAGTTTTCACATGACAAAATACTTTTTAATTCGAAAGATAGGTGAAGTTTGAGAATTTGCTGGGAATAGCAATAATGCTAATAGGTAGATATGGTGGACACAAATGGCACAGGTTTTGGTTAAAAGGGATTGGAAACATGAGAAGTATGCCTTATCGAAACAGGTTTTTGGCTAGCAAGGCTGGGTAGCTAATGGTGCTGATGTGGAGCACTTCGTCGGAAACCCCAAGAGCAAGGTGTGAAGCAGCAAGGAGGAAGCCTTCCCTCAGTAGAGACCGAGGTTATCGAAACAGAAGGAGGAAGTAAACGTCACACAGGTGTTACAGGCAACGCGGAGACCTGCAGAACACAAACTCAAGACTTTGCCCCAACGAAACAGTGAGGTTGTCAAGCTCATCGGTTTGCTATAACAAAGGATTAAACGTATGGTGTGGAAGGTAATGGTGGTTTGCAGCAAGTAAACAAGTAACATTGGAAGATGTATCAATGGTAAAGATTGGACCAGGGTCCATAGTTCACTAGAGGTGCTCTCATTAGATAAACAACATGCCATGAAGGGTAAACAAATTACAGCGGGGCAATTGACAGGAACTGAGCAAGGCATAACAATGCAATTACTAGTCAAAAAGATCCCATGAGATTCGATTGGGCAATACAACAAGATACATAGTCCGCCATCCAACTGCATCTATGACTAGTAGTCCACCTTCAGGTTATCATCCGAACCCCCTCCAGTATTAAGTTACAAGCAACAGACAACTGCTTTAAGCAAAGTGTGTAAGGTAAACATTCCACATGTTCCATGAACAAGAGATCGTTGTTTTCTCCCTAATGGCAACAACACATCTACAACTGAAGAGATTTCTGTCACTTCCCTTGGAAACTAGAGGCATGAACCCACTATCGAGCATAAATACCCCCTCTTGGAGTCACTAGCAACTACTTGGCCAAGATAGCTACTAACAACGGAGAGCATGCAAGATCAAAAATAACACAGACATGATAGAATCATAAAGACAAAACCATTAATCAAACCAACATAATAATCTCAATATCCATCGGATCCCCGCAAACACAACATGCATGATTACAAATAGATTAGATCTTGATCATGAACGGAGCTGACAAGATCTATACATGAAAGCACAAAGGAGGATATACAACCATCTAGCTACTACATGGACCCATAGTATAAGGTGGAACTACTCACGCATCATACCGGAGAGAAGGCCTCCGGGATGATCTCCCCTCCGGCAGGATGCCGGGAAGAACTTCAGATCCCCCCGATCTTGGGATGATGGTGGCGGCGGCTACAAACGGTTTTGTGGATATTTGATCGGATGCTTAGGGTTTCTGCATCGGGGGCTTATTATAGGCGAAGGGGGAGACCAAGGTGGCGGCCAGGCCGCCAAACCCTAGCCCGGCTCGGGATGGGGCCCACCCGCGCCTAGGGTGGGTCTGCCCCCCCTGGGTGGCCCCTCTGGACTTCTTGTTCCCCATGGAAAGTAATTGACTTTGAAGTTTGTCCCGTCCAATTCCGAGAATATTTCTTTACTAACTTTTCTGAAACAAAAAACAACAGAAAACAGGCATCTGGCACTGTTGCAACTTGTTAATAGGTTAGTACCAGAAAACATGTAAAAAGCACCTCAAAGTGTGGACAAGTAAAGCAAAGTAGATACTAAACAAGCATGGAGCATCAAAAATTATAGATATGTTTCCAACGTATCAACATCCCCAAGCTTAACTCCTGCTCGTCCTAGAGTAGGTAAGTGATAAAAATAATAATTTTTGAGGTGACATGCACCCTCACGATAAAGATCCAACCATTTGCAAGCATTGAAAGCTGGGATCAAAGAACTCTAAACATGTGCATGAAAGATGGAGTTCTAACAATAGGACATAGTAATTATGCATGCAACATGACAAGCTACAAATAAAGATCATGAATAATATGCATTGAAGAATGTTTGTTTGTTTCACATGAAGAAAACATAGCATAGTGGCAATCAGCTTGTCCCTCATAGAGTAGCAATTAGATGCATAGGACACCTGCAAAGTTCACAAGGGTGACTAGAAACAAATAGCACAAGAATAGGTAATAACACAATAAGCATCAATTAATAAGCTTTGGAACACTTCACACAGAATGACAACTATGCTCTCTTAATGGTGCCTAAAGGTAGAAGGTGGAGACTCAATAATGGTGGAAGAAAGGCCTTTTGTAAAGGAAGCAAGGATTACAAGCTTCAAAAAGAGATTCCAAAAATTATGGTACTTGTTAGCTTTTAGACCTCATTACCCCTATCATAAGCATCTTGAAGTGGTTAAGGTTAAAGTGGCAAAGCTGGAGTATATGCTTGATGAAGTATCGGTTGGCAATCTCAAGTCCCTTGAATACGAGGGCCACACCTCATGCATACTCAACTTTGGGTCCAGGTAAGTTCTTGTCACTATAAGTATTTCCATATCATTGAGAACCGCCAACGGGGTACCCCTTGCATATGGTACAGGAGCTTTCTCATAACCAAAATGACAAGGCAAGCAGACAATGAGCATCTCAGCAATCTTTTTATTTACCATATGCATAGCTTTTTATTGAGGATGCTTCATGGATAGCTCATTATGGTGATGCTACAAGTTTCCACCATGATTAGGCATGGCTTAGGCTAGCGGCCCAGGCGTTTCTATAACACAAGATACAAACTCCATGGACTTACAAGTTCCCTCTTTATTTCACACTGGTGACATCCATAGACAAAAGAACATGATATCAACTCAGTACATAATACAAGTGCAATGTTGAAAATGTTCCCCGTGATAGCACGGTTCTGCTAATTCCAACTTATAAGTGCAAGCATATAAAACAAAGTTGTCACAATGGTTCAAGTTTATTAGGTTCAAAGAATAGAAAGTGTGTCATCAAGTTCATGAGGGCTTTAATCACTAAGTTTTCACATAGCAAAATAGTTTTAAATTGGAAGATAGTTGAAAACAAGAATATAATTGGAATGGTGTAACACACCATGCATAGGAGTTTATAGTGGACACTTTGGAATAACTTGGTTTCTTGGGAGTTGGAGGCATGAGTAGAACTTACTCATACAAGTGGAGGCTAGCAAAAGACTGGGAGCAACCAACTAAGAGAGCAATAATGGTCATAATCATGAAGTGCAACAAAGCATACTAATCAAAGCAAAGAGTGGTATTACAAGTCAAGGACTAAATGATCATAGAGGCTAATGGTGACTTGTCCTAGTCATAACATGGTGTAAGCATGTGCCAAGTCAACCCAAGCAAAGCATCAAAGGAGAATACCACAATACTATGCTTTTGCATGCTAAAACAACACATAATTTCTTCAAGGCACACTAAGCAATCCCAAATGCTTGGAGCAATTCATGCTACAACAATAATCACTAATAATAAGGTTAAAGCAACACCTAACATGACATGATAAAGTCTAAGTCACAGTCAAAACAAGCTCCCTTTTATACCACTATAAGCATGAAAATTTCTACTCTTTTCCAACACCAAGCAACTTATTCGAAACAACTCACAAAGATAATAATAAATAAATATCAGTGATCTTGTCTCATAAATCCACAAAGAAGAACTAAAAAGTTCTAAGATGACAACACAAGAAAACTAAGGCTAAACACAGTGCTAGCAAAAGAGAACACTCACAAGACAATAAGAGTGAAAACTAGAGTGTTCTAGGCAATGAAAATGGAGTGTGTCTCTCTCCAAAAGAAGTGTGCTATGAACAACCAACTTACTCAAGCAAACTAAGCAAACTAAAACCAAAAACGAAAACTAAGACACTCCAAGAACAACACAACAATGCATGAAACAATAAAAACGAAGTGTCTAGAAAGACCTGAGATTTTTATTGATAAAGAAGGGGATGCCTTGGGCATCCCCAAGCTTTGATGCTTGTACCTCTTGGATATTTCTTGGAGTGACACCGGGGTGGCATCCCCAAGCATGAGCTTTTGTCCATTCTTCATCTCATTACATCATTCTCTCTCTACACCTGAAAATTTTCCTTCATACAAAACTTCACACAATCTTCATTAGCAACATTAGTGTATTCAAAAGATATTAGACCTCTAGCAAAGCTTTAGAACAACAAGGATTTTCACTAAAAAACAAGATACTGTAGCAACTCCTTCAAAAAGCTCAAATCCCCAAAAGAGAACTCAAAAAGGAATCAATAAGAAGCAAATCCAAATAATGGTAGAAATTTATCAAAACAGACTAGCGGGTATAAACCGATTTTTTCGAAGACCTTCTGTTGCTCAAATCAAAAAGTGTTGAACTAAATAAATTTAGCTAACATAGTGGGGGATTTATTACTAAATTTCCAGCTTAATCCTACTTACAGAGACTCCTCACAAATTTGTTTGGTGCAGGACATAAATCTTCTTCAGGACAGCAACTCCCCAAATCTTACTTCCCTCTCATTAGAGGTCATTCTTGGCACAAAAAGAAAACAAAAAGGATAAGGAGAGGTCATTACAGAAGTAATAACTTCCAAGACTCAAGGAAACTCTTCGGTTATCTCCCAACAATTACTTTTCTTTAACGCCTTTAAGTTAGGATTGATAGTTTGAGAAGATGCTCACATAAGAAATATGAATTGAAGTAACAGAGAGCATCAAGAAGCAAATTCAAAACACATTTAATTCTAACCCACTTCATATGCATAGGAATCTTGTAAATAAACAAGTCACGAAAGCACAAAGCAACAAGCATAGGAAAGCAAAACAAGTGCAACTTCAAAATTTTCAGCACATAGAGGGGAAACTTAATATTTTTTAGATGCATAAAACCTTGTTTCCCTCTCTCATAATAACTTTCAGTAGCATCATGAATAAAATTAACAATATAACTATCACATAAAACAATCTTATCATGAGCCACATGCATAAAATGATTATTACTCTCCACATAAGCATAGTCATTCTTATTAATTATAGTGGGAGCAAATTCAACAAAATAGCTATCATTATTATTCTCATCACCATAGTCATCAAATATAGAAGGCATATTGTAATCACAATAAATTTTCTCCTCAATAGTAGGTGGACTAAAAATATCATATTCATCATTGTAATCATCATATATTTGAGGTTTGGTATCATCATAAGCAATAGAATAGCTATCTTCCAAAGTTGGGGAACTAAAAAGATCATTTTCATAAAAACTATCTTCCACAAGCTTACACGTTTCCATAGCATTAGCGATAATGCTGTCCACAAAATTCATACTAATAACATTGCTATTGGCATGCAAAAAAAGATCCATAGGTTTTTAAATTTTCTCTTCAAACACTTCATGTCCTAACTCAAGATAGATACTACAAAGCTCTCTAATTTTTTTGTTGTTTTACATTAAGCCTAACTAGTGAAAACAAGAAACAAAAAGACAAAATTGCAGAACCTAAAGGAAATAACTTCGAGCACTCACACTGTAGGATGTGAGTACCTTTTACCTTACCTCCCCGGCAACGGCGCCAGAAAACTTGTTGATGGTGCTGACGTGGAGCACTTCGTTGGAAACCCCAAGAGCAAGGTGTGAAGCAGCAAGCAACAAGTCTTCCCTTAGTAAAGACTGAGGTTATCGAACCAGAAGGAGGAGGAAAACGTCACATAGGTGTTGCAAGCAACACGGAGACCTGCACAACGCAAACTCAAGACTTTTCCCCAACGAAACATATCAATGGTAAAGATTGGACCGGGGTACATAGTTCACTAGAGGTGCTCTCCTTAGATAAACAACATGGCATGAAGGGTAAACAAATTACAACGGGGCAATTAACAGGAACTGAGTAAGGCATAACAATGCAATTACTAGCCAGAAAGATCCTATGAGATTCCATTGGGCAATACAACAAGATACATAGACCGCCATCCAAATGCATCTATGACTAGTAGTCCACCTTCAGGTTATCATCCGAACCCCCTCTAGTATTAAGTTGCAAGCAACAGACAACTACTTTAAGCAAAGTGTGTAAGGTAAACAGTCCACATGTTCCATGAACAAGAGATCGTTGTTTTCTCCCTAGTGGCAACAACATATCTACAACCGAAGATATTTCTGTAACTTCCTTGGAAACTAGAGGCATGAACCCACTATCGAGCATAAATACCCCCTCTTGGAGTCACTAGCAACTACTTGGCCAATATAGCTACTAACAACGGAGAGCATACAAGATCACAAACAACATAGACATGATAGAATCATAAAGACAAAACCATTAATCAAACCAACATAATAATCTCAATATCCATCGGATCCCCGCAAACACAACATGCATGATTACAAATAGATTAGATCTTGATCATGAACGGAGCTCACAAGATATATACATGAAAGCACAAAGGAGGAGATACAACCATCTAGCTACTACATGGACCCATAGTACAAGGTGGAACTACTCACGCATCATACCGGAGAGAAGACCTCCGGGATGATCTCCCATCTGGCAGGGTGTCGGGAAGAATTTCAGATCCCCCCGATCTAGAGACGATGGTGGTGGCGGCTACAAACGGTTTCGTGGATATTTGATCGGGTGCTCAGGGTTTTTGCATCGGGGGTTTCTTATAGGCGAAGGGGGAGACCGAGGCGGCGACCAGGGCCACCAAACCCTAGCCAGGCGTGGGATAGGGCCCACCCGCGCCTGGGGTGGGTCTGGCCCCCCTGGCTGTCCCCTCCGGATCCCCTCTGGACTTCTTGTTCCCCATGGAAATTAATTGACTTTGACGTTTGTCCCGTCCAATTCCGAAAATATTTCTTTACTAACTTTTCTGAAACCAAAAACAGCAGAAAACAGGCATTTGACACTGTTGCAACTTGTTAATAGGTTAGTACCAGAAAACATGTAAAAAGCACCTCAAAGTGTGGACAAGTAAAGCAAAGTAGATACTAAACAAGCATGGAGAATCAAAAATTATAGATACGTTTCCAATGTATCAGTAGCAAGCAAAAGAGTTGAAAGAAACAAGCAAACTGATGTCTACGCACTTATATTCTTGTAGACAGTTGTTGGGCCTCCAAGTGCAGAGGTTTGTAGAACAGCAGCAAGTTTCCCTTAAGTGGATTACCCAAGGTTTATCGAACTCAGGGAGGAAGTGGTCAAAGTTATCCCTCTCAAGCAACCCTGCAATCAAGAGACAAGAAGTCTCTTGTGTCCCCAACACACCCAATACACTTGTCAGGTGTATAGGTGCACTAGTTCAGCGAAGAGATAGTGAAATACAAGTGGTAACGGTGCGAGCAAATAGCTTCTGACTTGTTGTTGACGTGGGGTAACGTGTGTGAGTGCCAGAAAATAGCTTGACGGTGAGGTAAAGACTAAAGGCAAAAGGATGGAAGCAATCAAACATGCAACAGATCCAGGTGCAAATGGTGTTTCAATGTTTAGAAACAAGGCCTAGGGGTCATACTTTCACTAGCGAACACTCTCTCATGTAAACATCCTCTCTTCATGATACTACTCTTAACTACTCTCCGGATGGACACTCTAATCCACGATAGGGCCTTCCCCAATATAGATAACCCCACACTGTTACCTTGAGCGCTAGATGGTTCCAACTAACACCACAATTTCATAGAGACATCCAACTCCAAATATACTCATGATAAATATATATGTAACCTAGCTTAAGTGCCACACACGGTGTGCACGCTATCACTTTCACACACGTGGGGAAAAGCATAGATCTATTAAAGCATGATGAGTATTTATGTAGACTCTAGACCAAGTGCCACCATGGCATGCACGCTGTCACTTTTACACACATGGGGAGAGCTAGAGATCTATTGAAGCACTCGAGTAACAAGGTAGATCTACTTGATTACAAAGCTCATGACCACAACAAGATCATGCATAGAGAGAGAGATATGAACACATAGCTACCAATAGAGCCCTCAGCCTCGAGGAAGAACTACTCCCTCCTCATCATGGGAATCGGCAACGGTGATGAAGATGGCAATGGAGATCGATGGAGATGGCTTCAGGGGCACTTCCCCGTCCCGGGAGGGTGCCAGAATAGAGACTTCCTGTCCCCCGAATCTCCCTTTCGGTGGCGGTGCTACAGAGTTTTTTCTAGAATTATGATGGATTATTTAGGGTTTTCTCCTTGGGGGCTTCTTATAGGCGCAGGAGGCAAGGTCGGTGGAGGTCTGATACGTCAGAAACGTATCTATAATTTTTGATGCTCCATGCTTGTTTAGTATCTACTTTGCTTTGCCTTGTCTACACTATTAGGTGCTTTTTACATGTTTTCTGGTACTAACGTATTAACAAGTTGCCACAGTGTCAGTTGCCTGTTTTCTGCTGTTTTTGGTTCCAAAAAAGCTAGTAAGGAATTATTCTCGGAATTGAACGGGACAAATATCAAAGTCAATAACTTTCCGTGGGGAACAAGAAGTCCAGAGCGGAGACGGAGAGGCATGTCAGGGCAGCCGCACCCCCCTAGGTGCGGGTGGGCCCTACCCCGCGCCTAGGCAGGGTGTGGGGCCCCTGGCCACCGCCTCGGACTCCCCCTTCGCCTATAAGAAGCCCCCGATGCAGAAACCCTAAGTACCCGATCAATATTCCACGAAACCTTCTGTAGCCGCCGCCACCGTCGTCCCTAGACCGGGGGGATCTGAAGTTCTTCCTGGCACCCTGCCGGAGGGGAGATCATCCCGGAGGCCTTGTCTCCCGTATGATGCGTGATTAGTTCCACCTTGGACTATGGGTCCATGTAGTAGCTAGATGGTTGTATCTCCTCCTTGTGCTTTCATGTATAGATCTTGTGAGCTCTGTTCATGATCAAGATCTAATCTATTTGTAATCATGCATGTTGTTTTTGCGGGGATCCAATGGATATTGAGATTATTATGTTGGTTTGATTAATGGTTTTGTCTTTATGATTCTATCATGTATGTGTTGTTTGTGATCTTGCATGCTCTCCGTTGTTAGTAGCTATCTTGGCCAAGTAGTTGCTAGTGACTCCAAGAGGGGATATTTATGCTCGATAGTGGGTTCCTGCCTCTAGTTTCCAAGGGAAGTGACAGAAATCTCTTCGATTGTAGATGTGCTATTGCTACTAGGGAGAAAAAAACGGTCTCTTGTTCATGGAACATGTGGACTGTTTACCTTACACACTTTGCTTAAAGCAGTTGTCTGTTGCTTGCAACTTAATACTGGAGAGGGTTCGGATGATAACCTGAAGGTGGACTTCTATCCATATATACAGCTGGATGGCGGTCTATGTATCTTGTTGTATCGCCCAATCGAATCTCATAGGATCTTTCTGACTAGCAATTGCATTGTTATGCCTTGCTCAGTTCCTGTCAATTGCTCTGCTGTAATTTGTTCACGCCATGTTGTTTATCTAAGGAGAGCACCTCTAGTGAACTATGGATCCCGGTCCAATCTTTACCATTGATACATCTTCCACTTTTACTTGTTTACTTGCTGCAAACCACCATTACCTTCCACACCATATGTTTAATCTTTTGTTACAGCAAACCAGTGAGCTTGACAACCTCACTGATTCGTTGGGGCAAAGTCTTGAGTTTGTGTTGTGCAGGTCTCCGTGTTGCTTGCAACATCTGTGTGACGTTTCCTTCCTCCTACTGGTTCGATAAACCTCGGTTTCTTACTGAGGGAAAACTTGTTGTTGTACTGCTTAACACCTTGCTCTTGGGGTTCCCAATGAAGCGCTCCTACATCAACTCAGTGCTGCATCAAGGTCCAGGGGGCCCACACACCCTGTGGGCGTGGCCAGGGTGGGCCCCGAGCCCACCTAGGGTGTGGCCACCCTAGTGTCCTCCTCCGTCTCGTCTTCGATTTTCCGTTTCGCTCAGGGGGAAATATGAACTTTGGCTTTTGTCCCGTCCAATTCCGAGAATGTTCTTTTTTTAGCTTTCTAAAACCAAAAACAGCAGATAATACGCAACTGACACTGTGGCATCTTGTCAATAGGTTAGTTCCAAAAAGTGTATAAAAATACCTCAAAGTGTAGACAAAACAAAGCAAAGTGGATACTAAACAAGCATGGAACATCTAAAATTATAGATATGTTTCCAACGTATCAACATACCCAAGCTTAACTCCTGCTCGTCCTCGAGTAGGTAAGTGATAAAAGAATAATTTTTAAGGTGACATACACCGTCAAAACCAAGATTAAACCATATGCAAGCATTGAAAGCTGGCATCAAAGAACTCTAAACATGTGCATGCAATATGGAGTTCTAACAATAGGACATAGTAACTACGCATGCAACATGAAAGACTATAAACAAAGATCATGAATAACATGCATTGAAAAACGTTTGTTTGTTTCACATGTAGAAAACATGGCATAGTGGCAATCAGCTTGTCCCTCATAGAGTAGCAAATAGATGCATAGGACACCTTCAAAGTTCATAAGAGTGACTAGATACAAGTAGCACAAGAACAAGCAATATCACAACATGGATCAATCAATAAGTTTTGGGACACTTCACACAGAATGGAAACTATGCTCTCTTAATGGTGCCTAAAAGTAGAAGGTGGAGACTCAAATAATGGTGGAAGAAAGGCCCTTCATAAAGGGAAGCAGGGATTTCAAGTTTCAAAAAGAGCTTCCAAAAATTATGGTACTTGTTAGCTTTCAGCCCTCATTGCCCCTATCATAAGCATCTTGAAGTGATTAAGGTTAAAGTGAACAAACTATGGAGTATATGCTTCACAAAGTATAAGTTGGCAATCTCAAGTCCCTTGAATACGAGGGTCACACCTCATGCTACTCAACTTCAGTCACCTGTAAGTTCTTGTCATAGTAAGTACATGTGTATCATAGAGAACCACCAACGGGGTACCCCTTTCACATGGTACATGAGCTATCCCATAACCAAAATGACAAGGCAAGCAGACAATGAGCATCTCAGCAATCTTTTTATTTACTATGTGCATAGCTTTTTATTGAGGATGCTTCATAGATTTCTCATTATGGTGATGCTACAAGTTTCCACCATGATTAGGCATGGCTTAGGCTAGCGGCCCAGGCGTTTCTCTAACACAAAATACATAACTCCATG